>CM035110.1:58761228-59282012 GCA_020205505.1 Panax japonicus
ATATTCGTAAGACGGCGCAGTCTTTTGTGGGCCCCATAACGGAAAGCGATTGGATGAAGAAAACGACAAGTATAAGTTGTTTATAAAAATGGCGTAGTTGTTACCGTTAATACTGTTGGAATACCCGATGGTTAAAACACAGTAATACGCGTTGTTGCACAGTAGCACACGGTATTGCACCAATTATTGATTCTTACGTAAGAAGGCACTACTTAATAATGGTTACAATAATTACTGTTCAGTATTTTATTTTATTGATTCAATAATTGCTGCATTGATATTTTATATTACTGTTGTTTCAATAAATTGTTATTACACAGCATTTTCCATTATCGAAGCAATAATTCATATTATCTAAATAATATTGTTAGATAACATTATTGGCAATGTCTAAAAAATTCTGTCTAAGGAGAGGTTTGGTCACCTAATTGCGCGCCAGTAAGGAGAAATTCTTATTGGAAAGCCCCTCTTTCCTGGGAACTGTCTGGTTGTCAATATTGTGATTCTGTAATATTATTTGTGAATAATTAATTATTAATTTATATGATGAGAAAAATATTGATTTTATGTGGATATAGATGGAGAAATTTTTTAATGTGACAATTGTTGAAAATTAATATTTTATCTTTTTCTGATAAAATAATTCATTTAAATATATTATTATATTTTAATAATATAATAATGATGATATTTTTACGATGAATGTGAGATATATGAGTATATGTGGAGGATGAGTATTTTTGTTACCAAAAATATTTAAAACATGTTTTTCATGTTGGTGGACCCCATTTATTGACTAAAATTTGATTATAGCCTGTAAAATCGCCTGTTTGTGGATTTCGGTCAATTTCAGTTTGGAATTTAGAAAAACTTTCTTCTGCAAAGTTGTAGAGAATTGAATTTCCTATAAAAACTCGCGAGATTTGAATTTTCTGGCAAAAGGGCTATTTATTATGAATTATTGAAGTTCCGGAGTTCCGAAATAATTAATTTTTGGAAGTTTAAATTATTTTATAAAAGAAAAAACGTTTTTTTTTATTTTTTCTAGAAGGGAGCATGTGGGAAATGCTAGGAATTGAAATCTAGAATGAGTACGTAGAAGATTATATATATATATATATATATATATATATATATATATATATATATATATATATATATATATATATATATATATTAATATTATATTAAATTTTCTACTTTGGTGTTCTAAGCATTTTCCTATAAATAGGGTGCTTAGGTTAGAATTGAAAATCACACCAGAAACTGAAGTTTTCTCTCTCTATATTATCGAGCGTATTCTTGTGAGTATTTTGAGTATACTTTGAGTATTGCTATACGGTGCAAGTTCAAGTCATAGCCTATATCCGATGTTTCAGCTAGAAGTACTGATTTTTCGAGGTAAGAGATGTTATTTTCTTCTCAAATGATATTATTTCTTCAATATCATTATGCTGAAATATTGGTTGGAACTTTTTATCAAATTTGGATTTTTTTCATGTCGGGGTTACTATTCATGAGTTACTATTCATGAGTTACTATTCACGAGTTACTATTCACAAGTTACTATTCACGAAGCGTGAAGATGTTTTTGTGAAATTTCTATCTTTTGGTGTCGAAGTTACTATTCATGTATACGACACTATTCACGTATACGGCACTATTCACGAATACGACACTATTCACCAAAAAATGAAATTTCTTCTTTTTGTCCAAAATATATATTCTGGATACTAGCTTTGATTGTATCCATGTTTTGATCATTCTTGAATTTTACTTCAGTATGATTATTTATGAAGTATTTTTGAACTCGGATTGTTTAAAGTACGAATCCTTAATACTTGTTATTTTTCACTGGATTTGTTTCTTTAAAAATATTTTTCATCATTCTCAGTCCTAAATGATGATATAACTGAATATCTTTGGCCTGTAGTGCAAAGATGAATGATTTCTTGATGAATATCTTTGGCCCGTAGTGCAAAGATGTACAGGTGTTGAGATGAACATGGACAATTGATGAATATCTTTGGCCCGTAATGCAAAGATGAACAGGTGTTTAGATGAACATGACCAACTGATGAATATCTTTGGCCTGTAGTGCAAAGATGAATATTTGATTTGATTTGAGATATATATTGATTGATGTTACATGGATAAAATATTGATGATGGACTTTTAAATTCATAGATGTTAGTAGATTTTATTCTCTACTTAACTCTTCTAATGAATTGTTGTTTCCGCTGCAGTTGTTGATCTAAAACTTGTTGTCTATTGTATTCTATCAAATTTTTCCCTATTGAAGACTAAGGATAATTTGTTGTACATTATCTTAGTCATAATATTCTTTACTGGGCTAGTTGAGCTCACCCTTTTTCTTGTTGTTCTATTTTTTCTTCCCAGGAGACGAGAATGTAGCGACTACGAGTCGGGGGATGTAATGATGGTTCTAGAGAGAGTTGTTTAGTAGTCCTCACCATTTTTGTAAAATAATGTATCAATAATTATGATGGGGATTTATTTATATGTGGATATTGTCTAGACGGCAATAGTTTATATGTTGTAATAATAAAGTTGTAGTTATTTCTGTACCATGTATTTGGCGACTCAGAATGGGTTGGATGGAATGGACCTATTTTGGGGGCGTCACATAATTCATTAGTTTTGTAGGTAAAAAATTAACGTCCGTTCATTTTTTTTAACAGAATAACCCAATTTCAAAATAATAATTAGTTTAGTGTGGTAATTTGAAAAATTAAATGTTCAATTGTGTAATTAGTAAAACTTGTCAACTACAACGAGTATTTCATTAATTTTACCGATTTCATTGATATTTTTATTTTGTAGGTACATGTGATGATTCTTTGCTTCGTTGACATTTTAAAGTGTTCTTCCTTATCGATCAATCTCATGTCTCACCAAAAAATGAAACTCTTTTTAAAGGGAAATAAATCCATCAATCTCATGTCTCACCAAAAAATGAAAAACACGCTCCACAAAAAGATAATAAATTATTATCAAACGAAAGAAAAGGAATATAGTGAAGTCTCTCCAAAACACTACAAGAAAAGGTCTAATTTCCGACAGAATTTTCCGGCAAGGTTAAGGAAATTCCGTCGCTGATTACTTAACCCTGACGGAATGTAGTCCTTGCCACAGTATTTTACAAAAATATAACTTGTATGAAAACATATGGACATCAAACAATGCTTTGAAAAACTCTGTTCATAACATATTTTTGGTTTCTACAGAATTTTTAATTTTTTATACCTACTTTGAGGATTTTTAACTCATTCAATAATGATCCGATTGCTTTCATTTTTGGACACAATCAAGATCACGCTACAAGGTATTTTATAAAAATATGTTTGGCTTCAAATAGTTTCTTTAGGATATGAATTCAAAGCCCCCAAAATCAGTGTTTAACATGATTTTAGGTTTTATGGTAGCTTCCTAGAAAATCTTAAAAATCCTTTTGGACTTGTTTTAAAACATCCATACAACTAGAGTTAACCTATAACTCATGTATGTACAATATTTACTCAAAAAATTCCGTATGAGCATACATAATACACATTACTCTTACTTAATTCATACACTTTCCCAAATGTACACCTTTTTGATCTAGGCATAGCATAACATGATTTCTTGAACATTTTACACTTAAAATAGCAACCTAAGTTAAACCATGCCGTTTTCCACGGTCAAATCCCATTTCCCATCACAGTTCGAAACTGCAGAAAATGTGATTTTCTCGGGTACTTTGGGGGTTTTTATAATTTTCTACATTGATTCAATAGCTTTCAAACCTGAAAAAGGATATAGACCATATTATAAGGTATTTAATCCATTATTTAGTTGTTTGAAAACATCAAGTTAAAGCCTTCAAATCAGAGGCTCAAAGTGCAAGGTTGGAGCTGCTGCAACTGCTGCAGTGCAGCAGTCTTGGTGAATTTTCATCTACACAAAACATGTATTTTACAGTTTACAACACATATGGCCTATCTCTGGGCTAAATTGAGCCCTATCCCCATAAACCAATACGTCAAGTACGATATACATAATATGCCTAATTAACACTAATGAATTGCTATTTCTAAAATTTACAAGCGAGTAATAAGTAATATAAACCATTCACGTGATCTAATTAGACTAATTTAATATAAAATATACAACATAATTGAATGATCTTAACATAAATATAATAAAAAGAAACAGAACCTAACCAACGACGAGCCCCGTCCCCATGAAATGCATGCACTGCAACACAGTGGCGGAGCCAGAGGATTTCAACAGGAGGGTCCGGATTATGCATGTAATTTTTTTTTTCGACGGCCTCTTAGTTCGTTGATTTTTTTTCCATATTCCTAAATCACAAATAATTCAACATTCAACAAAATCATAATTCTAAATCACAAGTAATTCAAGATTTCAATTAGTTACTCAAATTCAATTGAAACAAAAAAAATCAATTACAAATTAAAACACATTGTTGACTGTTGAACCGGCAACGGTACTAGAACGACGGAGTCTCTCTTCGGAGTTCGGACCGTAAAGGCAGTAAATCCAACCTGCGAGTTCTCATATTCTAAAAATGTTGGATAATCACTTCATTATCAATGCGCCTAAAAATATCTCTCTCGACATAGCACACCAAACAGTCGGTGAGAAAGTCATCTCCCATCTTGTTGCGCAAATTTGTCTTAACAATATTCATCGCAGAAAATACTCGTTCCACACTAGCAGTCACAACATGCAAAACTAAAGCCAACTTGATAAGAAGATATACTAAATGAAAAGTAGTGTGATATCCCACCTCAACCATATTAGTTGCAAGTTCTCCGACATTTTCTAGTTTAGAAAATCTTGCATTTCCTCTCATTTCAGAAATCCACATCTTTAGTTGTTCTTTAAGCTCCATTCGATCATCCATTGAAAAGTCTTGTGGATATAGTTCTGCAAGTCGAACTAACTTTGAAAAATTAAAATTGGAGAACGAATTCTTAGGATCAAGACATGCTATGCACAAGAGCAATTCCATGTTCGTCTCAGTGAAACGATTATCCATCTCTTAACTAATACGATCAACAACCTAAAAAATATAAAATAAAATTACTTCTATATTCAAAAACATAATTAGAAATATAAATAGAGAAAAACAATTGAATACCTGACAAAATATCTCAACTCGAAAGTGGTGAAAGTATGTGTGTTTGCAACGAAGGCGACCTGGAACATTATCTTCCATATTAGGGATGCTAATATTATGTTCAGAACAAAAACTGTTCACATCTCCTAATAGATCATCCCATCCATTCTCCCTGAGATGTTGCAATTGTCTCTTGGTAGTAACAACCAAATTCATGGTCTCTACAATATTCTGATCTTTTTGTTGCAAAAACTGTGACAAAATATTTGTCAACCCCAACACTACCTTCATCAAGTGAGCAATGACTACAAACTCATATGTTTCCATCTTATCGATCAAGCCCACAACAATGCCTTTACTTTTGGATTCCTGTCCATCTTCATATATATTCTAAAGAAAAAATGTTGGAACCTAACCTTAGAAGTTGGAGTGATGGAGTCGATTGGCGTTTGGCGGCACCGCGGCAGGACAGCAGCAGGCTCCAGGTAGCAGCGGCGCTTCAGTCTCCACTCTCCAGCAGGCAGCACCGCAACAGCAAACAATTCCTCCGTGCTCCGTGGCTCTGTTTCTGTTTCTGTTTCAGTGTGGACTTGTGGTGGCAGTTTTGTTATTTGGTAATATCACATACGTAATATGTTGACTTTAGTGGCTTAATGGGCCATCATGACTTTTAGAAAAAATACATACGAACATGACTACATGAGAAATATTTTTCTTTGTGTGGGCTAGTTCTGAAACAAGTCAAACAACCCAATCCTAAGTTATAAAAAAAAATTACTTTTTTTTTTCTTCCCCTTCCTTCTTCTTCTCAGCGCACCTCAGACCCCTCAGACTTCCTGAATTTCAAGCTGGACCCTCCCTAGTACATAAAAAAATTTCTCGCAACAGGGGGGGCCGTGGACCCCCTGGGACCCCCCCCTCCGCCCCTGCTGCAACATACATACTAGCAAGTACGATATACATAAAATGCCTAGCACTAATAATTGCTATTTCTGAAATGTAAAATTGACTGATTATATAAACCATTTATATCTATAGAATATGAAGGCACAATATGTATAAAGTTTAGTACTAATTGTACCAACAACAGCCTAATCACAATTTATCCAATCTGTCGGACACGAAAAAACACACACTACTAACACACACAAATACGGTGGTAGACAATAGCAAACTCAAAAATTTTGAAACAAGAAGCTACAACTTCTAATGTTATAAATGTAATCCGTAATATATAGTATTATTTAATATATATAGATATAATAATAAAAAGTTAAGCAAAACTGAAACATATAGTAAAATGAAAAACATATAAATCTGAGTCTTTTGAATTCACAAAGTCTACTTCAAACAAATTTATTCCCTTACTGGTGCTAAGGATTAATTGAATAATTGTTTCTTAAGATAAAACGAATTTTCAGTTCTTAATTAGAAGCACTTCAAAATTAAGAACACTTCGAACCAAATTATGTGTTATGTACTGAACTTACAGTAATTATAGTAATGATGCATGAAAAATAGTGCATGGATATACTTACACAGAAACGGGAAAAATAGTTAAAGTAATTGTTAAAGTAATTACTGTTCATGAAAAATAGTGCATGGATATAATTGTTAAAGTAATTACTGTTCAATATTTTATTTTTTTGATTCAATAATTGTTGCGTTGATATTTTATATTTTTATTGTTTCAATAATTGTCACTGTACAGTATTTCCCATTATCAGATCAATAATTCATATTATTTGAATAATATTATTAGATAGCATTATTGGCAATGTCTAGAAAGTTCTGTCAAGGAGAGGTTTGATCACCTAATTGCGCGCCAGTAAGGAGAAATCCTTATTGGAAAGCCCCCTCTTTCTTGGGATGCCTGGTTGTCATAATTGTGATTTTGTAATATTATTTGTGAATAATTAATTATTGATTTATATGATAAGGAAATATAAATTTTTATGTGGATATAAATAAAGGAATTTAATGTTGAGGTGTTTTGTCGGAATGGAGGTATTAAAAAAATCAAATAAGTGTTCTTAAAGCTCTATTGCGTGAGTTATAATTTTGATTCGACCGTTGGATCGTTGTGATTTTTGGATATGTTATACATATATAAGTTGAGTATATATCCACAAATTTTGAACTGTTAAAAATTAGCGTATGATTTGTTATGAATTTTAAGAGGTGTTGAAAATTATCCGTTTGTGGAATTCGGATATTTTTTGTTTGGAATTTGAAAAAACTTTCTTCTGCAAAGTTGTAGAGAATTCGATTTCGTGTAGAATGGATATAAAATTCGTATTTTTATGATAAAAGGGCTATTTATTATGAATTACTGAAGTTTTGGAAAATAAAATATTTTGGGACCCACTTTTGTTTTTCAAACTTGTGGGCTGAAATTTTTGTTCCAAGTTGGCTGCTCATTTGGTGGGTGGACGTAAAGATTGAAAAAAATAATAATATTATTTTATTATTTTAGTCTCATATGGCGTTCTAGCATTTTTCTATAAATAAGCGCTTAAGTTAGAATTACAAATCACACCAGATTCAGAGAATTCTTCTTCTATAATTTTGAGCGTATTTCTTTCGAATTTTAGAAAGCTTTGAGCATAGAAAATAATAAAAGTTTTCTTCAAGAATATTCCCGCTATACCAGTTGGAATACTCTTCTTTTCAAGGTAAGGGATGTTATTTTTGTTTAATATTCGCTTGAAATAATATTTTCTTCCATACTCTGTAGTATGTAAGTAATATTATTTCATTTCAGATTTCGAATTCTATACTCGTTTTGTTAAAATTTTGGCTTCTATACTCCATGAAATTAGTAGAATATCCTTGATATTTGCGCTTTATCCAGTATCTTTTCATGAAAATATTATTCTAAGCATTCTTGATAAGTTATAACTTTTTTATGCTGGAGTACTATTCACGGGGTTACTATCCCCGAAGTATTATTCACGGGGTACTATTCACTCGAGTACTATTCACCCAGAGTACTATTTATGATAAAAATTGATTCGTTTTCGGTCCAAATTATTTTTTGTACAATATTATTCTTGAATTTTACTCCACAAAGAAGTATCATGTTGACAATTTGGACGTTATTGCTTTCTAGATAAATTAAATTATAAATCTTTAAAAATTTATCCTTGAACTTGTTTTATTGAATTCTTATATCATTGTCATCATCCTCATGTTTATATTATGTTGAAAGTCATCTGTGGCCTGAAGTGCATAGATGGACTTGGTATGTTATGACCAGAGATTATTCGGTATAATCATGACCGTAATGTTACAAATGATGTGGTAAAAGTCCTCATTGGCCCATAGTGGATTGATGGACAGTTGTTGGCATGATCATGACCATTGATGAATACATGAATATCCTTGGCCCGTAGTGCATGTATAATTTGTGGTCGTGATACTAAAGAATATCCTTGGCCGTAGTGCAGGGGTGATTCGATGATGTGGATTATTTATTAAGCTGAGTTTCAATGATAAAAGTGATGAAAAACCTTTTAAATCATAGAAGATAGTAGATTTTATGCTGTACTTGACTCTTCTAATGGATTACTTGTTTCGCTGCAGTTAAACTTGATGTTTGTTATATTTTATCTGTTTAACACTGTTGAAGGCTAACGATAAATTATTCTGCATTATCTTAGTCATAATATTTCTTACTGGGCTAGTTCAGTTCACCCTTTTGCTTTCATCGTCCTCTTCAGGAAATGAGAACGTAGTCGAGACTAGTCGGGGAACGGAGTGACGGTCCAGATGATAGCATTAGTAGTCCTCACTATTTTAGAAAATAGTGTGATAATAAATGTATTGAGAACTCCATTTGAGTTGAATACTGTCTAGAAGACAATATTCGTTTTAAAACTCTCGGTTTACGTTTTTTCATATTTAGATGACAGTTGTATTATTAAGTTTTATTTGAATTTTGTACCATGTATTTAACGACTCAAGATGGGTGATGTATACCTATTTTGGGGGCATCAAATTTGGTATCAAAGATTAGGGATATGATCTCTGGCTGAGATGTGAGACAAGAACTAGGAGGGGAGAGACGGGGAATTCCTTCGCTAGTATGACCTACCTAAGTTTATTTGGTATTTAATTGGTCGGTCAGAGTATATGGATAATATGTGACATGTCAATTAACCCATATTTTGTGGCAGTATTTGAAAATGACATTCGAGAATGTTGAGAATAGCAATAGAGCACACGCGACCGTTGAGTCTCCACAAATCAATAATCAGGATAATGTGCATCAGGAAGGCGACAATCCTCATTCAAACAACAACACTGACCAAATGATGAACGATGAAATGTTCAGAAGCTTTCTGCAATTCATGCAACATCAAGCAAGAGTCCGAAATGCAGGGGGAAACACTGGCAACTCTCGGACGCTCCGCTTCGCTACGCTTGGGACCTTCGGCCCGAGCTCCGCTAGGCTCCGCACTAGCCTTTTTCAATGGCTTCTATATTATGAGTCACAAGTTCCCAACAAGAAGATTTCAAAACAGTGCTCACAACTTGCTCGATAAAATTCCTATATGGACTGTTTGGACTAAAAATCAAATATTAGATAGAAACAAGGCTTGGGATAGATTTATATATTACATATAATGATAATTAAAGAGTTTGGTCATGTTAGATTAAAACAAAAAATAATTTTGAGCTAAAACAAAAGGTTAGAAATTAGTATGTCGAGCTATTTTTGAGCTCTGTGTTGGGCAGCTTAATGAGTCTGAAGGGAGGCTTTATAATTTTTAAAAATACTCACAGATGCTAGGTACAACATATTTAAAAATAGATGTAAACCGTTATATGAATTAGAAGTAGGAAAATAGAGAATTAGCCATAATAGGTGCAGGGTTGCTGCCTATGGCAGCAGTAATAATAGCGGGTTGGCTGGGCTGGGGGATTTTTTTGAGCTCTCAGTCGACTAAGCTAAGTAGTTCAAATAACTTGGTTAGTATTTTTTTAAAATAGGTGAGTATATTAGATATATTCTCTCCAAAAATTTAGCATATTAAAGTGATTAGATTGTAAGATAAAAATTAGAGACATGGAAGATAAGAGAAAGGAGCTGCTGCCATTGGCAGCAGCAGTCTTTAATTCGCAACAGCAGAGGCTGTTTTGGCAAACATTTTGGTTCATGTAGATTATGTATTCTCTGCAGTTTATGGGTTATTCTAATAGGTGGTTATATCATTTCCAATTACCAAAAGTCCTTTGCAACCAAAATAGTAAATAAGGAGATGAAAGTATGCAAGATAGGGAGCAGGGACTGCTGCCTAAATGACAGCAGTAGGTAGCAGTAGAGAGCTGCTATAGCAGCTTTGGGCCAACCAATTTTGGTTTTATGGCATAGTTTAAAATTTTACCCATAAAGTTTAATGTCCAATTCCTAAATAAGCAAGTATGTAGAATATATAGCAAAACCACTGTTGGAAATGGGTTTGACAAAATAAATATTAAAGCATTTTGAAGCTTAATTTATTGTAGGACCCACGTTCCGTAAATGTCGGGTTTTTGCACAAATACGCTCTCCTCAACGAGGAGTATAACGTGGTATATTTATGTGTTCAAATCCATTAAGAATTGAATGAGAAAATTGACTTCAAAGTCACTTACATGAAATGTTAAAAACTGCAAAGTCCCACATAGGGCATTAGAGGGAAAAATGAAGTCTTTATATATGGGATGTTTGCTCAACGGGAAGGGCCCCAAGGGGCACCCCACTTTTATGGAAGGAAGAGGACCTAGCCAAGACATGGTTCAAACTCACACGCGCGCGTTACTATCTGGTTGCTCAAGCCAGGTTTGGGATATATTTTTTAGACAAAATTTGTTTAATAAATATCATCATGATACTACGTCGTTTTGACGACAGTTGAACATTAACGGTCATAAACCACGCGGAAATGTTCTATAAATACACTATGTGGTATTCAATTTTATATATAGTTTTTTCCTGTTCAGAACGTTTCCCGTTTTTCATTTTTATAAAACAAAATCCCGTTCCATAGTCTTAAAACAGAGTCCCATTCTGTGTTCTGGAAAATCCCGTTTCTGCAGATTCTGTTCCTTCCCACCGTTCTGCAGTGTTTTCCCATTCTAAAAATATTTTCCCGTTTCCTGTTTTTGAGTAAGTATATTCATGCACCATTTTCATGCATCATTATTATTAACAGTAAAGTTCGAGTATATAACATAGAATTTGCGTTCACTGAATTCTTAATTTTGTAGTGCTACTAATTAAGAATTGTAAATCCGTTTTATCTTGGGAAGCAATTATTCATTTAATTCTTAGCACCAGTGGGGGAATAAATTTACTTTAAGGAGACTTTGTGAATTCAAAGGACTCGGATTTTTATATCACATATTTCAAAAATCTGATTTTGTTTTTGTTTTCTTATTTTGTTTAGTTTAATTTTTTCCATTATTTATATTTAGATTAAATATTACTAATATTACAGGTAACAATCTTAAAGCAAATTTAAATTCTATAATTGTGGTATTATTTAATCTGTTAATATTCTGGAAATTGTTTGTATATTAATAGTTACTATTCTGTTATTATATATATTAATATATATATTCGGGTTCATTATTTATATTAATATACTGAACTAGGATATATTACACCTGATGTACTACGAGTAATGAATAGCTATATATCACAGTTCAGGATATAGTTATTTCCATTCTTTAAGGTTCATTATTTATATATCAATATTCTGTTAATTTGTTTTATACAAATTAATGTCACTGACTTTGAATTACATGTATATTATATGTATTAATTGTTTTCATGCTAATTCTGTTATTTTATATGTGCAGAATATTATATATATATATATATATATATATATATATATATATATATATATATATATATATATATATATATATATATATATTACATGTAAACTGAGCTTTATATTATGTTCCATGTTATTTTGTATTTTGTTACATGAATTGGATTTTAACAAAACATGTCCAAATATAGGATACAAATCTGTTAAACAGAAATTTGTAAACTAAAAGTTGTAAACACAATTTGGAAAACAGAAATTCTATAAATAGAATTTTCTACGAAATAAATTATTAACAGAGTTTGTAAACAAATTTTCTACAATAGAAATTTTATAAACAAAAATTGTTGTTTGATTTCTGCAAATAAAATTTGTTATTAAATTCTGTTAAAATTTTGTACAATAGAAATTTGTTTCTGTTTATTAATAATTATTTTTTTTATAACAGAAATGGCATCTACTAGTACCATTCCTGCCGTGAGTATGTCTCATGGAGAAAAGCCTGAAAAATTCAATGGAACTGATTTCAAGCGTTGGCAACAAAAGATACTCTTCTATCTCATAACACTGAACTTGGCAAGGTTTCTACAAGAGGACTGTCCTACTCTTGTTGACGGGAAACTGACAAGGAAAAAGTGGTTGCTGTTGATGCACGGAAATATGTAGATTTCCTTTGCAGGAACTATGTGATGAATGGTTTAGATAATATATTATATAATGTTTATTGTATAATTCAAACTGCAAAAGAACTTTGGGAATCTTTAGACAAGAAATATAAAACTGAAGATGCTGGCATGAAAAAATTTATTGTTGGTAGATTTCTTGACTATAAAATGGTAGATTCTAAAGCAGTTATCACTCAGGTTCAGGAATTACAAGTAATTCTACATGACATTCATTTTGAAGGAATGCCATTAAGTGATTCATTCCAAGTTGCTGCAATGATTGAGAAACTTCCACCATCATGGAAAGACTTCAAGAATTATCTGAAGCATAAACGCAAAGAGATGAATCTTGAAGAATTGATTGTGCGACTTAGGATTGAAGAGGACAATCGAGGATCTGATAAGAAGAGTGGAAAAATCTTCATTGAAGCAAAGACAAATGTGGTAGAATAAAGGCCAAACAACAACAAAAGGAAGCGTGAAGGCAAAGATGCTTTCAAGGCCAAGAAGAAATTCAAAGGCAAGTGCTTCAACTATGGCATCTAAGGACATAAATCAAGTGAATGTCGTAAGCCAAAGAAGTTCAAGAAAGAACAAAAGCCTCAAGCAAATGTGACAAAACTGGAAAAGCTTTCTGAAAATATTTCAGACATTAATCTTTCTGCAGTTTTATCTGAATGTAATTTGGTAGGAAACCCCAAAGAATGGTACGTGGACACTGGGGCTACTCGCCACATTTGTTCCAACAAATGGATATTTTCTACATACAAACCAGTAGAAAATGATGATCAACTATTAATGGGAAACTCCTCAAGTTTAAAGGTTGAAGGAAGTGGAAAGATTGTACTGAAAATGACATCTGGCAAAGAACTAACTTTGAACGAAGTGCTTCATGTGCCAGATATTCGCAAAAATCTAGTTTCTGGGTCACTACTTAGCAAGAATGGCTTCAAGTTGGTGTTTGTGCCTGATAAATTTGTACTTACTAAAAATGATATGTTTGTAGGAAAGAGCTACATGACTGATAGGCTCTTTAAGATGAATGTTATGACTGTTGTACCGAAGTCTATTGATAATAATAAAATTAATTCTTCTGCTTACTTGTTAGAATCTTCAAATATATGGCATGCCAGATTAGTACATGTTAATTATAATACTTTGCGTAGATTAATTAATTTAGAATTCTTGCCTAAATTTGATATTAATCAAAAACATAAATGTGAAATTTGTGTGGAATCAAAAATGACAAGATTTTCATTTTGTTGAAAGGAAAACTGAACCTCTAGATTTAATTCACACTGATATATGTGATTTAAAGTTTGTTCAAATAAGAGGTTGGAAAAAATATTTCATTACCTTTATTGATGATTGCACAAGATATTGTTATGTATATTTGCTAAGAAGCAAAGATGAGGCTGTAGAAATGTTTCAACTTTATAAAAATGAAGTTGAAAATCAACTTAGCAAAAAGATTAAAACAATAAGAAGCGATAGAGGTGGTGAATATGAATCACCATTTGAAGAGATATGCTCTACTCATGGTATTATTCACCAAACTACCGCTCCTTATTCACCTCAATCTAATGGTATTGCTGAACGCAAGAACCGAACTTTGAAAGAAATGTTGAATGTTATGCTAAACAATTCTGGAGCACCCCATAATTTGTGGGGGAAAGCTTTGCTTTCTGCCAATTATATTCTTAATGAAGTGCCTCATAAGAAAACTCATAAAACACCTTATGAATTATGGAAAGGTCATAGACCTTGCTATAAATACTTAAGAGTGTGGGGAAGTCTAGCAAAGGTAATGGTTCCTAAACCTAAAAAGGTTAAGATAAGACCAAAAACAATTGACTGTGTATTCATTGGTTATGCAAATAACAGCAGTGCTTATCGCTTTCTTGTTCATAAATCTGAAATTTCTGATATTCATGTTAATACTTTTATTGAATTAAGAGATGCATCATTTTTTGAAAATATGTTTCCATATAATTTAAATAATGATTCAAATTCAAACAAAAGACCTTTGGATGCTACTAGTAATAATCCTGAAAATATAGACAAAGAGTCTGTATTGGATGAACCTAGATGTAGCAAAAGGGCAAGGACTTCAAAGTCTTTTAGTCCGGATTTTCTAACATTCTTTTTAGAAAACGATCCTCAAATGTACAAGGAAGCAATATCCTCTCCAGATGCTTCTCATTGGAAAGAAGTAATTAATAGTGAAATTGAGTCCATTATGCAAAATCATACATGGGAATTGGTGGACCTTCCACCTGGTTCCAAACCCTTAGGGTATAAATGGATTTTCAAAAAGAAGATGAAAGCTGATGGTTCAATTGATAAATATAAAGCAAGGCTTGTTGTTAAAGGCTATAGACAAAAGGAAGGATTGGATTATTTCGACACTTATTCACCTGTTACAAGAATTACATCTATTCGAATGCTAATAGCAATAACATCTTTAAATAGACTTGAAATACATCAAATGGATGTAAAGACTGCATTCTTAAATGGTGAATTAGATGAAGAAATATATATGGAACAACTTGAGGGTTTCATAGCTCCTGGACAAGAGAGAAAAATATGTAAACTTGTTAAATCCTTGTATGGATTAAAACAAGCACCAAAACAATGGCATGAAAAATTTGATAATGTTATGTTATCAAATGGATTTAAAATCAATGAGTGTGACAAATGTGTTTATGTCAAAAGCACTCAAAAAAAATATGTCATTGTTTGTCTTTATGTGGATGATATGTTAATCATGGATAGCAACAATGAAGTTATCAACTCAACAAAACGTATGTTGTCAAAAAGATTTGATATGAAAGACTTGGGGGTTACTGATATAATATTAGGAATCAAGATTTCTAGAAAATCTAATGGAATTATATTATCTCAAACTCATTACATTGAAAAAATACTTGAAAAATTTAACAAGTATAATATAATTCTAAATAAAACCCCAGTTGATATAAATCTTCATTTAGCTAAAAATAAAGGTGATATCATATCTCAACTAGAATATTCTCGTATAATAGGCAGTTTAATGTATGTCATGAACTGTACTAGACCAGATATAGCTTATTCGGTAAATAAGCTAAGTAGGTTTATGAGTAATCCAGGTAAAGATCACTGGAAAGCAATTTTGAGAGTTTTGGGATATTTAAAATATACTCAAAAATATGGACTGCACTATACAAGATATCCAGCAGTATTGGAAGGATATAGTGATGTTAATTGGATATCTGACAATAAAGACTCGAAATCCACAAGTGGATATGTCTTTACCTTTGGAGGTGCAGCGGTATCTTGGAAATCCTCAAAACAAACATGTATTTCAAGGTCTACAATGGAATCAGAATTCATTGCTTTAGACAAAGCTGGAGAAGAAGCTGAGTGGCTTCGTAATTTCATAGAGGATATTCCAAATTGGTCAAGACCTGTGCCAGCTATATGTATACACTATGATAGCCAATCAGTGATTGGAAGAGCACAGAGTCATTTATATAACAATAAGTCACGCCAGATACGACGAAGACATAATACTATTAGACAATTGCTCTCAAATAGAATTATCTCAATTGACTATGTAAAGTCAAAAGATAATATTGCGGATCCACTTACGAAAGGTTTAACAAGAGAGCAAGTGGAAAGATCATCAAAGGGAATGGGTTTAAAACCTACTATTTAAATAAGAGTCATCATAGTGGCAACCCAACCTAGCTGACTGGAGATCCCAAGATCTAGGTTCAATGGGTAAACTGAACTATGTAGTACTCAGTAAAACACTGAGGAGATATTTACTCCTAACCATTCCTATTATGAGACAGTGCACATCTGCCGCGAGAATCAGGATAAGTTACGCTTTAAATGACTTTTATATCTTAAAATAAGTTCAAGTGGAGTATTGCAGGATACTCTTGATAGAAGTCACCTACGTGAGTAAGACGGGGGCCACTTCTGTTAGAATTTTGAAGGCTGAATTCGCTAATATATTCACGGAACCAAGAGGTGTTTCAAGGCCAAAATGAACACAAACGTGAGAACCAACTATGTCTGAAGAGATATTTTGTGAATTCTATTGTCTTGGTTTACAACAAAAGCTGATAGTTCAAAGACATCAAGTCTATTGATTAGCCAAGTAAATCCGATAGATTTTACTAGGGCAAGTTCAAAGCCACTAGGCTACTTAACCTGATGAAATATCTTTTCTCATGTACTCGAACTAGTGTCTGCATATTCATAACATATTTTACATATTGTAAAGCCAATTTTATATTCATGTGGGGGATTGTCGAAAATGGGTTTGACAAAATAAATATTAAAGCATTTTGAGGCTTAATTTATTGTAGGACCCACATTTCGTAAATGTCGGGTTTTTGCACAAATACGTTCTCCTCAATGAGGAGTATAACATGGTATATTTATGTGTTCAAATCCATTAAGAATTGAATGAGAAAATTGACTCCAAAGTCACTTACTTGAAATGTTGAAAACTGCAAAGTCCCACATAGGGTATTAGAGGGAAAAATGAAGTCTTTATATATGAGATGTTTGCTCAATGGGAAGGGCCCCAAGGGGCAACCCACTTTTGTGGAAGGGAGAGGACCTAGCCAAGGTATGGTTTAAACCCACACGGTCGGGCCGGGTTCGGGCTCGGGTTCGAGTGGGTCGTGATATATATTTTTTAGACAAAATTTGTTTAATAAATATCATCACGATACTACGTCGTTTTGATGACAGTTGAACACTAACGGTCATAAACCGCGCGTAAATGTTCTATAAATACACTATGTAGTATTCCATTTTATATATAATTTTTTCCCGTTCAGAATGTTTCCCGTTTTCCATTTTTGTAAAACAGAATTGTAAGACCCCAATTTTTATGAATAAAGATGATTTTTCTATAATTATCATTTTTGAATATTATGGAATGAATTTGTTATAATATTATAGTTGTGGGTAGTATTTATAAATTCTGCAAAGTATGCAAGTTGTTATATTATATTCAATTGGTCGGGGAATATTCGTTTTAGTAGGGAATATTCGTACAACAACGCAATCATTGGTGGACTCCACAACAGAATTATTGTCGGATTGAGAAAACGACAAAAATATTTGTATGAAAATAACGGCGGAAGTTTTATTGTTAATATTGTTGAACTAATCTATAGTAAAAGTACAGTAATACGCGTGGTTGCATAGTAGGACACGGTATTGATTATTGATGCTTACGTGAGAAGTCACTCAGTTATACTCAATTATTGCTACAATAATTGTTGCATCATATCTCTAATATTATTGATTCAATTATTGTCACAATATCATCTGCATTATATGATATATTATTAAATCAATAATTGAGACGACAAAGTTATTAATATTATTAAATTGCAATATTTATAATGTCTAGAAGTTCTGTCAAGGAGAGGTTTGGTCACCTAATTGTGCGCCAATAGGGAGAAATCCTTATTGGAAAGCCCCCTCTTTCCTGAGAACGACCTGGTTGTTAAATATTGTGAGTTATAATATTAATGATGAATAAGTTCGTGTTGATTAAAGATGAATTTGATAGTTCTATTTTGTTGGGATTATTAGTGTTAGTGGAAATCGACATCTATTCCGATGATAATTGATGTCTGAGGGTTATATTGATAAATCAAGGAATTTATCAGATAAATGAGCAGTTAATTGCTACTAATTCACATGCTTATATAACTTTTTGTTCACATGTGTGTACTATTGAATCACATTCTTATACTATTAGGGGAGTTGGTGCAAGATTGATAATACTTGCATGATTAAATTAAAGATGGAGGTATAGATGGAGGTATTGTGACACCCCAAAATCCAGGTACTTCATTCCCACAGGATCTGGTGTTCACTTAATCAAACATTCACATCTAACTACCCAATCACAATAAAACTAGAAAAATAAAACTTTTCCCATTAAAGGGTTACATAATAAAATCTCCCAGGTTATCTAACCTTTAAATACAATCATTCAAATGCGAAAATTAAATAAACTTCATTAAAACCAAGCCTAAGATCATCATAATAAAAGTCTAACATCTTAATCAAAGTAAAAATTACAAGTCTTCATCACTTGCACATTTTTCCCTTTTCTTTGCTAGTCGAAGGTTCATCTACCTTCTCCTCTTTAGCTACAATGAGTTTATAAATATTCAAGAGTGAGCAAAACAATTGCTCACTAGATATAATAGAGAATCAACAGGAGTATAACAATAATAACTGCCAATAATAGGCTCATCAACAATGAATAGTACTCTATCAACAGTAATCAGAAACTGAAATCCCAAGATATGGAAAATATACATCACTGAGGGTCGTAAGACCACGAACTACGTCCACAGTTGCAAGTAATCTTTCAACTCCAACTTCAACAGTCATAAGACTATAAGGACCTCATTCTTAGGGGGATCATCCCTTCGTACAATGTATTGTGCACAAACATTTTAACTCTATGCGTAAGTTAACCCCTAATCATAACAATAGGGTTTTTCATCTCAGTATTTAGAGTATAAGTCCGCACCAAAGGAAGTTTGGTTTGGATAAGCTTTCAAGGTAATTTGGAATTCAACGAACATCAACTAAGGATTAGTTAAATAAAACCAATAACATTATACTATAGAATAATCGTGATTGAATCAATCATAGTAAACTAAAGTCATGCTTTAGGAATAATCTAAGAGCATACAATTTGAATAACTATAACACCTTGCTTGAACAATACTAAGCCAAGGTTAATTAGAATTGAATACTAAGCATGCATAGAAAGTTGATCGATAAAAATGTTCAACATTAGAATATATAAATTTTGCATGCTAAACAACAAGTTAAATACAAGAATAACTTGCTCAATAATAACTTACATCATTATATCATAATCGAATTGAAAACAGTAGTTTGATTAACAAGATAATAGATTAGAAAACTTGCTCAATGTAAAAAGAAAGTTTAGAAAACTTGCTCAAAGAAAATTTAAGCGCTTGCACAATTATAAAAGTAGAGTTAGGGAACTTTCCTTGCTCGTAGGCTAAACCAAATCAATACGAATTACAATATCCTATAAACATATGTCATCATGACATAGTTAGCCATTACCATTTTATAACCATAACTAAGTACGTTCATCATTTAAAAAAATTAGATTTTTAATCACATAATCAAGTTATAATACAAGTTATTCCTTAATAACATAATTATTCATAGTATAAAAATACCAAAATCAACATTTTACAGTCCTACTATAATCACATAACTTTTCTTAAAATTTCATGTACAAAAAGTACACTGTGGGTCGCACTGCGGCGTGAGCATGGCGCTGCGGCGCGGGAACAAAACTACAAAGCCGCACTGTGGCGTGGTGCCGACGCTGCGACGCAAAACTAACACTGTTGGGCCACGCCGCGACGCGAAACTGCAGTTTCGACTGACAGCTTCGGCAACAGTGCAGGAAAAAGCCAATTTATGCCTACAAGCTCGTTTCTAACAGACTAAATCACATACAATTCATACAAAAACTTCATGTAAACATAATTCAAGAATTCCTCACATGTTTCTACCCATACAACAACATAAACAACAAAATTAACACATCTAATTTCACTATTTTTGGCTAAAAACTTACTTTTTGATATTTCAATGAAAATCAACACTATAAATTTTGTTTTTCAACCAAAACCATTAATTTAAAGCATTTTATCAAAGTATATACATACTCTATCAAATTAAATGGTTAATTTAACAACTAAACAACTAATTAACCCTCAATTTCTACTTTAAACTAAACAATATATATTCACAAAAACTCTCTGTAAAAAGGTTTTCTTCACAAATACATACATAACCACAATACATTGATTATAATCATATATATCCTATGAAAATAACCTTACAACACTAGTTTATCACATGAACACACATAAAATCAACAATTATCTTATCACAAGAATTTTACAGAGAAATAGGAGAAAGCTAAAACTTTTAAAACTAAAAGAAATAGGAGAATACCTTGAAGAAGATGATATGGCTATTCCTTTCCATTGTCTAATCTCTAGCCTTTCTACCTCTCTTCTTTTCTTCTTCTCTTCTTCTTCCTCTGAGTTTTCTTTCTTCTCTCTAACCTCTCTCCTTTATTCTTACGTCTTAACAAATAACGTATATAGGATATAATATATATTGATTATATAATATAAATATAAAACACATAACTGATGTCAGTTAAAATTTTTGAAATCAAAAGCCATAAGGCTTGTTTGGCTAACCACTAAAAAAATCAATTAATCCTTATGCCTTGTTTGGTAAAACACAAATAGATTAAAGACTTAATAGGCATTAGGCCTTGTTTGACAAAACTGAATTAAAATTCTTTTAAGTTATTTTAATAACTCCTTTATAAAAGGTTATTTGTCACACTTTACTAAATTAAATTAATCTTAATAACAATTTATTAAATTATTACCTCACATAAATCAATACCACAAAATTATAATTTTCTATATAATTATAACTTTATTTAACACATCCTTTTTAATTACAAATTCCAATAAAGAGAATAGTAATTCAATTAATCAAAACTCTCTAACTTAATAATTAAATTAAATTAGCAAAAATAATTACTTTCCTTAATTATTTATTTAACACATAGTTAACCAAATTGAATCAAATTTAAACAATTATCCAATTAACAATAACCACATCCATTAAATACTTAAATAATTCAATAAATATTCAATATAACAATTTATAAAATTCTGGAATGTTACAGTTACTATACCGTAATTTGTATTTTCACATGATTATAACTATTGATTCACATGATTGAACTATTGATTCACATTATTTACTATTAGGGGAGGTGGTGCAAGTTTGATAATACTTGCAGGACTAAATTAAAAATGAAAGAAAAGTTAGGGGTATTGTACTGTAATTTTTTGAGCCCCAAAACGTGCAATTATCGAAACTATATTTTTCTATAAATAGAAGCTCATTCTTCCTTTATTTCTCACCAATTCACTAAAGCTATAGAACAATTATTATAGAGAGAAATTATAGAGAGAAGCTATAGAGAGAAAATCTATAGAAGAAGAGAAGCCTGCTACCTCACTATTCCAGTATCCAGTTTCTTCTGAGGTAAGGGGTATTATTCCTTTTGTAGTCATGAAGAGAACTTCTGTTATTCCATTCTTTATTATTCTGTTAGAATAACCTGTATACGCGGGCTATCCTATACTTGGTAAAATTCTTCTGTTATTCCATTCTTTATTGTTCTGTTGGAATATCCTGTCTGTGCGTTTTACGCCGGACCTGGTTCCGTCTTTATTATTCTGTTGGAATATCCTGTCTGTGCGTTTTACACCGGACCTAGTTCTGTCTTTATTATTCTGTTGGAATAACCTGCCTGTGCGGTCTATCGCATGCCTGGTGATTTCTTTTGTTATTCCATTCTTTATTATACTCAGTTGGTTAAAGTTTTAACTTCTATATTCCATGAAATTAGTGGAATATCCTTGATATTTGCGCTTCATCCAGTATCTTTTCATGGAAATATTCTTCTGAGCATTCTTGAATTTTACTCTACAAAGAAGTATCATGTTGACAATTTGGACGTTATTAGTTCTTGGTTAAATTAATTATTGAACTTGTTTTATTGAATTCTTATATCATTGTCATCATCCTCATGTTTATATTATGTTGAAAGTCATCTGTGGCCTGTAGTGCATAGATGGACTTGGTATGATTATGACCAGGGATTATTCAGTATAATCATGACCGTAATGTTACAAATGATGTGGTAAAAGTCCTCATTGGCCTGTAGTGCATTGATGGACAGTTATTGGCATGATCATGACCATTGATGAATACACAAATATCCTTGGCCCGTAGTGCATGCATAATTTGTGGTCGTGACCCTAATGAATATCCTTGGCCGTAGTGTAGGGATGATGTGGATTATTTATTAAGCTGAGTCTCAGCGATAAAAAGTGATGAAAAACCTTTTTAAATCATAAAAGATAGTAGATTTTATTCTCTACTTGACTCTTTTAATGGATTTCTTGTTCCACTGCAGTTAAACTTGATGTCTATTATATTTTATCGGTTTAACATTGTTGAAGGCTAATGATAATTTATCCTGCATTATCTTAGTCATAATATTTCTTACTGGACTAGTTGAGCTCACCCTTTCTTTCACTTTTTTCTTCAGGAAATGAGAATTTTGCTGGAACGAGTCGGGGAACGGAGTGACGGTCCAGATGATAGTATTAGTAGTCCTCACTATTCTATGAAATAGTATGATAATAAATGTATTGAGGACTTATTTTGAGTTTGTATACGGTCTAGAAGACAATGATTGTATTAAAACTCACAGCTCATGTTGTATATTTAAGTTTGTATCTAAATTTTGTACTATGTATTTGACGACTCAGAATAGGTGATGTATACCTATTTTGGGGGCGTCACAGTTGGTATCAAAGCTTAGGGATATGATCCCTAGCTAAGATGTGAGACAAGAACTAGGAGGGGAGAGACGGGAATTCCTTCCCTAGTATGACCTACCTAAGTTTATTTGGTATTTAATTGGTCGGTCAGAGTATAGGGATAATATATGATATGTTAATTAACCCTTGTTTTGTGGCAGTATTTGAAAATGGCATCCAAGAATGTTTAGAACATCAATGGAGCACAGGAGACCGTTGAGTCTTCACAGATCAATAATCAGTATAATGTGCATCAGGAAGGCGACAATCCTCATGCAAACAACAACGCTGACCAAATGATGAACGATGGAATGTTCCGAGACTTCATGCAATTCATGCAACTTCAGGCGAGAGCAACTCTTTTCCAAAATGCAGGTGGAAACACTGGTAACTCTCGGACGGTCACTGCCAAACAGTTCAAGGAGCTGGGACCACCGAAGTTTTTTGGAGAACCAAAGTCACTTAAGGCGGAGACATGGATAAAGCAGATCAACAATATATTTGATGTCTTGGGATGTTCCAAGGAGCAAAAGGTTCCCTTTGCCACCTTCATGTTACGGGCAGAGGCAGATTACTGGTGGGAATCTGTAAAGCGTACTCAACCTGCCGCACTGAAGATATCTTGGGATAAGTTCCAAGAACTGTTCAACGACAAGTACTTTCCCAAAAGTATTCGTCACATAAAAGAGGTAGAGTTCATTAAACTGGAACAAAAAAACATGACCGTGTCGCAGTACAAAGCTAAGTTTGTCGAGCTGTCCTGATTTGCTTCCCATTTGGTTGATAATGAGGAGAGAATGACGCGAATGTTTCTAAGAGGTTTGAAACCCGAGATACGTCAATATCTTATCTCTCATAAACTGTGTTTGTATTCAGATGTTGTTAATAAGGCTCAGTTATTGGAGCGCGATAATGAGTCAACCCAACCAAAAGAGAGCAGCTGGCAAAATGATAATACCAGTGAAAACAGTCATCAAAGAAGTGACAATAAGCGTGGAGGGAATCAATATGCCAGAAATGGTAACCACTTCGGTGGTAATCATGGCCAAAACAACAAGAATGGACATTTCAAGAAGAGGAGATTTAACAATGATGAAAAGACGTCAGCATCAACACCTGTTATTAAGGAAGGAGAACGACCACCTATCATATGGTTCAAATGTGGAGGGGAGGGACACATCAGTCCAAATTGCGTGATGCCCTCCAAAGAATGTTACAATTGTGGAAGAGAAAGTCACCTGGCCCGATTTTGTCGTGCACCGAAGACAAGTCCAGTTGGGATGGAGGCATTAAAGGCCGTCCCAGACAAAACAAAATCGATAGTTCAAGGGAGAGCATTTGCCGTGACCTCCCAGAAAGCAAGGAACCCGGACGAGGTCATCACGGGTAAGCTTATCATAAACTCTAGCGAAGTATATACCTTATTTGATACCGGTTCTACCCATTCTATTATTTCTCCTACTTGCGCTCAACGTTTAAATTTGACTCCGGAAAAATTGGACTTTGACTTATCTGTTGAAACTCCATTGGGAGAAACCTTCATTACATCCACTGTTTATAAGTCTTGTTTAGTTCAAATCAGTACCCTCACATTACCTGTCGATCTTATTTCATTGAAAATACTTGCATTTGACGTAATTCTAGGGATTGATTGGTTAACTACTTATCATGTAAAAATTGATTATTTTCGTAAGGTTGTTAGCTTTCATACTCCTAACCAGCCTATTATGCGAATTCAAGCAACCAAACCATTAAAATCAATCACTATCATCTCAAGCCATAAAGTTATTCATTTATTGAAAAACAGATGTCAAGTTTTCTTAGCTCATGTCATGGATCTAAATAAAAATACGTCTAGGGGTGGGCAAAATTTTCGGTTTTTTCGGTTTTTGGACGAACCGGACCGGTCCGAACCGACCGGTTCGGTATAAATATAAACCGGTCCGGTTCGGTATAAAAAAACCGATATATACCGGTTTTTCGGTACCGGTTTCGGTCCGCCACTTTTATGGTTCGGTATATACCGAACCGAACCGGTATATACCGGTTTTCTATTTTTTATTATTATTAATAATTTATTAATAATAATAATAATAAAATATTGATTATAATAATAATAATATTAATAAAAATAATAATAATAATAATAAAAATAATAAAATATTAATAAAAATAATAAAATAATAGTAAAAATAATAAAATAATAATAAAAATAATAATTATATTAATTTTCGGTAAAAACCGGTACCGAACCGGTACCGAACCGGTACCGCCGGTTCGGTAAACCGGTCCAACCGGTACCGGTATCGGTATCTAATTTAGACTGAATTCGGTAACCGGTTCGGTCCGGTTCGGACCGGTTCGGTCCGGTTAATTACCGGTGCCCACCCCTAAATACGTCAGTTTTGAATGATATTTCTATTGTTAATGAATTTCCTGACGTATTCCCTGAAGAACTTCATGGCCTACCCCCAGAGCGTGAAATTGAATTTTGTATCGACTTTGAACCTGGTACAAAACCTTTTTCCAAAGCCCCTTATCGAATGACTCCTATTGAACTTCAGGAGTTAAAGACCCAACTGCAGGAATTGTTAGACATCGGTTTCATTCATCCTAGTACTTCTCCTTGGGGTGCTCCTGTTCTATTCGTGAAAAAGAAAGACGGAAGTATGCAACTTTATATTGATTATCGGGAGTTGAACCATGTCACCATCAAAAATAGGTACCCATTACCACGTATTAATGACCTGTTTGACCAATTGTAAGGTGCCAAATTCTTTTCAAAGATTGATCTTCGTTTCGGATATCACCAATTGAAGATTAGAACTGATGACATTCCAAAGTCGACTTTCAGAACTCGGTACGGGCATTATGAATTCCTAGTCATGTCTTTTGGATTAACTAATGCTCCTGCTGCCTTCATAGATATGATGAACCGAGTATTCAAGGAATATTTGGATCACTTTGTGATCGTCTTTATTGATGACATCCTTATTTATTCCAAAAGCTGTGAAGATCATGAGCAACACTTGAGGCTGATACTCCAAAAGCTTCGTGAATATAAGCTTTATGCCAAGTTGAAGAAATGCGAGTTATGGCTTGAGGAAGTAACATTCCTTGGGCACGTAGTATCAAGTCATGGAATATCTGTTGACCCAGCAAAGATTGAAGCTATTCATAGCTGGGAGCAACCCAAATCAGTGACCGAAGTACGTAGCTTTCTCGGTTTAGCTGGTTATTATCGGAGATTCGTGGAAGGATTTTCTCGAATCGCTACTCCATTAACTCAGCTGACTCGAAAAGATACAAAATTCGGGTGGAGCGAGGAATGTGAGAAGAGTTTTCAAGAACTTAAGAATAGACTCATTTTAGCACCTGTTCTGACAATACCATCTGGCTCGAAGGGATTTGTCATCTACAGTGATGCTTCAAGAAAAGGGTTAGGTTGTGTTCTCATGCAACATTGGAAAATCATACCCTATGTCTCACGAAAACTCAAAGAATATGATCCTACTCATGATCTAGAGTTGGCAGCAGTCGTTTTTGCATTAAAGATTTGGAGGCATTACTTGTATGGGGAAAAGTGGAGATCTTTACGGATCATAAAAGCCTCAAATATTTTTTCACTCAAAAGGAAATCAACATGCGACAGCGACGTTGGCTTGAACTGTTAAAAGATTATGATCATATCATCCAATATCATCATGGAAAAGAGAACGTGGTAGCTGACGCATTAAGTAGAAGATCATATGCGGGTACGAGTGCGATATTGTCAATGCAAAGGCCCATTTTGTATGACTTGCAAATGATGGAGATAGAGATAAAGACTCCAGGGACCCACGTGATGGTGGCAAATATACGACTAGAACCAACTTTAATCGATAAAGTTAAAGCTGCTCAAGCTATAGACTTGGAGCTGATGCGTATGAAGAAGAAAGTGCAAGAAGGTGCTATGCCGGAAGCAAGAATTGATGAATAAGGAATACTTTGAGTCAACTCTAGACTTTGTGTTCCTAACGACCCTGATTTAAAGTATAAAATCATGATAGAGGCGCACAACACACCACCATATTGGGAGTACTAAAATGTATCATGATCTTCGACATACATTTTGGTGGGGAAATATGAAGAGAGAGATAACGCTATTTATCTCAAGGTGTCTAACGTGTCAACGAGTCAAGGCGGAGCATCAAGTACCAAAAGGTCCATTGCAACCACTTGAAATTCCAGAATAGAAGTAGGAGCACATTACCATGGATTTCGTTACTGGTCTTCCCAAGGTTTCTCAGGGTATAGATGCAATTTGGGTCATTGTTAATAGATTGACCAAGTCTGCTCATTTCTTACCTATACAATAAACTTATACACTTGAACGTCTTGCTCGTATGTACATAAACGAGATTGTAAGATTGCATGGTATGCCAGTATTCATAGTTTCTGATCGAGACCCAAGATTCACTTCAAGATTTTGGGTTAGTTTGCAAAAAGCTATGTGCACGGATTTACGATTTAGTTTGGCATATCATCCTCAGACGGACGGACAATCAGAAAGGACTATTCAAACTCTTGAAGATTTATTAAGACTCTGTGTCCTTGACTTCAAGGAAAGTTGGGACAAGTTCTTACCGTTGGTGGAGTTTTCATACAACAACAGTTATCAAGCAAGTATTGGCATGGCTCCATTCGAAGCGTTGTATGGAAGAAAGTGTCGTTCTCAAGTATGCTGGGATGAGGTGGGTGAAGCAACGTTGTTGGGACCAGAGTTGGTACGTATGACTACGAAAAAGATTCAAACAATCCGATAACGTATAAAAATCTCACAAGATCGACAAAAGAGTTATGCTGATCTTTTTCGAAAAGACGTGGAATTCGATATTGGAGATCATGTGTTGTTACGTGTTGCTCCATGGAAAGGAGTTACGAGATTTGGAAAGAGAGGAAAGCTCAATCCTCGATTTATTATCCCATTTTTAATCCTCGATCGAGTAGGAACTGTGGCGTATAGACTCGTTTTACCGCGAAATATGTCTTGTGTTCATAACATTTTTCACATATCCATGTTACGTAAATATGTGGAAGATCCGAACCACATTATTGAGTTAGAACCAGACGAAATAGCAGAAGATTTGACGTATGAAGAGGTTCCTGTTCAAATCTTGGATAAGAAGGAACATATTCTACGCTCCAAGGTTATACCTCAAGTCAAAGTTTTGTGGAGAAATCCTGATGTTGAGGAAATGACCTGGGAGTTAGAATCTGAAATGAAATCAAGGTATCCTTACCTCTTCAACATACCAGGTACGTACCCTAATTTCGAGGGCGAGATTTCATAAGAAGGGGAGGTTGTAAGACCCTAGTTTTTATGAATAAAGATGATTTTTCTATAATTATCATTTTTGAATATTATGGAATGAATTTGTTATAATGTTATAGTTGTGGTTAGTATTTATAAATTCTGCAAAGTATGCAAGTTGTTATATTATATTCGATTGGTCGGGGAATATTCATTTTAGCAGGAAATATTCGTACAACGGTGCAATCATTGGTGGACCCCAGAACAGAATTATTGTCAGATTGAGAAAATGACAAAAATATTTTTATGAAAATAACGGCGGAAGTTTTACCGTTAATACTGTTGAACTATTCAGTAGTAAAAGTACAGTAATACGCATGGTTGTATAGTAACACACGGTATTGATTATTGATGCTTACGTGAGAAGTCACTCAGTTATACTCAATTATTGCTACAATAATTGTTGCATCATATCTCTCATATTATTGATTCGATTATTGTCACAGTATCATCTGCATTATATGATATATTATTAAATCAATAATTGAGACGACAAAGTTATTAATATTATTAAATTGCAATATTTATAATGTCTAGAAGTTCTGTCAAGGAGAGGTTTGGTCACCTAATTGTGCGCCAATAGGGAGAAATCCTTATGGGAAAGCCCCCTCTTTCCTGGAAACGACCTGGTTGTTAAATATTGTGAGTTATAATATTAATGATGAATAAGTTCGTGTTGATTAAAGATGAATTTGATAGTTCCATTGTGTTGGGATTATTAGTGTTAGTGGAAATCGACATCTATTCCGATGATAATTGATGTCTGAGGGTTAAATTGATAAATCAAGGAATTTATCGGATAAATGAGCAGTAAATTGCTACTAATTCACATGCTTATATAATTATTTGTTCACATGTGTGTACTATTGAATCACATTCTTATACTATTAGGGGAGTTGGTGCAAGATTGATAATACTTGCATGATTAAATTAAAGATGGAGGTACTATACCGTAATTCATATTTTCACATGATTATAACTATTGATTCACATGATTGAACTATTGATTCACATTATTTACTATTAGGGGAGGTGGTGCAAGTTTGATAATACTTGCAGGACTAAATTAAAAATGAAAGAAAAGTTAGGGGTATTGTACTGTAATTTTTTGAGCCCCAAAACGTGCAATTATCGAAACTATATTTTTCTATAAATAGAAGCTCTTTCTTCCTTCATTTCTCACCAATTCACTAAAGCTATAGAGCAATTATTATAGAGAGAATTTATAAGAGAAGCTATAGAGAGAAAATCTATAGAAGAAGAGAAGCCTGCTACCTCACTATTCCAGTATCCAGTTTCTTCTGAGGTAAGGGGTATTATTCCTTTTGTAGTCATGAAGAGAACTTCTGTTATTCTATTCTTTATTATTCTATTAGAATAACCTGTATACGCGGGCTACCTTATACTTGGTGAAATTCTTTTGTTATTCCATTCTTTATTGTTCTGTTGGAATATCCTGTCTGTGCGTTTTACGCCGGACCTGATTCCGCCTTTATTATTCTGTTGGAATATCCTGTCTGTGCGTTTTACGCCGGACCTGGTTCCGTCTTTATTATTCTGTTGGAATAACCTGCCTGTGCGGTCTATCGCATGCCTGATGATTTCTTTTGTTATTCCATTCTTTATTATACTCAGTTGGTTAAAGTATTAACTTCTATACTCCATGAAATTAGTGGAATATCCTTGATATTTGCATTTCATCCAGTATCTTTTCATGAAAATATTCTTTTGAGCATTCTTGAATTTTACTATACAAAGAAGTATCATTTTGACAATTTGGACGTTATTAGTTCTTGTTTAAATTAATTCTTGAACTTGTTTTATTGAATTCTTAAATCATTGTCATCAACCTCATGTTTATATTATATTGAAAGTCATCTGTGGCCTGTAGTGCATAGATGGACTTGGTATGATTATGACCATGGATTATTCAGTATAATCATGATCGTAATGTTACAAATGATATGGTAAAAGTCCTCATTGGCCCGTAGTGCATTGATGGACAGTTGTTGGCATGATCATGACCTTTGATGAATACATGAATATCCTTGTCCCGTAGTGCATGCATAATTTGTGGTCGTAACCCTAATGAATATCCTTGGCCGTAATGCAGGGATGATGTGGATTATTTATTAAGCTGAGTTTCAGCGATAAAAAGTGATGAAAAACCTTTTTAAATCATAAAAGATAGTAGATTTTATTCTCTACTTGACTCTTTTAATGGATTGCTTGTTCTGCTGCAGTTAAACTTGATGTCTATTGTATTTTATCAATTTAACATTATTGAAGGCTAATGATAATTTATCCTGCATTATCTTAGTCATAATATTTCTTAATAGGCCAGTTGAGCTAACCCTTTCTTTCACTGTTCTCTTCAGGAAATGAGAATATAGCTGGAACGAGTCGGGGAACGGAGTGACGGTCCAGATGATAATATTAGTAGTCCTCAATATTCTGTGAAATAATGTGATAATAAATGTATTGAGGACTTATTTTGAGTTTGTATACGGTCTAGAAGACAATGATTGTATTAAAACTCACAGCTTATGTTGTATATTTAAGTTTGTATCTGAATTTTGTACCATATATTTGACGACTCAGAATAGGTGATGTATACCTATTTTGGGGGCATCACAAGAATCCCGTTCCACAGTCTTAAAACAGAGTCCCATTCTGTGTTCTGGAAAATCCCGTTTCTGCAGATTCCGTTCCTTCCCACTGTTCTGCAGTGTTTTCCCGTTCTGCAAATAATTTCCCGTTTCCTATTTTTGAGTAAGTATATTCATGCACCTTTTTCATGCATCATTATTATTAACAGTAAAGTTCGAGTATATAACATAGAATTTGCGTTCACTAAATTCTTAATTTTGTAGTGCTACTAATTAAGAATTGTAAATCAATTTTATCTTGGGAAGCAATTATTCATTTAATCCTTAGCACCAGTGAGGGAATAAATTACTTTAAGGAGACTTTGTGAATTCAAAGGACTCGAATTTTTATATCACATATTTCCAAAATCTGATTTTGTTTTTGTTTTCTTATTTTGTTTAGTTTAATTTTTTCCATTATTTATATTTAGATTAAATATTACTAATATTACAGGTAACAACCACAACTCAATTAGATGGGTAATGTAAAAGATAGAATTTGCAAGGAGAGGCATAGTAAGTTAGGGGCTGTTAGGCTATGCTTGGGGCTGCAGGGCCAAGCAAAGCTTGGCTGTTGGCGTGGCCTGGCATCAAGGGGGCTGTTTTGACATTGGGTTGAGGCATGCTAGTTTTAATGCATTAGTTTATAACAAATAAATCTATGATCTACCTATACAAGTTATAACTATGCCAACACACAAAATGAATCAAGTATTCACCATGTGTGCTTGAGTTATACATAAGAAGTATGTAATTCTCATGTATTAAATTACAAAAGGATTATAAACTAAAAGTATGTGGAATTCATGAACTGGATTGTATCAAACTCTATTAAAGAGAAAAATGGTTATTGTAGTAAAATGTTGAGGTATTTGAAAAATGTATAAAAGTTTCTCAAAAGTAAAAACATGGCCACTGTAATTATGTAATATATAAACATACAAACTATATGATGTGGATACATGGATAATATGTTTGTATGTGTGAATATGATTGTATAGGATCTGTGAAAGGAAGTTAAGCTAAATTTTTATCAATAGCTCACAGTCAAGGCAAGTATCTAAATCTTGTTCTTTATTGAGCAAGTATCTTAACTTTTGCATTTACTTTATGCAATGGATCTTTGTAAGCAAATATTCTATCTATAACTTCCTAAATTTTGTACAAGCAAGTTCTTGAATTTTATTCAATCAATTCTTTGATTACAAGTATCTCAATATTGTTTTCATGTGATTTATATATAATCAAAATTGCTCTGTTCTTTGTGTATTAAGTTTGGTTATGCAAGTGTCCTAACTTGTATAAATTGTTGTATTTGAGCAAGTATCCTTAAACTCAAAATTCTTTGATATAACAAGTTTTGATACATACTATTGAATTTTAGTATGTATATACACAGTTTAAAGGCAGTAAGCCATTAATTTGATCAGGCTAGACATAGTTTTAAATATTTGATTCAATCTTGAAATATTAAATAGAGTCATCCAAACTAAATTGTTTTGATTTGGACTCAGTATGAGCAGAACATCCTTGAATTGGAAAATTTTTGTTTGCACTGAGGTGGTGATGACGAACGCAAATGTCGTTCCTATAGCTAGTGTTGATTAACACAGGGCATAACGGGCTGATCACCCACCGTACTCGTAAGTCAGACGGTTTGCAGATGAAGAATTTATGTCTACACCTTTTCGAACTAGAAAATAAAAGTTCATGGTCTAGTGACCGCTCAACATCTATAGTCAATACGTCGTTTCAAAAATATAAACGATTGTTATGTTATTCAGAATTATTCCGGTTACTTCACAACTATTGATTCGTTGTAGAAGTATACTCACAGAAAGCATTTAATCCTTTTATACAATATTCATTAACTGTTATTACTTGCTGAGCAATTGAATGCTCATTCTTGCTTTGAAATTAAATATTTTCAGCTGAGTGAGATCGAAGAAGGTTCTGGCAAGGATAAGGGTAAAGGGAAGCTGATTGAATAGTTGGAAGGCGTTACTTGTAATAGTTATAGTTTTGTAATGTGATAATATATTATCTATCACGTAATAAAATACTTAAAGGTATTCGTACCTGGGAATATACAACTCTGATGTAGTATTTTTAATTATTTAATATATTAAGCAGTTTGTATGAATAGTATCGTGGAACACCGAATACGGGTTTCAAGTACCCGGATTTCGGGGCGTCACAGGTATAAATGGAATGATCCAAATCCATAAAAGGGAAATGACAAAAGAGAACGAACCTTTCTTTCTAAACTACACTTAAATTGTACCTATGTAGTACCTAGTTAAGTATGCCTTAAAAATTTAAAAAAATATTGTACTTAAACTATATTTATTTAAGTTAAATTATATTTAAATTGCCTATATAGCTCCTAGTTAATTTATTACCCTAAACTATAGACCATATTTCATTTTGGTGATCCACCTTTTAATTTTATCAATTAGATGATTGAACTATTAACTTTTTTCAATTCCATTCAATTGAGCTTGCCACATCAGAAATTGCTGACGTAACTGTCTGGATGGAGCATAAATCAGCTGACGTGTGTCAAAAAAATAATTTTTTATTTTGTGATTAAACTTTTTTGATATATTAAAGGGTAAAATTATCACACCATTTTTTTTATACATTCAGACTATTAAAAACTCTTCTTGTATTAATCATCATCAAAACCCCATCTCTTCTTGATATATTAAAGTGTTTATATTTAGTACTTTTTCAAATTAACAAAATTGAAAGGTGGATCACCGAAGTGGAACATGACATATAGTTTATGATAGTAAATTATATTTAAGCCTAAAAAATATACTTATTAGTCAAGTTAAATTGTACTTCAATAATAATTAAATTGTATCTATATAATACCGAGTAAAGTACAATTCAAAAAATAATTTTTAAAAAAAAACACTTAAAAATACTTAGTTAAGTTTAGTTGTACTTAAATTATACAGAACATGTATAGAACATATGTGCTCAACCGTTTGAACCAAGACAACATTAAAATTAATTTTTTTTTCAAACATAATATATTGATTAAACATATCTGCGAGATGTCTGTTTTATCACTTGAAAATACGTGTACTAGATAGTGTTTTTTGTGAACTTAATTAATTCATCTTATTGTTTTTATTTTATTTAAATTTTTTTCATAAATTATTTATTTTTTCTTGAAGCTCCTAACTAGATAACGAAATCGATACCGAGTTAAAAAATAATTTTCCAAAATATAGGCAGCTACAATGAGTTTAAACCATAAATAGTGGGAATCCTAATCCCAATAGATGGGAATGGGATTGATATGGATACTAATTTAAAAATGGGGTAACGTGACAGATTTGGAGTAAAATTTTAAAATATAAGACACCAAAAAATATTGAAACCGGATTTGGATTTGGATTTGGAATGCAGGGTGTATTGGAGTAGTAGAATGAGAACGTTCAAAATAAAGAAAAGAAAGAGCATGTCAAACTATTAGAGAATAAAACATTTTAATTGGTATGCGGTTGTGGAGCACCATTAATAATTTATTTTAACCGCTTATTTTTTAGATCACCAAATATTATGAAAATTTGTATGCTTTTGCATTGTACAGTTGAATTTATTCTTAAAAAAATTAAAAAAAAAGAGAGGATAATTTTAACCCTATATGGTACTCCCTCGGTTTCTATATAACTGACGTTGGAGGCCAAAATCCACTTTTTAAGGAAAGTAATGGTGGGTCAAGGTAAAGTCTAAATTACCCTTTTTCTGTTTTTATTTTTTATAATTAATGAGTAGTAGTAATTGATATCAGTAATTCTAACATACAACCTTCATGATTTTTTTTTCCCTTTAAATCACTTTAATTTCTCTTTTTTATATCATCTTACATCCCTTCTCCGAAAAAAAATTGAGTTTAAATTCAAATCAATATCTCGTACAATCTTCTCACACTCATGGTTTGGTTCCTCATTTAAATCAAAAGAAAAATTATTTTTCTCAATAACGTCATAGAGTTGTACATGATTTTTCATAAATTTTTTATAGAAAACATAGATGAAGAGAGCATATAATAAAGAATCCATGAGAGAATACACAGATGAAGAGAATGTATGAAAAATTGAAGCCATATTGAGGGACGTTTAGGGGTAATCACTTTTTTTCTTCAGTTATATAGGAACCGAGGGAGTATAATTAATTAGTACGGAGTATAATTTTAACATTGAAGTTGTGTATAAAAAAGGAATTTATTCATCCCATAATAGAAGAGTAGAAGAAATGTTGACAACTATGCACCAGAAAATGGAGTAGTCTTTAAATAAATTAAGATGAAGCACTATTCATTACTCGGACTTAAGACCATTACCGCCGGCCGGTTACAAAACTATTTTTAGTCCATGGCATTTTTGGTATGAGATACAGAGTAGGAAAGAAAAGGGTATTTTAGTTTTAAATACAAAGATGACAAAAATAAACAGAAGCTAACAAATGCTGATCAGCCCTATTACTATAAGACAATATAAACCAGTTATATCTATTACTAACACACAATTAAGGCAATTTCCAAAAAAATAAACACAACCTAATTACTAACACAAAGATAACAATTAAGGCAATTTCTTGAATTAATGTATTGAAATTACATTCATAACCCAAAACTATGCAACTTTAATGTTCTTTAACTTGTTACATATGATATCAAAACTCTATCTTCCCCGTTGTTGTCAACCATACCATCAATATACGAACCATTCAAGATTATGAAGCTAGGAAAAATCGTCAAGAACATGCAGTCGAAACAGATGAATTGATAGGGAACGTATAAATAATCAAAGCATTTTAATCAGTAATCAACAAAAGCTGCAAATTAATGTTTTTAACTTCACCACAAAAGGGTACAAAACTATTTTTAGTCCATGAACTTCGCGGCTACAGAACAACTTGTATATGCATGCAGAATGTTCCAATTATTTAGATTAACTAAGAAGCAGGATTGCGAGCAAGAACAGAGAATATGAATCTTAAATGGGTACTGCTCCAATACAGCCCAATCTCGTCTCCTCTTTTAAGTCTCCTCTCCTTGACAAATTTGGGGATCCAGTTGGAACCAAAGATATAGCAGTCACTTGACTGCAAGTTCTTGAATGTCATGTGAAACTCCATTTTCCTGTCATAATCCAATACCTCAACATCAACCCCATCAGGGGTCCAGATTTTCGCAACGTAATCCGTAAGCCCGGCATGATTCCAAACATCAATGATATTCTTCTGCACCAAATCTTTAGCCAACATCAACCTACACAGATGGTTGCAATCACTTTGTGTCAGAACTTTCCTGATTTTCCATGGATCATCAAACAGCTGCAGTTTTGTTGAAACGCCCAAATACTTCTCCTCTTCTTCTTCTTGATGGCTGTAAACTCTGAAACTCCTCAGTTTTTTAGCCACTTGAATATCTTCAGCAGATTTCTTAGAACCCATGTATGCAGGAGGATCAAGAATCTTGAAATTAAAGCAAGATTCATCAAACAAACTCAACCCCAGATTAATTTTCTTCTCGGGTTTCTTTCTTTTTCTTGATTTATTGCATTCCTCAAGCGAAACAAGAACAGAGGGCTTTGAATTATCGAGTTCGGTTGTGAATTTCAGAGAATTTACAGGAGGGGTTTCATGGGTTTTCTCTGTTTGATTAGTTATGGTGGAAAAAGAGGAACGATTAGAGAAGGAGGAGGAAGAAGAAGAAGGGAGCTTCATCAGTAAACCCAATACCTGAACGAACTTGCTTCTTGTTAGGGTTTAATCTGTGGGATATGAAGAACTAGGGGATATATATATATATAGGGAAAATGAGTTACTTGATTACCAATTAAGAGATCGAAGGGAGTGCATTAATTACTTAGATTACCTGGAGATCTTGTTTGAAATACCTTTCCGAATCAAATTGGGTTTTAACTAAAACTCACCGGAAAATGCAAAGTGTAATCTGATATTCACTTGCTCAAGAAACAAATCTATTAATTACTTGATTCCCAATTAAGAGAAGTTGTTCGAAATTGCAAAGGAAATCTATATATTAATATTTCCTAAATCCAATTGGGTTTCCTACTCTGCTACTCTGTTCTTGCGCCTCTCCAATTCATAAATGAACATAATTAACATTGAACCGCTCAGACCATAATTCACGGTTTATTCTTTCAGCCGGTGGTACATCCAATTTGGCGTATCTTAATCTTAATATAAGCTTTTAAAGTCAATTTAAAATATTTCAATTCAAAGTTAACAGTTTCATTTAATTTTAAAAATAATAATTTTTCAATTACCAGTATTTTTTACTTTCAATTTTTATAATTATATTTTAAAGTTAAAAAAATTATGTTAAAACTAAATTTAAAAATAAATCAAAGTAATTTGAAAAAGTTAAATTAATTCTTTATCTTGAAAGGTAGGGTGTATAATTATCAGGCCAATTGTTTATAATTTACAATTATATTATAACCATAACTTTTATTTAATTCTTTTTCAAGTATATATTGTATAAGTTTCAATACTCCAATACATTACCTTATGTATAATCATACATAACACATATCACAGTTAGATATCCATAACATAACTATCCTCCTACAAATCTTGATTCACATACATTGATGTCTTAAAACGTTTCTCAATTTAGTTTTATTAAACTAATTTTTCTCTTCTTTTTTTTTTAAAAAACTTGGGCTTTAATCTACTTTACCACAATATTTAATTTCTTCCTAATTTTGATGCATCATTACCTTGTTGGTAAATTACTACACCATTAGGATTACATAACACAGTTACAACGTGAACACGTACATCATAAATCAAAGATCTGAAAATCTTCACTTTTGAAAATTTTAGTTGATTTTCAAGGCTACTTGGAATAGTTTTATCTTCATGCTTATTACCCCAATTGCTAACCTTTTTGGACAGAAATGTAGTCCTTGCCACACTATTTTACAAAAATATAACTTGTATAAAAACATATCAATAATGCTTTGAAAAACTCTGTTCATAGCAGATTTTTGGTTTGTGCAGAATTTTTGATTTTTTATACCTACTTTGAGGATTTTTAAGTCATTCAATAATGATCCGATTGCTTTCATTTTTGGACACAATCAAGATCATGCTACAAGGTATTTTATAAAAATATGCTTGGCTTCAAATAGTTTCTTTAGGATATGAATTCAAAGCCCCAAAAATCAGTGTTTAACATGATTTTAGGTTTCATGGTAGCTTGCTAGAAAATCTTAAAAATCCTTTTGGACTTGTATGTACAATATTTACTCAAAAAATTCCGACAATGATTGTGTATGAGCATATACATAATACACATTACTCTTACTTAATTCATACACTTTCCCAAATGTACACCTTTTTGATCTAGGCATAGTATAACATGATTTCTGGAACATTTTACTCTTAGAATAACAACCTAAGTTAAACCATGCCATTTTCCATGGTCAAATCCCATTTCCCATCAGAGTTCGAAAGTGCAGAAAATGTGATTTTCTAGGGTACTTTGGGGGTTTTTTATAATTTTCTACATTGATTCAATAGCTTTCAAAATTGAAAAAGGATCTAGAGCATATTATAAGGTATTTAATCCATCATTTAGTTGTTTGAAAACATCAAGTTAAAGCCTTCAAATCAGAGGCTCAAAGTGCAAGGTTGGAGCTGCTGCAACTGCTGCAGTGCAGCAGTCTTGGTAAATTTTCAGCCCACTTTGGCGAATTTTATGAATTTTTGTATCGACTCATTTGCTTCCAAGTTTGAACAAAGAATTAGACCACATATCATAGTATTTTATTCTATAGTTGGGCAACTAAAACCACAATCTAAGACTTCCCAAAACAGGGGGCTCAACCTAGCTTGTTCAACACAGGACCAGATTGGCCCTGTTTGGTTTAACTCCTTGAAAACTGCAAATTTCATTTTCTTAATCATTTGGTTCATTTTAACATGCCTACTTGGATTTCATGAAACCCTTTTCAGCTTGCAAAACACCTCACATAGCAATTTTACCTTTTTGACCAATGGATACACAAAAGCACAAAGCTCCTAAAATTTCCTTTTTTGATTATAAACAACTTCCTGCCATAGATTTACCCTTTTCTAGGAAAAAGGAAAATTTTTCAAAAGCTTTGGCACACACATAAGTTTAAAAACCACATTGTTTTCAAAGTTCATTAAAAATGAAGCTTTTTTACTTAAGCGTTCATAGAATAACTAATATAACCTTATGCATCATTCGTAGTCTACTTGCATTACTATATGAACATCAACACAAAACATGTATTTTACAGTTTACAACACATGGCCTATCTCTGGGCTGAATTGAGCCCTGTCCCATGAACCAATACGTCAAGTACGATATACATAATATGCCTAATTAAAACTAATGAATTGCTATTTCTAAAATTTACAAGCAAGTAATAAGTAATATAAACCATTCACGTGATCTAGTTAGACTAATTTAATTTGTGAATAATTAATTATTGATTTATATGATAAGGAAAATATTCATTTTATGTGGATATAGATGGAAAAAAAATTTAATGTGACAATTGTTGTAAATTGATATTTTATCTTTTTCGATAAAATATATTATTATATTTTAATAATATAATAATAGTGATATTTTTACAATTAATGTGTGATATATGAATAAATGAGGAGGAAGAGTATTTTTGTTACTATAAATGCTAAACACATGTTTTGTGTGTTACAAAAAATGTTTAACACATGTTAAACATAATGGTGTACACAAATTTTGACTGAAATTTGATTATAGCATGTAAAATCGTCCGTTTGTAAATTTCGGTCAATTTCTGTTTAGAATTTGAAAAAATTTTCTTCTGCAAAGTTGTAGAGAATGAAATTTCCTATGGAAAGGACATGTGATTCAAATTTTTCTGATAAAATGGATATTTATTATGAATTATTAAAGTTCCAAAGTTCTATAATAATTGATTTTTGAAAATTTTAATTATTATTTCTAAGAAAAACGTTTTTTTTTCATTTGAGGGGCATGTGTTAAATGGTTGAAATCAGCTAGTGGTGTGCTTAGGAATTTTTTTTATAAATAATATTATTATATTCAATTTTCTGCTTTGGTGTTCTAAGCAATTTCCTATAAATAGGTGCTTAGGTTAGAATTGAAAATCACACCAGAAACTGAAGTTTTCTCTCTATTTCTCTCTCTATATTATCAAGTGTATTCATGTGAGTATTTTGATATCTTGAATGTTGTTATACGGTGCAAGTTCGTTCAGCGTTATTCCAGTCAGAAGTACTGCTCTTTTGAGGTAAGGGATATTGTCGTTAGTATGTAAGGGTTATTATGTTTTTCAATTTTGAAATTTTTCTGAACCTTCAAAAATTCTGGAAAAAATTGAAATTATAATTTGATGAGTTTTGTAGATTATGTCCAAAAATGACTATTTTTGGATGTATAGATTAGGAGTTATGGATTTTATGAGAAAAGACTATTTTAAAAGTAAACCCTTATAACTCCTTGTGGTTAACTCCAAAATTGATGAGATTTTTATTGGGAGTACATCTATATAATATCAGTATACCCTGTGAATTTTGGAATTTTTGGATAAAAGTACAATTTATGATAAATGTCTGAATATTCGGTGGTTTTGGCCATATGAAAAATAGTAAATGAATTTTTAAAATTCCGAGAAAAATATATGTTCAATATGAGATTATATTATGCTAAATCTCAGAAAAGAAATATTTTTGGAACTGATTTGGTATTTTTCATGAAAATGTTCTAGTTATGAGTAAATGAATTAAATATGTTATGTGAAGTAAAAAAAATTGAAAAATAGGATTTTATGGCTTGGGAACCTATATATGGTATATGCAGATTTTTGATGAGGTTGTTGGTTATTGGTGATGAAATTTTTTGAGTTTGGCATTTTAAGATGATTAAATGCATTATTTAGTAAACTGTAAACAATTAAAATAAATTATTTATAAGTTTAAGAAATGATTAAAATATTGTTGTAATATTAATAATATTAGATTATGAGATTATTAAATGATTTATAACATTTTGATTAAGGTGTTATGAAATCATTGATTTATGAATCTTACTCTTGAGATTAAATTTATATGTTGATTATATTATTTTTTATTATCATATATAACATTCTTATAATCCTAATGATGATATTTCTCTTTGACTTAAGAGTAATGATGGGTAGATTTTTGGTATGATCGTGACTATGGGTTCTCTTTGACCAGTAATGCAAAGTTGAATTGTTGACTGGTACGATCATGATCATTGAATTTATAATTGAATATCTTTAGCTTAAGTGCAAAGGTGAATTGATCAACATATATTGTTATACTTATGGTTTATATAAATTCTGAAATGATTATGTATTTCTTTGAGATATGAATATCTTTGGCATGTAGTGCAAAGATCAATTATTGATGTATATCTTTGGCCCGTAGTGCAAAGATGAAATGTTGTTAAATATCTTTGGCCCGTAGTGCAAAGATGACTTATTGCAGAATATCTTTAGCATGTAGTACAAAGATGAACTGTTGATGAATATCTTTGGCCTGTGGTGCAAAGATGAATTTATTAGTATGATTATGAACATGAACTATGATTTGGTATAACCATGATATTTGATATTTCAGGTAAAGACAAGTGATGTAAATTATCTTCGTCTTGGATGCGAAGAGGAATTTAGAATCACAATTATGATTATAAGTTATTCATATGATTATGGAAAGGAATTGTTGATTGATGTTGCAGGGATAAAACATTGTTGGTGGACTTTTAACGTGGAGAAGATAATAGACTTTATAGTCTATTTGACTCTTTTAATGGATTGCTCGTTCCGCTGCAACTATGGTTGAAAACTTTTATCATCTACCATATGTTCTAAATCTCTGATTTATTACTGACGAAGACTATTGATAATTTAATTATCTTTAGTCATTATATTCTTTACTGGGCTAGTTGTGCTCAACCTTTTGTTTCACAATTCCTTTCAGGTAATAAAAGTGTAGCTGGGTCGAGCAGGGATAACAGGGGAATAGTGTGATGGTCCGAGACTGTCCAAGTTTCTCAATACGTTATAAAACGGCATGACATGCAATATATAATTGTATTGAGGACCTAAGATGTATGTGTCGTATTTTATACATCACTTAATAATTGATTTTGGTGAACAACAATAGGGTAAGGCAAACCCAACCTAGAAGCGTCAAAAGTGCACCACATTAAAAAGAAGAGAACAAAATTCTTTTCGTGTCCCTTTGGAGACTTGAAATATTTGTTGGTGTACTTTATATGGCATATAATAATTTTGAGTATGAATATTGTCGTATTATATACGTTACAATATTTGTATTAAAACTCACAATTATGTATTGTCGTATTTTACACGACAATTGTATTAATAAAGTCGTAGTTATTTCTGTACCATGTATTTGGCGACTCAGAATGGGTTGGATGGATTGGACCTATTTTGGGGGCGTCACAGTTGGTATCAGAGCTATAAGTAAAGAGCCCTGAGCCGCTTGCTGGTGACTTCCTTGTGTGGGATGCACCGAAGCCAGACTCTCCGTAGGGGACGCCGTTCTGCGGTGGCAAACTGATAGGTACCACTATGAGGTGCTGTCCACGGTTGGGACATGAGTCACAGTTGGTATCAGAGCTATAAGTAAAGAGCCCCGAGCCTCTCGCTGGTGACTTCCTTGTGTGGGATGCACCGAAGCCAGACTCTCCGTAGGGGAAGCCGTTCTGCGGTGGCAAACTGATAGGTACCACTATGAGGTGTTGTCCACGGTTGGGACATGAGTCACAGTTGGTATCAGAGCTTAGGGATATGATCTCTGGCGGAGATTCAGGATTAGAACTAGGAGGGGAGAGACGAGTAAATCCTTCGCTAGTGTGTGTCCTACCTAAGCTGAATTTTCTTACTTAAGTTGACAAATTGTGATATGTCAATTAACCTTAGTTTTGAAGCTGTATTCTAGAATGATATCTGAAATACAGGAGATGAGCAATAGAGAAATCATGATGATATGGAAGATGGAATCTGAAATGAAAACAAGATATTCTCAACTCTTTGAAATACCAGGTAAGTAAATTTCGAGGACGAAATTTCATAAGGAGGGGAGATTGTAAGACTCCGAATTTTATAAAATAAAAGTATTCAAATTTTTCTTATAGTTACTATTAATGAGTTACTAGTCACGAGTTAGTATTCACGAGTTAGTATTCACTAGTTACTATTCATGAGTTACTATTCACGAGTACTATTCACGAAGCATGATTATTTTTTTTACGTAAGAAGGCACTACTCAATAATTGCTACAGTAATTACTGTTCAATATTTTATTTTATTGATTCAATAATTGCTGCGTTGATATTTATATTATTGTTGTTTTAATAATTATCACAACACAGTATTTCCTATTATCAGATCAATAATTTATATTATTGGAATAATATTATTAGATAACATTATTGGCAATGTCTAAAAAGTTCTGTCTAAGGAGAGGTTTGGTCACCTAATTGCGCGCCAGTAATGAGAAATCCTTATTGGAAAGCCCCCGCTTTCCTGGGAACTGTCTGGTTGTCAGTATTGTTATTCTGTAATATTATTTGTGAATAATTAATTATTGATTTATATGATAAGTAAAATATTCATTTTATGTGGATATAGATAGAGAAAATTTTTAATGTGACAATTGTTAAAAATTGATATTTTACCTTTTTCAATAAAATATATTATTATATTTTAATAATATAATAATAATGATATTTTTATAATGAATGTGTGATATATGAATAAATGAGGAGGAAGAGTATTTTTGTTACTATAAATGCTAAACACATGTTTTGTGTGTTCCAAAAAATGTTTAACACATGTTAAACATAATGGTGTACACAAATTTTGAATGAAATTTGATTATAGCCTGTAAAATCGTCCGTTTGTGGATTTCGGTCAATTTCTGTTTAGAATTTGGAAAAACTTTCTTCTGCAAAACTGTAGAGAATGAAATTTCCTATGAAAAGGACATGTGGTTCAAATTTTTCTGATAAAAGGGATATTTATTATGAATTATTAAAGTTCTAAAGTTTCATAATAATTGATATTTGGAATTTTAATTATTATTTCTAAGAAAAACATTTTTTTTTCATTTGAGGGGCATGTATTAAATGGTTGAAATCAGCTGGTAGTGTGCTTAGAATTTTTTTTATAAATAATATTATTATATTCAATTTTCTGCTTTGGTGCTCTAAGCAATTTCCTATAAATACGTGCTTAGGTTAGAATTGAAAATCACACCAGAAACTGAAGTTTTCTCTCTATTTCTCTCTTTATATTATCAAGTGTATTCTTGTGAGTATTTTGATATCTTGAATGTTGTTATACGGTGCAAGTTCGTTCAGCGTTATTCCAGTCAGAAGTACTGCTCTTTTGAGGTAAGGGATATTGTCGTTAGTATGTAAGGGTTATTATGTTTCTCAATTTCGAAATTTTTCTAAACCTTCAAAAATTCTGGAAAAATTTGAAATTATAATTTGATGAGTTTTGTAGATTGTGTCAAAAAATGACGATTTTTGGATGTATAGATTAGGAGTTATGAATTTTATGAGAAAAGACTATTTTAAAAGTAAACCCTTATAACTCCTTGTGGTTAACTCCAAAATTGATAAGATTTTTATTGAGAGTACATCTATATAATATCAGTATACCTTGTGAATTTTGGAATTTTTAGATAAAAGTACAACTAATGATAAATGTCTGAATATTCAGTGGTTTTGGCCATATGAAAAATAGTAAATAAATTTTTAAAATTCCGAGAAAAATATATGTTCAATATGAGATTATATTATGCAAAATCTCAGAAAAGAAATATTTTTGGAACTGATTTGGTATTTTTCATGAAAATGTTCTAGTTATGAGTAAATGAATTAAATATGTTATGTGAAGTAACAAAATTGGAAAATAGGATTTTATGGCTTGGGAAACCTTATATGGTATATGTAGATTTTTGATGAGGTTGTAGGTTATTGGTGACGAAATTTTATGAGTTTGGCATTTTAAGATGATTAAATGCATTATTTAGTAAACTGTAAACAATTAAAATAAATTGTTTATAAGTTTAAGAAATGATTAAAATATTATTGTAATATTAATAATATTAGATTATGAGATTATTAAGTGATTTATAACATTTTAATTAAGGTGTTATGAAATCATTGATTTATGAATCTTACTCTTGAGATTAAATTTATATGTTGATTATATTATTTTTTATTATCATATATAACATTCTTATAATCCTAATAATGATATTTCTCTTTGACTTAAGAGTAATGATGGGTAAATTTTTGGTATGATCGTAACTATGGGTTCTCTTTGGCCAGTAATGCAAAGTTGAATTGTTGACTGGTACGATCATGATCATTGAATTTATAATTGAATATCTTTAGCTTAAGTGCAAAGGTGAATTGATCAACATATATTGTTATACTTATGGTTTATATAAATTCTGAAATGATTATGTATTTCTTTGAGATATGAATATCTTTGGCCTGTAGGGCAAAGATCAATTATTGATGTATAACTTTGGCCCGTAGTGCAAAGATGACATGTTGTTAAATATCTTTGGCCCGTAGTGCAAAGTTGACTTGTTGTTGAATATCTTTGGCATGTAGTGCAAAGATGAACTGTTGATGAATATCTTTGGCCCGTGGTGCAAAGATGAATTTATTAGTATGATTATGAATAGGAACTATAATTTGGTATAACCATGATATTTGATATTTCAGGTAAAGACAGGTGATGTAAATTATCTTCGTCTTGGATGCGAAGAGGAATTTAGAATCACAATTATGATTATGAGTTATTCATATGATTGTGGAAAGGAATTGTTGATTGATGTTATAGGGATAAAAAATTGTTGGTGGACTTTTAACGTAGAAAAGATAATAGACTTTATAGTCTATTTGACTCTTCTAATGGATTGCTCGTTCCGCTGCAACTATGGTTGAAAACTTTTATCATCTACCATATGTTCTAAATCTCTGATTTATTACTGATGAATACTATTTATAATTTAATTATCTTTAATCATTATATTCTTTACTGGGCTAGTTGTTCTCACCCTTTTGTTTCACAATTCCTTTCAGGTAATAAAAGTGTAGCTGGGTCGAGCGGGGATAACAGGGGAATAGTGTGATGGTCCGAGACTGTCCAAGTTTATCAATACGTTATAAAACGGCATGACATGCAATATATAATTGTATTGAAGACCTAAGATATATGTGTCGTATTTTATACATCACTTAATAATTGATTTTGGTGAACAACAATAGGGTGAGGCGAACCCAACCTAGAAGCGTCAAAAGTGCACCGCATTAAAAAGAAGAGAACAAAATTCTTCTCGTGTCCCTTTGGAGACTTGAAATATTTGATGTTGTACTTTATATGGCATGTAATAATTTCGGTATGAATATTGTCGTATTATATACGTTACAATATTTGTATTAAAAATCACAATTATGTATTGTCGTATTTTACACGACAATTGTATTAATAAAGTCGTAGTTGTTTCTGTACCATGTATTTGGCGACTCAGAATGGGTTGGATGGATTGGACCTATTTTGGGGGCGTCACAGTTGGTATCAGAGCTATAAGTAAAGAGCCCCGAGCCGCTCGCTGGTGACTTTCTTGTGTGGGATGCACCGAAGCCAGATCCTCTGTAGGGGACGCCGTTCTGCGGTGGCAAACTGATAGGTACCACTATGAGGTGTTGTCCACGGTTAGGACATGAGTCACCGTTGGTATCAGAGCTATAAGTAAAGAGCCCCGAGCCTCTCGCTGGTGACTTCCTTTTGTGGGATGCACCGAAGCCAGACTCTCCGTAGGGGACGCCGTTCTGCGGTGGCAAACTGATAGGTACCACTATGAGGTGTTGTCCACGGTTGGGACATGAGTCATAGTTGGTATCTGAGCTTAGGGATATGATCTCTGGCGGAGATCCAGGATTAGAACTAGGAGGGGAGAGACGAGTAAATACTTCGCTAGTGTGTGTCCTACCTAAGTTGAATTTTCTTACTTAAGTTGACAAATTGTGATATGTCAATTAACCTTTGTTTTGAAGTTGTATTATAGAATGATATCTGAAATACAGGAGATGAGCAATAGAGAAATCATGATGATATGGAAGATGGAATCTGAAATGAAAGCAAGATATTCTCAACTCTTTCAAATACCAGGTACATAAATTTCGGGGACGAAATTTCATAAGGAGGGGAGATTGTAAGACTCCGAATTTTTTAAAATAAAAGTATTCTAATTTTTCTTATAGTTACTATTCACGAGTTACTATTCACGAAGCATGATGATTTTTTTTACATAAGAAGGCACTACTCAATAATTACTACAGTAATTACTATTCAATATTTTATTTTATTGATTCAATAATTGGTGCGTTGATATTTTATATTATTGTTATTTCAATAATTGTCACGACACAATATTTCCCATTATCAAATCAATAATTCATATTATTGGAATAATATTATTAGATAACATTATTGGCAATGTCTAGAAAGTTCTGTCTAAGGAGAGGTTTGGTCACCTAATTGCACGGCAGTAAGGAGAAATCCTTATTGAAAAGCCCCCGCTTTCCTGGGAACTGTCTGGTTGTTAGTATTGTGATTCTGTAATATTATTTGTGAATAATTAATTAGTGATTTATATAATAAGGAAAATATTCATTTTATGTGGATATAGATGGAGAAAATTTTTAATGTGACAATTGTTGAAAATTGATATTTTATCTTTTTCGATAAAATATATTATTATATTTTAATAATATAATAATAGTGATATTTTTACAATGAATGTGTGATATATGAATAAATGAGGAGGAAGAGTATTTTTGTTACTATAAATGCTAAACACATGTTTTGTGCGTTACAAAAAATTTTTAACACATGTTAAACATAATGGTGTACACAAATTTTGAATGAAATTTGATTATAGCCTGTAAAATCGTCCGTTTGTGAATTTCGGTTAATTTCTGTTTAGAATTTAGAAAAATTTTCTTCTGCAAAGTTGTAGAGAATGAAATTTCCTATGAAAAGGACATGTGGTTCAAATTTTTCTGATAAAATGGATATTTATTATGAATTATTAAAGTTCCATAATAATTGATTTTTGGAAGTTTTAATTATTATTTCTAAGAAAAACGTTTTTTTTCATTTGAGGAGCATGTGTTAATTGGGTGAAATCAGCTGGTGGTGTGCTTAGGAATTTTTTTTATAAATAATATTATTATATTCAATTTTCTACTTTGGTGTTCTAAGCAATTTTCTATAAATAGGTGCTTAGGTTAGAATTGAAAATCACACCAGAAACTGAAATTTTCTCTCTATTTCTTTCTCTATATTATCAAGTGTATTCTTGTGAGTATTTTGAAATCTTTAGTGTTGTTATACGGTGCAATTTCGTTCAGCGTTATTTCAGTCAGAAGTACTGCTCTTTTGAGATAAGGGATATTGTCGTTAGTATGTAAGGGTTATTATGCTTTTCAATTTCGAAATTTTTCTGAACCTTCAAAAATTCTGTAAAAATTTGAAATGATAATTTGATGAGTTTTGTATATTGTGTCAAAAATGGCAATTTTTGGATGCATAGATTAGGAGTTATATGGATTTTATGAGAAAAAGACTATTTTAAAAGTAAACCCTTATAACTTCTTGTGGTTAACTCTAAAATTGATAAAATATTTATTGGGAGTACATCTATATAGTATCAGTATACCCTGTGAATTTTGGAATTTTTGGATAAAAGTACAATTTATGATAAATGTCTGAATATTCGGTGGTTTTGGCTATATGAAAAATAGTAAATAAATTTTTAAAATTCCGAGAAAAATATATGTTCAATATGAGATTATATTATGCTAAATCCCAGAAAAGAAATATTTTTGGAACTGATTTGATATTTTTCATGAAAATGTTCTAGTTATGAGTAAATGAATTAAATATGTTATGTGAAGTAACAAAATTGGAAAATAGGATTTTATAGATTGAGAATCCTATATATGGTATATGCAGATTTTTGATGAGGTTGTTGGTTATTGGTGATAAAATTTTATGAATTTGGCATTTTAAGATGATTAAATGCATTATTTAGTAAACTGTAAATAATTAAAATAAATTGTTTATAAGTTTAAGAAATGATTAAAATATTGTTGTAATATTAATAATATTAGATTATGAGATTATTAAGTGATTTATAACATTTTGATTAAGGTGTTATGAAATCATTGATTTATGAATCTTACTCTTGAGATTAAATCTATATGTTGATTATATTATTTTTTTATTATCATATATAACATTTTTATAATCCTAATGATGATAAGTGTAATGATGGGTAGATTTTTGGTATGATCGTGACTATGGGTTCTCTTTGGCCAGTAGTGCAAAGTTGAATTGTTTACTGGTACAATCATGACCATTGAATTTATAATTAAATATCTTTAGCTTAAGTGCAAAGGTGAATTGATCAACATATATGGTTATAATTATGGTTTATATAAATTCTGAAATGATTATGTATCTTTTTGAGATATGAATATCTTTGGCCTGTAGTGCAAAGATCAATTATTGGTGTATATCTTTGGCCCGTAGTGCAAAGATGACATGTTGTTAAATATCTTTGGCACGTAGTGCAAAGATGATTTGTTGTTGAATATCTTTGGCATGTAGTGCAAAGATGAACTGTTGATGAATATCTTTGGCCTGTGGTTCAAAGATGAATTTATTAGTATGATTATGAATAGGAACTGTGATTTGGTATAACCATGATATTTGATATTTCAGGTAAAGACAGGTGATGTAAATTATCTTCGTCTTGGATGCGAAGAGGAATTTAGAATCACAATTATGATTATGAGTTATTCATATAATTGTGGAAAGGAATTGTTGATTGATGTTACAAGGATAAAACATTGTTGGTGGACTTTTAACGTGGAGAAGATGCTAGACTTTATAGTCTATTTGACTCTTCTAATGGATTGCTCGTTCCGCTGCAACTATGGTTGAAAAATTTTATCATCTACCATATGTTCTAAATCTCTGATTTATTACTGATGAAAACTATTGATAATTTAATTATCTTTAGTCATTATATTCTTTACTGGGCTAGTTGTGCTCACCCTTTTGTTTCACAATTCCTTTCAGGTAATAAAAGTGTAGCTGGGTCGAGCGGGGATAACAGGGGAATAGTGTGATGGTCCGAGACTGTCCAAGTTTCTCAATACGTTATAAAATGGCATGACATGCAATATATAATTGTATTGAGGACCTAAGATGTATGTGTCATATTTTATACGTCACTTAATAATTGATTTTGGTGAACAACAATAGGGTGAGGCGAACCTAACCTAGAAGCGTCAAAAGTGCACCGCATTAAAAAGAAGAGAACAAAATTATTCTCGTGTCCCTTTGGAGACTTGAAATATTTGCTGTTGTACTTTATATGGCATGTAATAATTTGAGTATGAATATTGTCGTATTATATACGTTACAATATTTGTATTAAAACTCACAATTATGTATTATCGTATTTTACACGACAATTATATTAATAAAGTCGTAGTTATTTCTGTACCTTGTATTTGACGACTCAGAATGGATTGGATGGATTGGACCTATTTTGGGGGCGTCACAAAAATTGCCACGTCATATCTGCCACGTAGGCAGGTCAACGCACATGTTGCGCTTGAGGCTCAAAGTCCAAATTTTTTAATAAAAAGGAGCTCAATTTGCGTTGACAAAATATATATATATATATGTTGGTCAAATATAGTTGCTAAAATTATTAGATTTATCAATTGTGGTTTAAGGCTCTATATATATCCATTAGCATCAGTTAGATGATATACCATTTGTTTTGAATCTATTATTTTCGTTGGATATAACAAGCTGCTAGAAATATGTGATATTCCAATTGGACTTAATCTTTATAGTAGCAGCTCTTTTCATAGTCGTTGCTCCTATGATTATATATACTTCTCATTCTCAATTAAAACAAGACAAAGGACTTGAAGCTAATATTAGTACATCACTCTTGCATATATATATAAGAAAATGTTCATCTATTAAGGAAACGAGTATTAACAGGTCTTTAACAAATCCTATCAATCTCCTTTAATCATGTCTGGGTATAGATTAACATTTATGACTCCTGATATTGTGGAAATCTTTATAGTTGTTATTGAGGATTTCATGCTAACAACTTATTATTTTTCAAATCATATCTTGAGGATTTCATGCTAACACTTTGCTCATAGCCGTTGGTCTTCATCCTATATAAAGCTTCATTCTGCTCGGTTAAGAAGTCACCCAACTATTGGAAAGCAGTGATTCATTCTTCTTAATTCTTATAGCTATTTAAAAATCTTTCTAGCAATCAGTGTCTTGTTATTCTTAGGCTATAAAATTGATATTCCATTGTAATCACCATCATTGTAATATGAAAAACAAACAACTGTTAGCTTGAGTTTTCTAGAGTTTAGTGGGTAAAAATAGAGGATAGAGGTTGAACCACGTAAAAATCTTAGTGTCTTTACTATTCTGCAATTCTCTTTTTTATTTGTTTAATTTCTGGATATTTTGTTTTATTCGTTTGAAGATATACTAATTCAGACACTAAAACAGACAGGTCTAGCTGTCTGATAATAATAAACGAATAACATAAGCTAATGTAGACACTAAAGCAGACATGCGTAACTGTCTGATTTAAACCTGTTGCAGAAAATTTAAAAAAATTACTGTTTATCACTTTTAGCTTAAACATCTATTCACCACCTTCTAGGTGTGCTTATTTACATAAGTACCCAAATAGCCCATAAATACACATACTCCCCTAGTATTTCGTTGGCCAATCGTCTTTACATAACAATTTTGATATCATCGTGTATTTATTGTCTTTTTAATTGAAAATTGAAATTTAAAATCAACATAAATTTGTTTAAGTTTTGGAAAAAAACAAATATGGCAATTAATATTATTATTGCTTTTTAGATATTTTATAATAGTTATTGTTGTTTGTACTCAATTTAATTAAATTTGTATTGATTTTAAATTTTAGAATTTTTATATATCTAATTCTAGAATTAATGGAGTATTTAATACGTGTACGCATTGTCTGTTTTAGAACTATTGAATGCTTATTTGCTTATATTAATATACATATATAAATATATATCAACTAATTATTATTTATACCTATATTATTATATCACTGTAATGTGCATTCTTCGGCTTTGGTATCTGGTAATTTTTTTTGTAAGAATTCATATTTCAAAGCAACACGTTGCTTGAGTTGTTAATTATTATTTTATAATTTACTTGTTAATTGAAGATATTTAATTATTTTTACTGGTTTAGGCATAGATATGTTTGTGTATAATCATGTTATTTTGAATATTATCGCGTTAATTTTCTAGTTATTATTTTTTATTCAAATAACTTATTTTTTAAAAAAAATTACGATTAGGTCCAAAGTTTAAAATTTCTGGATCCGACCACAATTAAATGGTAACCAAATATATAAAACTTAATTCTCGATATATTGGCCTGTTAACTAACCGAAATAATATACCATTTCCACGGGTGTATGAAACTAATTTTGGTCCATTAATCAATACAGTATCAATACACGAGTCGATAAGTTATCTCTATATCATTATCAGCACTGTATTGGTAAATTGATCAACTTACCATAGAGTTAAATTTATGGTAACCGAATCTCATTCCCCCACACGTGCATGCTCACATATATGGGAGTGGTTAGCATGAAATTCATTTTTAAATAAGTTAATCAATTGGCCAATAGAATGCTGACACGAAGGCAAGACTCTCTATTAGTCAACTGATCAACTTACTTAAAAAAAAACTTCATGCTAACCGGATACACGTACATACAAACACCTACACACTATATATACACATACATGATACATATATACACCCACACTATATATACACATAAATATATACACCCACACACTATATACACGTGCTAGTGGGAGTTTTCAGGCTTCACCTTTCCAGAATACTTTAATTGGTAATGAATTTCAAAAATATTTAAACTAAAATAACCACTACCTCCCAACAATTTGAATGACAACATTTCTTTCAGTACTAACTACTATATGCACAGTATGGTGTTTACTTTTATTTTATTTCTGGCTATAAAACTAGAAGGCAAATTGTGTATACCGCAAGAACATTTTGCCACAAGCAGCATATTAACCCCTCAGCAGAAGCGATGGCAAATCTCTGCCAAAACCTGCAACTCTTGTACCCATGTATGATCTAGCAAGCTCCACTATCGGATCTCTGCTGTATAAGACTTTCAAATTTTTGACTCTTCCCAAAGCAACATGCAGTATAGATGGCAGGAACCGCTATCCTGCCGCTCTAAACCCAAAATCTGAATTTCTCAGAAGACTTCATCTCTGCATTGCTAAGCACATCTGTTGAGTCTATACTCGGGCAATAGGAGAAAAGGGTGGGTTGAGTACAAAAGACTGTGGGGCCTCTGTCTTCTTTTCCGCTTTCCTTTTTTCCTTCTCTGTGACCGATTCAATTAAATATTTAACATCCTCATCGATGAACATCCTTAGGGAATCACATTGCAGCAATTGCTTGTCTGTCTCCTGCCCAACTGCAATGGCCTCTTCTGTACAATGCAAGATAGCGACACAAATGGAAAAGGCCTGTAAACTGGTTAACTGTGCATGGAAATCAACTTCATATTCTCCCTCATCGGTTACTGTCATTGTCAATGCTGGTGCTTTTTCTTTCCCTCCCTGTTCATAATTATGATCAAAAAACAATATGAGGTTCAATCCATGACTAAAAAGAAAATACGCGAGAGACCAACAAAACTATGATGAATAAGCGTTAATAAGATGCATTATCGACGAACTTCAAGTAAGAAGTGACACTTAGTGACTACTCATACTGATCCTATCCAAGTGACCATTACCTCCACCACCAATCAATAGGAAGGGGGAGTGAACAAAATCGTGGGTGTGGGACACAGTTGTCTTAAAATCAAAAGGGATGAAAGTCGCTTTGGGGTTTTGTGTGGTTTTGTGATCACTGCAATCACCATTAAGCAAACATTCTGAGGAACTCGTTAACTTTCTTTTAACAAAGTTGGTATAACCATATACTACTATATTGTAATCCCTATCAATAATAAAGATATAGTGATTGCTCACAATGAGGGTTGTTCTGATGGTCAAGACTCGAGCATCTGTGATAATAATTTTCCAAAAAACTTACATATGAGGAGTCAAATTGTTGTGTCCATGGCATCTGAGAAGGTCAATTTATTTGTTTATTGCAGTATCGCATGAATTTTAATCAAATTGGGATAGATTTTCTTTTTTGGAATTGCCTATGAATAATAGTAGGGTATAACAAAAACAGAATCACCAATATTTCATATGACTTGGTTTTCTAATCTAATTATTGCATTAACTGCACGTAACATGCACAGACTAAATTGCATTATTGCTTTTTCAATAGAAATCTGCATTCCATGTTATAGATAAATACCAATTATACATGTCTATTCGTTTATGACAAGTAATACACAAACGAATTTGAGTAAACCATTTTCATGGGCCTTCCTAAGAGGTTTACAGTCCTTTCTCCCTTTGTATCTTCAAGGAGTCCAAGGAAGGATCGGAATCCTGAGCATAAGGAACTGATCTTTTGATCTTCTATTTATTTATTGATCTATCACCTAGAATGCTTAAATTATTTCATAACTAACCTAGAATGCTTAATACGAGAGCACTTATATGCCACCCTATAGTTATAGAGCATATCATTACCAGTTGAGAAGCTTACCTGTACATAAAGTTTCCAAGGCCGCTGGTTACTCACGAGGGGATGGTCTTCAGCACATTGGATGTCGGAATTGCCAAAAACAACAAGGGGGCACCCCATATCCCAGCCACCACAGTCACAGCCTCCCCCTAACTTCCATCTATCTAACAGTCGTGAAGGGCCAGGACTTTCAGTAGTTGGCAAGCTATGATTTCCAGAAGAGGTCACAACATTAACCTTTGCCGGGATTAAGCAATTTGTTCTCTTCTCATTCCCAGGAAGATAATGCAAGTCAGAAAGTGGTTGATCACTCTTCTGGTCCCCTCTTTTTCCCTTCAAGCTTTCTCTCTTCTCAAATGGAACTTGTATAATAATGGCTGCAATTTCAAGGTTCGGATGCAAATCTGCCGGTGCCCACGGACTATGACCACACTCAGAAACATGTTTCGGTTGAAGTTTGATCTTTGTCTGATCAGAAGTCTCATCCAACTTGCATGTTTCCTCAGTTGAAATTTCATTATAATCCTTGGGAGGTTTATCAACCTCAGGTAAAGAGAGAGAATTATTTTGAGCCGTGAATTTTTTTTTTGCCTGTGCAATATCATATAACACAAATTCTGTCATTATAGAGTTATCAAAAGCTCTAGCATCTTTAAGTTCTGCACACAGAAAACAGGAAACTTGCATCTGTCCCACCATAGACGATACTTTGCTGCTATCTTTCAATCCCGATCCACTAGTATGATTCTTCCTTTTGTTGTGAGAAGTGTGAAAGGTATACACCCAATTTAAAGTATTTCCGGCTTTCCATGCCTTGGCCAAAAAACTATCTTTTGGGTTCTTTACCGTGAACTCATAAAAGGGCACCCCGTGTTTAATTTCAAGTTTCAGAAGACCGCGCAGGTGAGCTGGCGAACAAGGCCTGGGAGGCTTATTGTACTCTTTCTTGACAAATTGAGAATCACATTGAATATCCCCTATCATGTTTGAGAAATCATGCAGCAGAGATTTTCGCAATGTCTTGTTCCTGCTGATGCGAACTTTCTCAACTGGAGCCACCTCAACAGATACAGTAGCAGAGCTCGAGGAAATTCTCTGCAACTTGGACTTAGCAAATGGATCAAACATCTTTCGGATGGGACTGAAGCGGGATTTTGGACTGTTTGGATTGGAGCAATCATTTTTTAAGTGAGAAGGTGAATGGGGAAGAGCAAGTTTAGCAGATAGTGATTTGTGCAAAGTGAAAGCAGGATTTCTTTCTCGAAGTCTATTATCATCTCTTAGAGGACCGACAGCTGGATCAAGCGACTGCCTCTTTACATTTTCAGCTGAGTGATTTTCTCTGCCATCTAAACCCAGGGAAATCTGTACGAAGCTATCCGATGAGACCCCTCTTTCTGAAATAGGCTGGAAGTTGAGATCCAAGAACTCGTGAGAGCCGTGAGGCTTGCTAACAGATGTACTTGATTCCGTGTTTAGTGACATCGGTGAGGATCTATTCTGTTCAAGTTGTGAGTTATCCTCGTCTGAACTACACAATGAATCAACAATTCCCACAACATCTCCCACTTTCTTCATATTCCTTATTTCTTGAGAGCTTTGATATACTGAACCCCTCTTTAGCACTTCATGTCCTTCGCGTGGAATTGTCCTAGATGGAGCGCTATTACAGGATGCACTACGATAACGATGAAAACTAATATCATTGAAGCCCTTCTTTTGGCTCAACAGATTATTTCCACATTTGGGTTTTCCTTTGGCCTTTATGCTTTCAACTTTGGAACAATGGCGGAAAGATGGAAGAACAGTATTAGGACTTCCATCGACTACACAATATTTGTCAAAATCCAGGTCCATTCCCAGTCCCATTTAAGGATCTGCAATCTGTAGAAAAAAAGGAAAATACAAAGCAAATGTTAACTATATAATACATTAAAATTGAACTTCTCATCTAATTTGAAAGAACTGATAAGTAGAATCAATACTTAAATAATCACCATTAGCAAGATTCACAATCAATCACAACAGTACAATCTTAATAAACAAAATTAAAGCATTTATTGAAAAAAAATTGAGAGCCTTGCAAAATTGGAAATAAAGTAGAAACATCACATTAATTGTATGCCAAAACAAACCAAACAAAGCAAAGCACTCACACAATTAAGGTATTATGTAATTGCTGATAAATTGTTCATGGAATGTCTAGTTAAACACTCAGCTTCTATCTATTTTGAAACTTTTGTCTGATAAAAGTAGTTGGGAGAAGAACAAACAGAACAATTCCCAAATGCAGGTTAAACAAGATCTTCAAGAATAATGCATCAAACAGTAATGGCAACAGGATTCAGTTGCAAATCTAAATCTGCACTAATAAAGAGTCATACCCATTTGCCAAAATTACAGAAAAGAGAGAGCTTTATCAGATTACAAAATTTGGGGAAATAATGTAACCAACAGTTCAAGGATCTTATACTCAGAGAGCAACCACTAATAGCAAAATGCAAACAGACCCCACTACTAATTCCAAAGCTCCAAATCAGAAAAACCTCCACACACTAATCTTGATCCAACCAAACTCAGATATTACAAAGAAAAAGTAGCACCATTTATGAACACTTGAAACCTCAAGTGGGGGGAACAGATAATAAAGAAATAAAATCATTAACATCATTAAAGAAAAAAATACATCTTTATACACACTTGCATTTGAAGATGAGCAAAAAAAAGTAGAACTTGAGAAAATGGTCATACCCCACAATGGATCTCAGAGAAGTGAATACAAAGAAAACCCCAATACATTGCCAGTAGAACTAATCATACATCTTTCATTGATTCTGTTGAGCTCAAAGTCTCACCTGAAAATGCTCATTTTACACATGTATTCTACAAAAATTAGATACCCAAAGCCCATAGTAAGTAAAGTGCGGTCAGCTATTGAGACCCAAAAAAGCAGTGAGAATTCTCAAATAATGAACAAAAGCAGTGAGAATTCTCAAATAATGAACAAAAGCAGATGGGCAAAAAGATAAGAAACAGACAAAAGTCAGTACCCACAAAACCAACAAACAGTAAATCTTAGTAAAAACCAAAAAGAAAGTTTCTAGAGAGAGAAATTGTTAACCTAGGTCACTGTAGTCAAGTCTTAATCCTTCTCTCTCACATGAGGAAGAGGACTGAGATGCCACGTTTCTGAGCATGCCCACTAATAAAGAAAAAAAAAGTCTGGGCAGACCGGTGAATTGGACAAAAAAATGGGATATTTTCAAAAAAAAAATTCTATTGATCGTGACTTTTAAAAAATATATAGTATTTAATTTAAAAGAATTTTTTATAAAATATAGTATTTTAGATATAATTTGAATACATATACAAAAATAAGATTATAGAGATTATATAATTCTGTTTTTGTATATGTATTCAAATTACACCTAAAATACGATATTTTATAAAAATTTATGTTAAAATAAATACTATATATTTTTTTAGAGTCAAACTCGCAATCAAAAAAAATAAAAAATTGAAAATGTCCCATTTTTTCTGTCCAATTCACCGGTATGAATAGAAGACTAAAAAAACCATTTTTTTTCCTTTAGTAATGTACTAATATTATTTTCTCATATTATAAACATTATTTAACTTTGTCAAAAAAATTTATCAATAAAAATCTTACACATAAATGTGGATCTCAATGGATAGTTTTGTGAAATTATTAAAAATATTATGAAAATATTATTTTTCTATTTAAATGTAAGCAAAAATACTTAATGCAGCATAATATCCAATCAAGAACATAACCGATCAAATTAAATAGAAAATATTATTAAAATAACATAATAATTCATCATATTGGCCAAATCAATTGCCTACTAAATCATAAGCTACCGTAATGATTAGAAACTAGTAAATAATAAGCTACCATGCTCTTATGTTTTTGTTTGGTTCTCCTATGTCTCCATGCCATCTCTTCCTTTCTCTCTAACTCTACTTTTTGGGCCAGTAATTTCTTGAGTCAATCAGTTTGTCTACAAAAAAAAGTCTACGTGTACATAAAAATTAGACTCAATGTATTTAAATTTTATTTATTTATATTTTAGCTTTTAATTAAAGTGAAAATATAAATAGATAAAATTCAAATACATTCGGATCCAATTTTTATATCCAATTTTCATGTCCGCATAGGGATTTCGTTCATCTAATGGTACGTGGATCGTTTAATTAGTTTAAAATTTTAAATTAATTTTTACTCACAATTGATAATTGTTAATAATTCCATATCATTGGTGGTGTTTTTTTAATAAAATTAAGTAATTAAAATCTGAATGGTTAGTATATCTTAGTAAATTACATCATTTGAGTGAAGTAGTACCTAATTTAAAAAGTTATTTGATAATTAAAATATATAAAACATTGGAACGACTTTTAAATTTAAAAATATCAACTTAAAATTTAAAACTATCTCAAATTGACTTTTCAAAAGTCGATAATGATCTTAAAATTTGGAATAGAGGGAGTACAATATTTATAAAGGTTTCATAGATTTAATTTTTTTATTAAAAGACATTTTTTAATGAATTAAATTTATATATTTTTTTTATCACAGACAACTTTACTCTTTTATCAAATTAGATATGGGTATATTAAGAGCTATTAAGAGTTAAACAAATACAACATTTGACACCATTTTGAGAACATAAAAGTTGTTACAGATCTATTGTGATTGGGGCAATGTGTGAGTTTTGTATATCTTGCTTATCTCCCATTTCCTGAAACAAAAAAGTATGTTAATAACTCCTAAAAAGACAAATGTACCCCTTGAATCTGTAGTTGCTAAGTGTTAACCCTTAATTTAATTGGTATTTTGAGTTATTAAGGGCTTAAGCTAAGGGACACATGTGAATAATTAAATAGACCATCACTAACAGATTATTATGTTATGTTTTTGGGAATTGCATATATATATATATCTATCTAATAAAATACAAATTATTTTAAATTTCCCGCTCACTCAATAAATCATCTGAACCGTCCAAAGTTTAGGATAAATTTCACCGTTCATACATCTATCTAATAAAATACATCTATTTATCTAATAATCTAATAATAATTTAATAAAATACAAATGACTTTAAATTTTTCGCTCACTCAATAAATTATTTTGGTCGTTCAAAGTTTGAAATAAATCATATTGTCCATACAGTGCCGGAGGCACGGGACCCAGCTAGTATATATATATATGGATTCTCTTGGCTTTTTGCACCACGGTTACTACTTTCTCTTATTAATATAATACTCTCATATTTGTACAAAGGATTCTTTCCATTAATGTAGTGTGATACAAAATTACAGATCATTCCCTGGTGTAGTTACCTTGATTAGTTGATTGCCATGATATTTAAGTTATCAATGTGTTACGAGCATTTCTACCGGCATCTTCAATCAATTCAACAGTCTTTTTATTTTTAATTATCAAATCTGCAACTTTATTCTCTCTGTTCAAATCCGCAATTTCATTATCTCTTCAAAAAACTTACTCCCTCCGTCCCAAATTAACTGCTCAATTTTGACCTTTTTAAGTCAAATTGACTATTTTTAGAATTAATAATTAAGCATATATAAATATATTTCTAAAATTATAAAAATTAGGATTAGTAATAAATTGTATATACTTTCTTTTGGTTATAATCTCTTCACCTATATTTTAGCAAAAATAGTAAAAAGATTAGTTTTAAAAATAGTCAATTTGACTTTAAAAAGTCAAAACTGAGCAGTTAATTTGGGACGGAGGGAGTATTTTATTTTGGAAGTGTTGGGTCATGATATTTCATATTGGGCCGAATGTGTTAAACCTATATATTTGGTTATTCTATTGGGCCATTTCAGTTGGATCCACTCATATGGGTCATCCTTATTATATTGGGCCTAATTATTGGACCGACCCACTAGATAATTAAATATTTATATCTTTGACGTGTAATGATGAAAAAGGATAGTTGTTGACTGATCTCTGCCATGCATTAATGTGGATGAGATTATAGTCGGCCGGCAGTGGTGAACAGTGACAGTATGTAGTGAGTGAGTTGCATGTAGTCGGATGAGACCGTCAGAGTCAGTGGATAGACGTCAAACAGTGGTGAATGACACGGTTAACCGGGCAGGAGAGTATAACATAGCAAGGAAGTCTTCTAAGGAAAGGTAACTGATAATTTTATCTCTCTCAATACATTAGATATTTTATCCTCCATTGTTAACCCTTGTGATCGCATGTACTGACTCTCACGCCTGATCTATCCCCCGACGGTCGAAGCCGTCAAGCTTTTGGTGTTGATCGTGTTTATTGTGCAGGATCAGGACGTCTTACGTGATTGGGACGTGGCAGAAGATCTTGGCGTTAACATTGGCGCTAGAAGGAGGGCTGTATTCTAGTGTTCTTGAGATTTCAATCACAAGTTTCCATTTGTTCTACTTCGGAAGATGGTGAGAAGTAGAGATAATACACCGGAGGCTGTAAGTTCATCCTTGCCTCGTGTTTCAGTTAAGGATCGCCTGAGTCCTTCCAAAAGTGTTCATGAGAGTACGGCTTCCAAGCATGATTCAGGGGGTTCTCGTTCGAGAGCCCATGGTGAAGCCCGAAGAAGATTGAACTTTGCTGCTGATAAGGAGCGTGACCATGGCCGAAAGCGGGTAGAAGGTTCACCGCCTAGGACACATCACCGAAGTGGTCGAGATGACAAAGCTGCCAAGTTGGCAAGGATGACAGAAGAAGCGGATAATGCTTTGGATGTTCTTCTAAAGCAAAGAGAAGATATAGCAGAACAGATGCTTCGGATTGCAGAGTTAAGGGACGAGGCATCCAGTCATGTTCAATCCGAGAGGCATAGTAGACCTAAGGATGTACAGCAGCGAGACGGAAAGGAGCCAGAGCATTTTATTCGTGTCTCTCGAGGACGACCTCAAGAGCGAAGGAGATCAAGGAGCAGAACCACCGAGGTGTCGAAGAAAGCACTTCTGGTTATCGATTCTCAAGGTCGTGATGGAGGCAGACAGAGGAGCAGGAGCATTCTATTCGTGTCTCTCGAGGACGACCTCCGGAGCGAAGGAGATCAAGGAGCAGAACCCCTGAGGTGTCGAAGAAAACACTTCTGGTTATCGATTCTCATGATCGTGATGGAGGCAGACAGAGGAGCCGGTCAAGAAAGCATATACCTTAGAATAGAAGGAGAGAGCAATGTCTTGAATATTCTCACCGTGATGACAAGGCCACACGCTGGAGTAGATCCAGAAGTCCATCAAAGGCAGTAGGGTCTGATAGAGGAGGTCGATCCACTCAGAAGAAGAAAATATTTATGGAGAAAGAAGTCTCCTCGAAACTGGAAAGTGTGGATTTCTTGGTGAAAGAGTTGAAGGAGCTTCGGAAGCAGTTGACTGAAGTTCAGCAGGTGAAAGACACTCCGGGAAAGAAGGCGTCTCCTTTTTCTTCGGATATTCTTAAGGAGAAGGCGGATACCACCAAGAAGTTGCCTCATATGGAGAGTTATGATGGATAAGGGGATCCTTACGACCATAGTCATGCATTTGATAGGCTGATGGATTATTATGATTTCACCGATGCGGCTAAGTGTCATACGTTTGTCACAACATTAAGGAAAGATGCGAGGTAGTGGATGGGGACTTTGCCTGCAAATTGAGTATCTTCATGGACCGAGCTGTGTGATAAGTTCCATGCTCGTTTTGGGAGCAACCGAAGGAGGGGAAAGCTTACTAGTTCATTGGCTTAAATCCGACAGTTTTTTAATGAATCTTTGGGCCTGTATGTGAAGGGATTCAGAGAAGCCGTTGGCCGAGTGTCCGACCTCAATGATCTTCAAGCCTGGTGAAGTCAGAGAAGTTGGTGAAAAAGCTGATGTTTCACCATCTGAAGAGTTTGGCCAAAGCCTTTGATAAAGCCGAAGGCTATATTGTGGTGGAGGAGGCTATGAATAGCCTGAAACGTCCTTCTTCGGACCGAATGAAGGAGGCAGATACTCCTAAAGCTGAAGGCGATCAGAAGAAGGTGGGAGGAAATAATGATCGGCCAGATGGCAGTTCGAAGAAGTATAATAACACATGGCGACAGGGAAGTAATCGCCCACCTGCTCCTACCTAGAAGGTGAATAAGGTTTATACCAAACTGAACACAGATAGGTCGATGATATTGGATCAGATCAGGAACCAGCCATTCTTTGAACCACCTCGTGATAATTTTAAACCAGGACAGGGCAATGCTTAAAAAATTTGTGGCTATCATTAAGCTGCAGTTCACGATACAAATGAATGTTATAATCTGAATGACTTTGTGGAGATCGAGGAAGGTTCAGAGCGGTATGTTGGTTCAGTATATGGACGGAAGGGATCATCAACAGGAACAACAGAATACAGATTGGACTGTTCAAGTGGTTCAACCGGTTCCACCCATTCAACCTGCTCCAAATCAACCACCAAGGCACGTCGTTGATGTAATAACCGGTGGGATGGCAGACAAGTTGGTAGGGAAGAAGAGAAGGGGGTATTTGGATTTGGTCATGTCTGTGGCGGGTGTTCTCCCGAAGGTTGATAGACCGTTTCCAGGGATAGTTATATCTTTTATCGACGCAGATTATCCTTCGAAGCCCATCAAACCCAATGAAGGAGCACCGGTGATCACAACACAAGTGGGTTCGGTAGATATGAAGCGAATGATGATCGATAACGGGTCTTCTGTTGATATTTTGTATGCCCGTGTTTATCAGATGATGCATCTTGATGGGCGAAAGATGGATGTTGGGAAGGAGGCCCCCTTATATGGATTTAACAATGATCCAATCAAAGTAGCAGGCACTATTGAACTACCAGTAATCTTCGGCACAGCTCCACAATAGGTAGAAATAACATGTAAATTTTATGTTGTGCATGTAGATTCGGCCTACAACGTCATACTGGGTAAACCTACTTTGACTGCTCTCCAAGTAGTGACTTTCTTCCCTCACTTTAAGATCAAGTTCCCAACGGCACATGGAGTTGGAGAGGTAGGAGGGGATTTGGATCTGGCCAGACGATGTTACCGGAATGCTGTGATTGCCTCGAGAGTGGGGGTCAGCAAGTAGAAGCAGACCATAGCGATAGAGATTGAGTCTTTTACAGAAAGTAGTTCGGAGCCCTTGGTTATGCCTGTAGGAGAAATGGAGGATATCGAGCTGGTTCTTGGGAAGAAGGACAAAACAGTCGGGTCTGTCGGAACCTCTCCGGACAAACCTTATGAAACTTCTTCGTTGTTATGCGGATATCTTTGCATGGGAGCCTCAGGATATGCCTGGAGTCAGCCAAAAGATTGGAGAACACAGGCTCGACGTGGACCCATCAAAGAAGCCAGTTTGGCAGAAGAGGCGGATCTTTGCACCTGAGCATCAGAGGATTATTGATGAAGAGATCGCAAAGCTGATAGCTGCTGACTTCATCTTTAAGATCGACTATCCGGAGTGGATGACAAATGTAGTGTTGGTGCAGAAGTATAACGGGAAGTGGTGAGTATGCATCGACTACACGGACCTGAACAAAGCTTGCCAGAAGGACTTCTATCTTCTACCCCACATTGATCAACTTATTGATGCAACTTCGGGGTATGCACTACTAAGCTTTATGGATGCTTTTTTAGGTTATCATCAAATTCCTATGTGAAAAGAGGATATTCCGAAGACAACATTCATCACGCACCGTTCGGTGTATGCCTACAAGAAGATAACTTTCGGTTTAATAAATGCTAAAGCCACTTATCAGAGAATGATGAACTTTGTATTCCAGAAGCAGCTAGAAAGGAACGTGGAGGTGTATGTTGATGACATGATAGTGAATAGCATGCTCATTCAGAAGCACTTGGATGATCTAGAAGAATGCTTTCAGACAGTTCGTTATCACAAGTTAAGGCTTAATCCCACCAAATGCACCTTCGGGCTTGGTGCAGGGAAGTTTCTGGGTTATCTGGTAAGTCAGAGGGGAATTGAGGCCAATCCAGAGAAGATCCAAGCTATACTGAACATGAAGACTCCTCAGTCATTCAAGGACATTCAGCATCTGACAGGGTGATTGCAGCTTTGAGGAGGTTCATGTCCAAGTCGGCAGAAAGGTGTTTGCCATTCTTTGGCACGTTGAAAGGACCGAAGAATGCCAAGACGTTCCAATGGACTTCGGAGTGTGAAGATGCTTTCCAAGGCATAAAGACGTATTTGTCTTCGGTACCTTTGCTGGTGAAGCCAGTTCCTGATGAGCCACTTTATTTGTATCTGGCAGCTAGTTCGTTGGCAGTGGGAGAAGTGCTGGTTCGAGAAGTTGGGGGGAAGCAGCATCCAGTCTACTATGTCAATCATGTTCTAAGGGATGTTGAAACCAGGTACCCAAATATTGAAAAATTTGCCTTCGCTTTGATAATAGCTAGTCGAAAGCTTAGGCAATATTTTAAGGTTGGCTCTTGGTCGTTTACACGGATCAACCGCTGAAGAAGGTGATGAGCAAGCCAGAAGTTTCGGGGAGATTGGCTGCATGGACGATGGAGTTGTCCCAATTTTTCATTGAATTTCATCCCCGAACAGCTATAAAGGGGCAAGCCTTGGCTGGTTTTATGGTGGAGTGTTCATTTTCTGAAGCTAATGCAGAGTTGCCAGAGGCTGAAGTGTCCGACCGAGCAGTTGCAGTTCTTCAGCATAACCAAAGTTCATGGTCACTGTATGTAGATTGATCTTCTACTACGGACGTCAGTGGAGCAGGAATTATTTTGATAAGTCCAGAGGGATTCAAAGTGCAGCAGGCCATCAGATTTGGGTTCCGAGCGAGGAACAACGAGGCAAAGTATGAAGCAGGGTTGGCCGGAGTCTGACTAGCGAAGAGTCTTAAAGTTTAGAAGTTGATCATCTACAGTGACTCTCAATTGGTCGTCAAGCAGGTTTTAGGGGAGTATGAAGCTCGAGGTTCAAGGATGATGAAGTATTTGGCAGAGTTGAAAGACCGGCTTCAGTATTTTCTCTCCTATGAATTTTAGGGTGTTGAACGTAATGACAATTCTATTGCTGATGCATTATCGAAGCTGCCCACTACAAATGCTAACAATTTTGATGGGTCAATTTATTTGGAGGTTCTGCAGCAGCCGAGTATTCAGCATGAAGCTATGATGTGCATTGAACGTTCTAACTGTTGGATGACTCCCTATATAGAATATCTAGGAGATGACGTCCTTCCTTCGGATCAGATGCTAGCAAAGAAGATCAAGTATAAGAACGCTAATTTTGTTCTCATTGATGGAGATATTTATCGAAAGGCTTTTTCATCACCTTTGTTGAAGTGTCTAGTTCCATCTAAAGCCGAATATGCTCTTCGAGAGGTTCACGAGGGCATCTGTGGCGACCATATGGCTGCTAAGTCATTAGTCTATAAAGTACTTCGATAGGGATTCTACTGGCCTACTATCTTCCAGGAAGCTACAGAGTACGTGAAGAGGTGTGAGAAGTGTCAGCTCAACAGTCCAATCCCACATCAGCCACCAGAAGAGCTATACTCGATCTTATCTCCTACACCCTTTGCTGTCTAGGGGTAGATATATTGGGTCCATTGCCAAAAGCTAAAGGTCAGGTCAGTTTTATTATAGTCGCCATCGATTATATGACCAAATGGATAAAAGCGAAGCCACTTCAGTTGATAACGAAACAAGAGTGCTTGAAATTTATGAAGGAGTCAGTAGTGTTTCGTTTCGGAATTCCTAAGGTGGTGATATCGGACAACGGACGCCAGTTTGTGGGATCGAAGTTTGAAGGATTTCTAAAGGAGTTGGGAATTCAGCACAGAAAGACTTCGGTGGCTCATCCACAGTCGAACGGGTAGGTCAAGGTGACCAACAGAACACTGCTGAATGGGATCAAGTGTAGACTGGATGAAGCTAAGGGGAGATGGCCTGAAGAGCTTCTCAGTGTGTTGTGGGCTTATCGAACTACTCCAAGGATCACTACGGGGGACTCGCCTTTTAGATTGTCTTATGACATTGATGCCTTAGTCCGTGTTGAGATTGGATCCACCAGTCTTCGGGTTAGTCAGTTCAAGGATCTACAATGATGAAGGACTGAAGGTCAACTTGGAACTGTTGGAAGAAGTCAGAGAGACAACTTTGATCAAATTAGCAGCCTATCAGCGGAATTACAACAAGGGGGTAAAGCTTCGTAGATTTGAAGTGGGAGATTTTGTCCTTAGGGAAGTCGAAGCTTCTACACCTTGGAACTTGGGAAAGCTGATGCCGAACTGGGAAGGACCGTATGAGGTAATTGAAGTACCGAAGCCAGGAACTTATCGATTAAGGGCATTGGATGGATCCGAGATCAAGAACACTTGGCATGCTGGTAGACTTCAGAAGTATTTTCAGTAGAGATCGAGTCAGTATCCCGAAAGTCTGTAAATGTTGGATCATCATCAATAAAAGATTCACTTTTTCACAATTGATCTTCTTCCTATTGGTCCTAATTTCATAATGGTGTAAGGAGGACGGGGGGGGGGGGGGACTCGCTGACCATTCGATGGTAGCCTTTTTTGCAGGTGGTCCTTATGAATTTTTCAGGCCCTTCGTGGAAGGCAAACTTCATTGGTGTAAGGAGAACGGGGTGGACTCGCTGACCATTTGATGGTAGCCTTATCGGCAGGAGTGTCCTCATGAGTTTGTTATACCCTGCGTGGTAGACAAATTCCATAGTCCTTTTATGATTTATTTTACCCCGAGTGGTAAACAAATGCACCGAAGTAAGGAGGTTCAGTCGGACTCGCTAACCATTCGATGGTAACCTTATTGTCAGGTGTGTCCTTATGAATTTGTTTCACCCCGTGTGGTAAAAAAATTTCATGGTCCTTATAAAATTGTTCTACCCCGAGTGGTAAACAAATGTCCTTATATACTTGTTTTACCCCGAGTGGTAAACAAGATCCCGATGGTGCAAGGAGGTTTAGCCGAATTCACCTTATACATGATATGTCTCACACTTCAGAAATGATAAGTATGCATTACTTTATTTTGTTCAAGTGTTGATTTCGGTTCTTTAAGTTCAGTTTATATTATTTCTTAACTTGACTGATATATGTCTTACCTGATTCACAATTTAAGTTAAGTTCAAAAGCATCTTATATAGTTTTTAAGTTGATAGATACTGAATTATTAACAAGAAATGCATTATATAAAAGTCATGAAAAGCGAAGCTGAAATTTCATTAATATAATAAACTGTTTACACAAAAACGATAACATTTTTACACAAAAATCCTAACGCAAAAAAGAGGCCACAGCAAGTTTAGGCATTATCCTCGCCTTCAGAAGAGTTGAGCAGGGCCGAGTCTATCTTGGTTGCTACTAGCTTTTCTTTGCCATAACTTCGACAGAGCTCATAACCTTCAGAGTATATCTTCACGATTTCTCCATTGAGCTCATCTGATTTTCGATACTCTTCACAGATCTGTTTGCGAAGCTCATCGGTTAAAGGAGGACCTAAATCCCGAAAGGCCCGAAGCTCTCGAAGTTCTTCTTCATACTTTTGTCTTCTCTTCAGATGGCGGGCTTCTTTTTCCTCGAGCTTTTCGACTAATTTAGCCAAGCTCTTATTGGATGCCTTCAGATCTGCGTTCTTCTTCATTCTTATCTCACTCCTCTGAACTAAATCAACGTTCATAGTAATAATTTCTTGGTGTTTGGCCTTGGTTGATTTCAGCTCGTCATTGGATATCTTTAGCTCCTCCTTGGTTTGAGATAAATCTTTCCGAAGATTTTCATTGTTGAAGAGGGCAATATCACAATCATGTCTTGACTTTGCCAAGGCCGACTACAATATTGTGTTCTCTTTTCTTGCAGCCTCTTCTGCAGCTTCGGTTTCTATATATTTTGGACGTAAACGCCCAAAAATAGCATTTGCCTACACATGTTCAGCATTATTTGATCAGTTTCAAATATCTAAGTATGAAGATAAGTACAGAAATTAAAGAGAGAATCATTTACCTTTGCCTGATAGCTCATGCCTTCATCAATCAAATCCCTGATCGAGCTGTTGCCAAATCGGTGATCGTCGGTTTCCTGGACGAAGGAATTAAAGAGTTGGAAGGGGAAATTGGCATTGAATTAGGGCCATAAGGTTGGTGATGCCATGGCCTCGCTCTGGAACGCATAGGAGGAATGTCTTGGAGGAGAAGGCATGGCTTGATCGTGGGTTGGAGAGGGATCCATATAAATATTCTCGGGAGATGGGGACCGAGCGAGAGTAGGCTCACGAACTGGTGAAGGGACATATGTTGAGCTTGGGTGACTGTCAGATGGTTGCTTCCTTTTGCGAGAAAGTGTGGGGATGGGTTCGATCGGCTCGTTATCATCTGGTACTTTGATTTCTGTGGGGATTATTGGGGGAATGTCAATTGAAGATGGGGGGACTCGAAGCTCATCAGCGGTTAAGGGAGTAATCTTCGTTCTCAATTTTTTAACACGAAGGACTCGTGCTCGGTCGTTTAGTGGTATGTCAAGCAAACTCCCCCTGGATGGAGCAGGTTCTAGTGGTGTAGGAATGGGTGCAGATGAAGGGTTTACTTCTGGGTTTGTTTTTGGGTCACTTTCAAGGTTTATTTCTGGGCGGATGGATTTAGATCTCTTAGCAGATCTTTTCCTTCGTCGAGGCTTAAGGGATTCTTCAGGTGGAATAGACTCGTCGGTTTATGGCTCGTTGATTGAAGGGTTGGTAATTGGTATTTCAGTAGCGGGAGGACCAGCTTCGGGGGATTCTTCTATTGGGAGCTCTTCAGTTGCTTTCGTAGTCTTTCCAGCCAAAAAATCTTCAAAATCTTTCACTTCCGAAGAGTTTGATTTGATCAAAGATACTGTAAGAATTATATGACAACAAATCAGAGCCAATATTATCAAAGATTTCAAGGAATTAGACAAAAGAACAGTTCAACACTTACGTTTATGATCGTATAGCCACGCTTGTTTAGAAAGAAGTCCATGTTTCCATTCTTCCTATGGGAAATTCCCGAAAAGCTCTATCATCTCGTTCACTCTTTCATCGGAGATATCACCGAAATCTGCAGAAACTTTCTCGTCAGTAGCCCAGCTCGGTAAAGAAACAATTTCTGGTCCTTTGACGAAAAACCATTTCTCGTGCCATCCCCTGTTACTCGAAGGAGTGTTTACCAAGGATCGCCTCTCGAACTTCTCACCTGCCTTTGGTGCTTGTTTGCGTAGAACTTTAAATCCTTTTTCTCTAGACTGGGCGACCTTGTAATTGGTAAAGAAGAAATAGAGAGTGGGTTCAATGCCTGACTCGTGGCAAAAAGCAATGAAAGCTAGGATGTGGATGTATGAGTTTGGAACCAGTTGGGCGAATCCAACACCGATAAACCCTAAAAGGGTAACCAAGAAGATGTGAAGAGGGAATCGAACCTCCTTTTCAAGTAAAGTCACTGGTACGGCTGTCCAACCCTCTGGACGCTGATACATCCTCTCATCAGGTTTAGGGGCTCTCACCAAGTGTGTATCAGGAATGTGGTATCGAGTCCTAATCTTTCGCAGTTCAATCTCAGAAACAGAGGAGGGGGTGTTGGCATGAGGATATTGTTCTTTGTTTTTAAAGAATTCGGAGGGGTTAGAAATGGGTTTCGGAGGCAGAGATTTTTTGTTGGGATTGACAGCCTTAGGGTTTGAGCTTGAGGCTTCTTTAGTGGGGCTAGGGCTAGGTGGAACAGATGTGATTGGAGTTACACGAAGAGGAGAATTAGGGTTACCACTTACCATTGTTGAGATTTTGCAGAGAAGAAGAAAATTTGAAAGAGGAAGATCGAGAGCTCAAGGAGTCGTCTGAATTTCGAATTGGCAGGTAAAACTGTCAAATTTGGAGAAATTTACTTTTATATTGGCAGTTGCACGAGACTCGAGGGCGGCTAATTAAATGATGTAATGATCAAGAATTCGAATGGGCAGCGTCCGATTCAAGCTTCAGATATTAACCGGGTTAAATCCTCTCATTTGGGCTTCCGATTTTTTATTTGTCTTATCATTTTAATTCCTTACCGTTTGGGCTTTAATATGCTTCAGTTTGGGCCTCTTTTGATCCCATCAGATTCTTCATATCATGGACCATTTATAGTTTTCTATTAAACATTTTGTTTAATAAAAAACTAGTGGGTAATGTTGGATTATGATATTTCATATTGGGCCAAATGGGTTAAACCTATTTATTTAGTTATTCTATTGGACCATTTCAGTTGGACCCACTCATATGGGTTATCCTTATTATATTGGGCCTAATTATTGGACCGACCCACTAGATAATTAAATATTTATATCTTTGACTTGTAATGATGAAAAAGGATAGTTGTTTACTGATCTCTGCCATGCATTAATGTGGATGAGATTATAGTCAGCCGGCGGTGGTGAACAGTGATAGTATGTAGTGGATGAGCTGCATGCAGTCGGATGAGATCGTCAGAGTCAATGGATAGACGTCAAACAGTGGTGAATGGCACGGTTAACCGGGCAGGAGAGTATAACATTGCAAGGAAGTCTTCTAAGGAAAGGTAACTAAAATTTTATCTCTCTCAATACACTAGATATTTTATCCTCCATTGTTAACCCTTGTGATCGCCTGTACTGACTCTCATACCTGAGCTATCCCCCGACGGTCGAAGTCGTCAAGCTTTTGGTGTTGATCGTGTTTATTGTGCAGGATCAGGACGTCTTACGTAATTGGGACGTGGCAGAAAATCTTGACGTTAACAGGGAGAATTAATCAAAATCATATAAAAAAGGCTAAAAATATTTATTTTGCTTGATGGATTTGATGTACAGCTCATTGAATTGATGAGACACAAAATATGAATGTAGCAAATAATGTTCTTCAAATTGCCACGTAGGTCAGCAAACTTCAATTTGAAGAGTTTTTTTTTACTACTACTGTTGGAGATGTTCTTATAATATACTCTCTCCCTCCCTTAATATAAGACTTTTTAGAATTGTGCACAAGTATTAAAAAAAATGATTGTATAGTATTAAATATAATATCAAATGTCTATATTGCTCTTGTATTGAAAAAAGAGATTGTTATTTATTAGGCAAAAATAGTGAGAGAACCAAAATTATATTTAATACTTGGGTAATATTAGAAACTAAACAATTAATATTTACTTAAAATTTTAAAATGTCATATATTAAGGGACCAAAAAATTTCTTTAAATTGTCTTATATTAAGGAACGGAGAGAATACTTCACACTATTAGAAATTAATAGTTGACAAGAATACCCATCATAATTAAAGTAATACCCCAACTAACTAGCCTTCTTTATCGCTGGCTATTGTCCATGTCATGAAATCTAAAGCACTTGTGGATCATTTCAACCATCATATTCCATTCATAATATATAAGAAACTTTAGAGTTATGCACAAAAATTAAAAATTAAATATATAATATTAAATATAATATCATTTATCATTAATACCATTTACCTTACTTATATCATATTTTTGTTTTCTCTCATCTGTAATATTTTTTCATAAAGGGTTATTTTGAAAAATTGTAACTAATTCTTCTAAATTATATAAAACGTAAAATAATTTGAAAAAAAATAAAATCATCTAAAACGTCATAATATTATGGATCGGATGAAATAATTTTTTAGTAAACGATAGCAACTTCACTTACAAAATGATTTTAAAAAGTTAAAATAAAAAAAACTTTAAATTTTAGTCAGCAATGGATGAAAGCAATTTCTTAAATTTTGAACTAATTCTTATCTAGAATTTATTGTTTTACAGTTTGGTACGATGCCATTACATGTAACACCTACATGTATAATTTATGTTAAATCTTTAATTAGGGTATTGGGATGTGATTATTTGGGTCTAGCCATGGTGCAACTCAATCTATTTAATGGTGACGGTCCATATGTAATTTATTGTGATAGTGGAGAGTCCTTATTAAAATAGGATTGTGTTTCTTTATTTGGTGGAATAAGGAGGTTTAATTAGGACTCCTACTGGATTCAGTAGTTATAAGGTGATTCTACAAAAGGAGTCTTTCTCCTAGTTGGTGACTTCTATATATACGACTACAAGCTAGGATTTGGAAGGGACAACATACACACAAGAGATACAACACAAATATACAACTTGTACTCTCAATATTATTATAATGGATTACTCTCTCTCTCCGTGGTTTTTTCCCAATTGAATTTTCACGTAAATTTTTGTGTTCATACTTTATATTTCTTTATTTATGTTTATGTGAGTGTATTTCGTGAGTTTGATTTCACAACAATTACTCCATCAACCGTTAGCGCGATTTTGCCTGTTGTTTTGGTGATTTCGTCAGGCGTACAAAATCAGGCCTTAACATAAGGAAATGAGTGCAATATTTGCAAAGTGTACCGATTTAAACGCAAGTTGGGTTCTTTTTATTTTATTTTATTTTATTTTATTTAGAATCTTGGCTCCATATGTTTAGTGGAAAAACATATTTCAAGTTAGTCTTTTGTGTGTTATCTAACAATTATATCATTTAATTTTAAATTGATTACCATGACAATTTATTTATTTTTAACAATTTGATTGGCATTGTGTTAAGTATTTCTAGAAATAGAGACAAAATCATTATGATTCCCTTGTTCTTGTAAAGATTGAAGTTTATTAAGTACCAAAGGAACCAAATTTGATCTTTGCCCACAAAAAAAATATGAAAATTATTTGAGAGTACATCACTGAATAATACAATAGAATGTTTTTGTGTGTGTGGATAATATGGAGTATCCGATTCGCATTCTGACTAATCTTTCCACATTGAGTCAGACTTTTCATACAGACTCGCGCCCGCATTCTCGTAACCACATGACCATTTGATTGGCTTGACAACTTAGAGTTGACGGTCACTGGCGGAATCAAAATATTTCTTGTCTATGCTTGACTCCCTTGTACAAAAAGTACTTTATATTTATGCTTCTGAAGTCTTTGCATTTGACGTCAACTTATTCTTTATTTCTTGCGTTTTAGAATTTTCAGTTTCGATAATTCTTTTGATTTCGTGCATACTAAACGCAATTTTTGGAGGTCGAACATTATATAATTATAATTAATCACATTTACAGCCATTAGGACTTCACAGATTCTATTGCATTGGCCCTCCTTAATTTTTGGGATTTTCCTCCGAATGTAATAGTTCCCAGCTTTGGCTTTCAATTAGAATATTTTTTTGGTCTTTCAACTAGAAAATTCAATTGACTAAAAACTTCAAAATCTGATTAATAGTCACATAGTTCGGGAGAAATTAGAAATATATATATATATATATATATATATATATATATATATATATATATATATATATATATATATAAATTTGATCAGGTTCGGACTCCTGGACGGGAGAAAATCCGAACCTTTTTTCTTTTTCTTTTTTTTAAAAAAACAAAAACATTGTACAGACATGTTTTGTTATATGTATCCAAATCACACCCAAAACACTGTATTATGTAAAAATTCAAGTTCCATAAAAAAAATTAGTTCTAAAAAAAACAAAAAAAAAGGTCCGCATTTTAACAAAATACGGGAGTCCGGACTGGATCCGGACTATATATGTGAGATCCCGAATTTTATGAAATAAAAGTATTCAATTTTTCTATTTTTGGTAAATAGTTAAATTGATAAAAGTTTAAAGTTAAGGGTGATATGTGAAAATTTCTCAAAGTAAGCAAGTTGTCATAAACTAACCGATAGTAAAAGTATAGTAATATGTGTGGTTGCATAGTAGCAAACGGTATTAATTATTGATGCTTACATGAAAAATCACTTAGTTATACTCAATTATTGCTACAGTAATTACTGCATCATATCTCTCATATTATTGATTCAATTGTTGTCACAGTATCATCTGCATAATATGTTATATTATTAAATCAATAATTGAGACGACAACGTTATTCATATTATTATTTGTAATATTGACAATGTCTAGAAGTTCTATCAATGAGAGGTTTGGTCACCTAATTGCGCGCCAATAAGGATAAATCCTTATCGGAAAGCCTCCTCTTTCCTGGTAACGACCTGGTTGTTAAATATTATGAGTTATAATATTAATTATGAATAAGTTCGTATTGGTTAAAGATGAAATTGATAATTCTATTGTGTGGGAATTATTAGTGTTAGTGGAAATCGACATTTATTTCGATAATAATTAATGTCTGGAGGTTATATTGACCAATCAGGTAATTAATCGGATAAATGAGCAATTAATTACTATTAATTCACATACTTATAACTATGTGTTCACATGTGTGTACTATTGATTCACATGATTTACTATTAGGGGAGTTAGTGCAAGTTTGATAATACTTGCATGACTAAGTTAAAAATGAAGGTATAAATGAATGTACTATACTATAATTAATTTTTTCACATGTTTAGAACTATTGAGTCACATGATTTACTATTAGGGGAGGTGGTGTAAGTTAGATAATACTTGCATGACTAAATTAAAAATAAAAGAAAAGATGAAGGTATTATACTGTAATATTTCGAGCCCCAAAATATGCAATTATAAAAATTATAATTTTTTATAAATAGAAGCTCATTCCTTCATTATTTTTCACCAATTCACTAAAGCTATAGAGCAATTATTATAGAGAGAAATTATAGAGAGAAAGAAGAAGAGAAGTCTGCTACCTCACTATTCTAGTATCCAGTTTCTTCTAAGGTAAGGGGTATTATTTCTTTCGTATTCAAGAAGAGAGCTATTATTATTCCATTCCTTATTATTATGTCGGAATAACTTGTATACGTGGACTACCGTATATATGGTGAAATTCTTCTGTTATTTTATTTTTTATTATTATGTTGGAATAACCTGTCTATGTGAAGTACTGCATACATGGTAAAATTCTTCTATCATTCCATTCTTTATTATTCCGTCGAAATATCCTGTCTGTGCGTTTACGCATGACCTGATTCCATTATTTATTATTCTGTCGGAATATCCTGTCTGTGCGTTTACACATGACCTGGTTTCATTATTTATTATTCTGTTGGAATATCATGTCTGTGCGTTTACACATGTCCTGGTTCCATTATTTATTATTCTGTTGGAATAACCTGTCTGTGCGGTCTATCACATGCCTGATGAAATTCTTCTGTTATTCCATTCTTTATTATTCTGTTAGAATAACCTGTCTGTGTGGACTAACGCATGCATGGTGAATGACCATCTGTATTCATTCTTTATTAAATTGTGGAAATGATCTGTCTACGTAGATTACCGAATGGCGGGTGAAAATCCATTTGCAGTTTCGTAATTTTTTTGACCCTCAAAAATTCTGGAAAAAATTAGAAATAATAATTTGTTAAGTTTTCTAGATTGTGTCCAAAAATGACGATTTTTGGATGTATAGATTAGGAGTTATGAATTTTATAGAAAAAGACTATTTTAAAAGTAAACGCTTATAACTCCTTGTGGTTAACTCCAAAATTAGTGAATTTTTTTTGGGAGTACATATATATAAAAGGAGTATACCCTGTAAATTTCGGAATTTTTAGACAAAAGTACAGTTTATGATAAATGTCTAAATATTCGACAGTTTTGGCCATATGAAAAATACTAAATGAATTTTAAAAATTCTGAGAAATATATATGTTTAATATGTGACTATATTCTGATAAATCCCAGAAAAGAAAATTTATTTGTACTGATTTGATATTTTTCATAAAAATAGACTAGTTATGAGTAAATGAATTAAATATGTTATGTGAAGTAAGAAATTTGAAAAATAGGATTTTATGGCTTGAGAATCCTATATAAGGTATATGCAGATTTTTTATAAGAGTTTTGGTTATTGGTGATGAAATCTTATGAATTTGGCATTTTAGGATGATCAAAAGCATTATTTAGTAAAATATAAATAATTAAAATAAATTATTTATAAGTTTAAGAAATAATTAAAATATTGTGGTAATACTAATAATATTTGATTATGAGATTATTAAGTGATTTATAATATTTGGATTAAGGTGTTATAAATATTGATATGGATTTTATTGTGAAACTTTATCTTTTGTGTCGATGTTACTATTCACGTATACGACACTATTCATTTATATGGCACTATATGCGTATATGACATTATTTATGTATACGGTACTATGTACGAATACGGAGTACTATTTACGAGTTACTATTTATGAGTTACTATTCATGAGTTACTATTCACGAGTTATTATTCACGGGGTACTATTTACTCAAAAAATATATTTCTTTACCTTTCAAATTATTTTTGGTACATGAATATTATTCTTAAATTTTACTTCACAAAGCAGTATCATGTTGACAATTTGGATATTTTTAAACTCTCGATACATTTAAAGTTTTTAATATTTATCCTTGATTTTGTTTGATTAATGCTTATATCATTGTCATCATCCTCATGCTTATATTGTGATGAAAGTCCACTTTGGCTTACGTGCATAGATGGACTGTTGATTATTAGTTTTATAGTTGTATATCTTTGGCTTACGTGCAAAGATGGACATGTATATGATATGATCCTAACCACTGGTGATAATAACGAATATACTTAGCCCGTAATACATGAATAATTCGATGATGTGATTGGCAGGATCATGACCATTAGTTAACACTTGAATGTCTTTGGCCGTAGTGCACTGACTAAAAATTGATTGGTATGATCATGACCATTAGTTTTATAGTTGAATATATTTGGCCCGTAGTGCAAAGGTAGATAACTGATTAGTATGATTATTGTTATTGCATTTGAATATCTTTAGCCTTTGGGAAAAGTATATTGAGTAAACGTTCTATTTAGCCTTTGTGGCAAGAAGAAACTGTTGATTTACATGATTATAAATATAAATTGTAGATTTAACTATAATTTTTGGTGATTTAGGTGAAGACAGGTGATGATAGTTTTTTTTTGTCTTGGGTATAATAAAGAACTGTTGTTGAGTATTATAAGAATGAAATATTAACGATGGACTTTTAATCTAGAAGAGATAATAGACATTAAGTTTTACTTGACTCTTCTAATGGATTGCTTATTCCGCTGCAGTTAAACTTGATGTTTATTGTATTTTATCAGTTTAACACTGTTAAAGGCTAATGATAATTTATTCTGCATTATCTTAGTCATAATATTTCTTAGTGACCTAGTTGAGCTCATCCTTTTTCTTCAATGTTCTCTTCAGAAAATGAGAATATAGCTGAGACGAGTCGGGGAATGGAATGATGGTCCGAGATGCTGGCTATAGTAGTTCTCACTATTTCTATAAAATAGTGTGATAATAATTGTAATAAGGACTCCATTGAGTGTGGATATTGTCTAGAAGGCAATATTCGTGTTTAAACTCTCAACTATGTTTTGTCGTATTTTTACACGACAGTTGTATAATTAAGTTTGTAGTTGAGTTATGTACCATGTAAGTGGCGACCCAAGATGGGTGGTGTATACCTGTTTTGGGGGCGTCATAGTTGGTATCAAAGCTTAGAGATATGATCCCTGGCTGAGATGTGAGACAAAAATTAGGAGGGGAGAGACGAGGAATTCCTTCGCTAGTATTGTGACGCCCCCAAAATAGGTCCATTCCATCCAACCCATTTTGAGTCGCCAAATACATGATACAGAAACAACCACAACTTTTACAACCCATAAACTGTGAGTTTGAATACAAACATTGTCATCTAGACAATATACATACCCAACTATGTCCTCAATACAATTATTGATATATTATTTTACAAAAATGGTGAGGACTATTAAACAACTCTCTCAAGGACCATCAATTCATACCCCGACTCGTACTCGCTATATTCTCGTCTCCTGAGAAGAAAAATGGAACAAAAAGGAAAAGGGTGAGCTCAACTAGCTTAGTAAAGAATATTATGACCGAGATAATATACAACAAATTATCGTTAGCCTTCAACAGGGAAAAATCTAATAGAATACAATAGACAACAAGTTTTAAATCAATATTCGCAGCGGAAAATATTAATTCATAGAAGAGTTACGTAGAGGATGAAATCTACTAATGTCTATGAATTTAACAGTCCATCAACAGTATTTTTATCCCTGTAACATCAATCAATGCACATCCTGAATCATATATTCATCCTTGCACTACAGGCCAAGGATATTCATCTGTTGGTCATGTTCATCTAAACACCTGTTCATCTTTGCACTACGGGCCAAAGATATTCATCAGAAATCATTTATCTTTGCACTACAGGCCAAAGATATTCAATAATAACATCTTTTAAGACTGAAGATGATAAAAAATATTTTTAAAGAAGCGAATCCAGTGAAACAAAATGACAAGGATTAAGGATTAAGGATTCATACTTTGTTTTATCCATGTCCAACAATATCTCAAAAATAATCATAGTGGTGTAAAATTCAAGAATGATCAAAACATGGATACAATCAAAGCTAGTATCCACAATAGATATTTTTGGACGAAAAGAAAAAAAAATAATTTTTCTGTGAATAGTGCCGTATTCGTGAATAGTGCCGTATACGTGAATAGTGCCGTATACGTGAATAGTAACTCCGGCACAAAAAGTTCCAAATTTGATAAAAACGTTCACCAATATTTCAGCATAATGATATTGAAGAAAATAATATCATTTAAGAAGAAAATAACATCCCTTACCTCAAAATAACCGTACTTCTGACTGAATTTCGGTATAGTGCTGACAGAAACTCGCACCGTATAGTAACACTCAAAGTATACTCACAAGAATACGCTCGATAATATAGAGAGAGAAAGAGAGAAAACTTTGTTTCTGGTGTGATTTTCAATTCTAACTTAGCCCTCTATTTATAGGAAAATGTTAGAACGCCAAAGGAGACTAAATAATAAAATAATTTTATTTACTTAAAAATTTCTCTACGCATGCTTTGAAAAAGTCTAGCATGCCTCTTTGGAAAAAAAATATCAGCAGCCCATGTTTTATTTCACCAACCAAAAAGTGGGCCCCCATTAATTTAATAAAAATCATTTTATTCTCCGAAACTTCAACAATTCATAGAAAATAGCTCGGTTATCAGAAAATTCAAAACTCGCGAATTTCCATAGGAAATCCCATTATCTGCAACTTTGCAGAAGAAAATTTTTCCAAATTCCAAATAGAAATTGACCGAAATTCACAAACGGACGATTTTACAGTCTATACTCAATTTTCGGTCAAAAATTCTGTCCACCGACACACAAAACATGTGTTAAACATTTAATGCCACAAAAATACTCTACCTCCTCATATACTCATATATCCCACATTCATTATAAAAATAACACCGTTAATATATTATTAAAATAATATATTTAAATGAATTATTTTATCAGAAAAAGATAAAATATTAATTTTCAACAATTGTTACATTAAAAATTTTTCTCCATCTATATCCACATAAATAAATATTTTCTTTATCATAATAATCAATAATTAATTATTAAAAATAATATTACAGAATCACAGTACTGACAACCAGGCTGTTCCCAGGATAGAGGGGGCTTTCCAATAAGAATTTCTCCTTACTGGCGCGCAATTAGATGACCAAACCTCTCCTTGACAGAACTTTCTAGACATTGCCAATAATGTTATCTGATAATATTATTCAAATAATATGAATTATTGATCTGATAATGGAAAATACTATGCAATGACAATTACTGAAACAATAAAAATATAAATATCAACGCAGCAATTATTGAATCAATAAAGTAATGAACAGTAACTCCTGTAGCAATTATTGAGTAGTGCCTTCTTACGTAAGGATCAATAATTCAAAATACTGTGCAATACCGTGTGCCACTGTGCAACAACGCGTATTACTGTATTTTAACCACCGGGTATTCCAACAGTGTAAACGGTAACAACTACGCCGTTATTTTTAAATAGCTTATATTTGTCGTTTTCTTCCTCCAATCGCTTTCCGTTATGGGGCCCACACATGGCTGTGCCGTCGTACGAATATTCCCCGACAGTACGAATATTCCACGACCAAACGAATATTCTCCGACAACAATGAATATTTTATAACCACTTGCTTATTTTGAAATGTTTGCGTATTTTACTCATAACTATCCACATTATTCAAATCAACCCTTACTATTCAAAATAATAATTAAAGAAAATTAAATTTCATTTATTAATTATCTGGGGTCTTACAACCTCCCATCCTTATGAAATTTCGTCCTCGAAATTGACATACGTACCTGGTGTTTCGAAAAGGTGAGGATACCTCGCTTTCATTTCCGTTTCCAACTCCCAGGTCATTTCCTCTATAGCATGATTCCTCCACAAAACTTTAACTTGTGGTATTACCTTCGTGCGTAGGACATGCTCCTTCCTATCTAAGATCTTGACAGGTACCTCCTCATACGTTAAATCTTCGGCTATCTCGTCCGGTTCTAACTCAATGACGTGGTTCGGGTCTTTCACATATTTACGAAGCACAGATATATGAAAAACATTATGAACACGAGATATACTTGGAGGTAACGCGAGTATATAGGCTACATTACCTACTCGATCAAGAATTTGAAACGGACCAATAAATCGTGGATTAAGCTTTCCTCTCTTCCCGAATCTTGTAACTCCCTTCCATGGGGCAACACGCAACAATACATGATCCCCAACACTAAATTCTACGTCCTTTCGATGAAGATCCGCATAACTCTTTTGTCAATCTTGTGCCGTTTGTATACGTTGTCGAATCGTTTGGATCTTCTCTGTAGTCATACGTACTAACTCGGGTCCCAACAATGTTGCTTCACCCACCTCGTCCCAACATACTGGAGAGCGACACTTTCGTCCATACAATGCTTCAAATGGGGCCACACCAATGCTTGCCTGATAACTGTTGTTGTAGGAGAATTCCACCAATGGTAAATATTTATCCCAACTGCCCTTGAAGTCTAGGACACAGAGTCTTAATAAATCTTCAAGAGTTTGAATAGTCCTCTCTGATTGTCCGTCCGTTTGAGGATGGTATGCCGAACTGAATCGTAACTCCGTACCCATAGCTTTTTGCAAGCTAACCCAAAATCTTGAAGTAAATCTTGGGTCACGATCCGAAACTATGGATACTGGCATGCCATGCAATCTTACAATCTCATTTACGTACATTTGAGCAAGACGTTCAAGGGAATAAGTCTCTCGTATCGGCAAGAAATGAGCAGACTTGGTTAATCTATCAACAATAACCCAAATAGCATTGATGCCTTGAGAAACCGTAGGAAGACCCGTAACGAAATCCATAGTAATGTGTTCCCACTTCCATTTCGGAATCTCAAGTGGTTGCAATGGACCCTTTGGCACTTGATGCTCCGCCTTTACACGTTGACAAGTTAAACACGTTGAAATAAACTTTGCAATCTCTCTTTTCATATTGTTCCACCAAAATGTATGTCGAAGGTCACGATACATTTTGGTACTTCCAGGATGAATTGCAAACGGTGTATTGTGTGCCTCCATCATGATCTTGTACTTCAAATCAGGATCGTTAGGAACACAAAGTCTGGAGTGGACTCGAAGTATTCCTTCTTCATCAATTCTTGCTTCTGTAATGGCACCTTCTTGTACTTTCGTCTTCATATGCATCAGCTCCGGATCGCTGGCTTGAGCAACCTTAACTTTTTCTATTAAAGTTGGCTCTATGCGTATACTTGACATCATTGCACTCGTTCCTGCATATGATCTTCTACTCAATGCGTCAGCTACCACGTTCGCTTTTCCAGGATGGTATTGAATAGTGTGGTCGTAATCTTTCAACAACTCGAGCCAACGTCGTTGCCGCATGTTGAGTTCTTTTTGAGTGAAGAAATATTTGAGGCTTTTATGATCTGAATATATCTCCACTTTCTCCCCGTATAGATAGTGCCTCCAGATCTTTAGCGCGAAAACGACTGCTGCCAACTCTAGATCATGAGTAGGATAATTCCTTTCATACTCTTTAAGTTGTCGCGAGGCATAGGCTATGACTTTCCCACGTTGCATGAGAACACATCCTAACCCTTTGCCTGAAGCATCGCTGTAAATAACAAATCCATCCGAACCAGATGGTATTGTTAGAACAGGTGCCGAAATAAGTCTCCTCTTAAGCTCTTGGAAACTCTTCTCGCATTCCTCGCTCCATACGAATTTTGTATCCTTCCGAGTTAGCTGAGTTAATGGAGTAGCAATTCGAGAAAACCCTTCCACGAATCTCCGGTAATAACCAGCTAAGCCCAAAAAGCTACGTACTTCAGTGACCGACTTTGGTTGCTCCCAACTTTGTATTGCTTCAATCTTCGTCGGGTCAACAGATACTCCATTTTTTGACACCACGTGCCCAAGGAATGCTACTTCCTCAAGCCAGAACTCGCATTTCTTCAACTTAGCATATAACTTGTTTTCACGAAGCCTTTGGAGTACCAGCTTCAAATGGTGCTCATGATCTTCACGGCTTTTGGAATATATGAGGATGTCATCAATAAAGACAACAACGAATTGATCCAAATAATCCTTGAATACTCGGTTCATCATATCCATGAAAGCAGCAGGAGCATTAGTCAATCCAAAAGACATGACTAAGAATTCATAATGCCCATACCGGGTTCTGAAGGCAGTCTTTGGAATATCCTCAGTTCTAATTTTCAGCTGATGATATCCAGAACGAAGATTGATTTTTGAAAAGAATTGTGCTCCTTGCAACTGGTCAAACAAGTCATCAATATGAGGTAGAGGATACCTATTCTTGATGGTGACATGGTTTAATTCCTGATAATCAATACAAAGTCGCATACTCCCGTCTTTCATTTTTACGAATAAAACAGGAGCACCCCAAGGAGATGTACTAGGACGAATGAAACCGATGTCCAATAACTCCTGTAGTTGGACTTTTAACTCCTGAAGTTCAATAGGAGCCATTCGATATGGGGTTTTAGAAATGGGCTTTGTACCAGGTTCAAGATCAATAAAGAATTCAACTTCACGTTCTGGGGGTAGACCGGGAAGTTCTTCAGGAAATACGTCAGGAAAGTCAATAACAACAGGAATATTATTCAATTTTGACGTGTTTTTATTCAAATCCATAACATGGGCTAAGAAAGCTTGACATCCGTTTTTCAATAAACGAATAGCTTTATGATTAGATATGACAGTGATTGATTTTAATGGTTTAGTTGCCTGAATTCGAACAACAGGTTGATTAGGAATATAAACACTAACAACCTTACGAAAACAATCAATTTTGGCATGATGAGTAGTTAACCAATCAATCCCTAAAATCACATCAAAAGCAAGTATCTTTAAAGAGATAAGGTCAACAGGTAAGGTGATGGTGCCAACTTGAATCAAACAAGATTTATAAACAGTGGATGTGATAAAAGTTTCTCCTAACGGAGTTTCCACAGATAGGTCAAAGTCTAATTTCTCCGGAGTCAAGTTTAAACGTTGAGCGCAAGCAGGAGAGATAAATGAATGGGTAGCACCGGTATCAAGTAAGGTATAAACTTCGCAAGAATTTATAAATAGCTTACCCGTGATCACCTCGTTTGGGTTCCTCGCATGTTGACCAGTCACAACAAACGCTCTTCCAGGAACCATTGACTTTGGCTTTTCTGGGACAGTCTTTTGAGTCACCGTCCCCGCTGAACTAGGTTTTGCTACCGTACAATCTCGAGCGATATGTCCTTTCTTTCCACAATTATAGCATACCTTGAACTGTTGTGGGCAGTTTGGGCTGATATGTCCCTCTTTCCCGCATTTGTAGTATATGACCGGTGGTCTTTCTCCTCCCTTAGAACCAGTTGCTTCCGGCACTGTCGTCTTCACATGGTCGTTGTTAAATCTCCTCTTTTTAAAATCTCCTCCTGACTCGCTTCTTCTATTTTCATGGCCATGATTACCACCAAAGTGGTTACCATTTTTGTCCGTCTTTTTCTTTCTCCACTGGTTATCGTTATTTTGTTGACTGCTATCTCCGGTATGATCCTGATTGTGGTACCTCGGTTGACCGTACTCGTTATCTCGCTCCAACAATTGAGCCCTGTTAACAACATCTGAATAGAGAGAAAATTTATGAGAGATGATGTAAGACCCCAGATAATTAATAAATGAAATTTAATTTTCTTTAATTATTAGTTTGAATAGTAAGGGTTGATTTGAATAATGTGGATAGTTATGGGTAAAATACGCAAACATTTCAAAATAAGCAAGTGGTTATAAAATATTCATTGTTGTCGGAGAATATTCGTTTGGTCGTGGAATATTCGTACTGTCGGGGAATATTCGTACGACGGCGCAGCCATGTGTGGGCCCCATAACGGAAAGCGATTGGAGGAAGAAAACGACAAATATAAGCTGTTTAAAAATAACGGCGTAGTTGTTACCGTTTACACTGTTGGAATACCCGGTGGTTAAAATACAGTAATACGCGTTGTTGCACAGTGGCACACGGTATTGCACAGTATTTTGAATTTTTGATCCTTACGTAAGAAGACACTACTCAATAATTGCTACAGGAGTTACTGTTCATTACTTTATTGATTCAATAATTGCTGCGTTGATATTTATATTTTTATTGTTTCAGTAATTGTCATTGCACAGTATTTTCCATTATCAGATCAATAATTCATATTATTTGAATAATATTATCAGATAACATTATTGGCAATGTCTAGAGAGTTCTGTCAAGGAGAGGTTTGGTCATCTAATTGCGCGCCAGTAAGGAGAAATCCTTTTTGGAAAGCCCCCTCTATCCTGTGAACAGCCTGGTTGTCAGTACTGTGATTCTGTAATATTATTTTTAATAATTAATTATTGATTATTATGATAAAGAAAATATTTATTTATGTGGATATAGATGGAGAAAAAATTTTAATGTAACAATTGTTGAAAATTAATATTTTATCTTTTTCTGATAAAATAATTTATTTAAATATATTATTTTAATAATATATTAACGGTGTTATTTTTATAATGAATGTGGGATATATGAGTATATGAGGAGGTAGAGTATTTTTGTGGCATTAAATGTTTAACACATGTTTTGTGTGTCGGTGGACAGAATTTTTGACCGAAAATTGAGTATAGACTGTAAAATCGTCCGTTTGTGAATTTCGGTCAATTTCTATTTGGAATTTAGAAAAATTTTCTTCTGCAAAGTTGTAGATAATGGGATTTCCTATGGAAAGTCGCGAGTTTTGAATTTTCTGATAACCGAGCTATTTTCTATGAATTGTTGAAGTTTCGGAGAATAAAATAATTTTTATTAAATTAATGGGGGCCCACTTTTTGGTTGGTGAAATAAAACATGGGCTGCTGATATTTTTTTTTCCAAAGAGGCATGCTAGACTTTTTCAAAGCATGCGTAGAGAAATTTTTAAGTAAATAAAATTATTTTATTATTTAGTCCTCTTTGGCGTTCTAACATTTTCCTATAAATAGAGGGCTAAGTTAGAATTGAAAATCACACCAGAAATAAAGTTTTCTCTCTTTCTCTCTCTATATTATCGAGCGTATTCTTGTGAGTATACTTTGAGTGTTATTATACGGTGCGAGTTTCTGTCAGCACTATACCGAAATTCAGTCAGAAGTACGGTTATTTTGAGGTAAGGGATGTTATTTTCTTCTTAAATGATATTATTTTCTTCAATATCATTATGCTGAAATATTGGTGAACGTTTTTATCAAATTTGGAACTTTTTGTGCCGGAGTTACTATTCACGTATACGGCACTATTCACGTATACGGCACTATTCACGAATACGGCACTATTCACAGAAAAATTATTTTTTTTTCTTTTCGTCCAAAAATATCTATTGTGGATACTAGCTTTGATTGTATCCATGTTTTGATCATTCTTGAATTTTACACCACTATGATTATTTTTGAGATATTGTTGGACATGGATAAAACAAAGTACGAATCCTTAATCCTTAATCCTTGTCATTTTGTTTCACTGGATTCGCTTCTTTAAAAATATTTTTTATCATCTTCAGTCTTAAAAGATGTTATTATTGAATATCTTTGGCCTGTAGTGCAAAGATAAATGATTTCTGATGAATATCTTTGGCCCGTAGTGCAAAGATGAACAGGTGTTTAGATGAACATGACCAACAGATGAATATCCTTGGCCTGTAGTGCAAGGATGAATATATGATTCAGGATGTGCATTGATTGATGTTACAGGGATAAAAATACTGTTGATGGACTGTTAAATTCATAGACATTAGTAGATTTCATCATCTACGTAACTCTTCTATGAATTAATATTTTCCGCTGCGAATATTGATTTAAAACTTGTTGTCTATTGTATTCTATTAGATTTTTCCCTGTTGAAGGCTAACGATAATTTGTTGTATATTATCTTGGTCATAATATTCTTTACTAAGCTAGTTGAGCTCACCCTTTTCCTTTTTGTTCCATTTTTCTTCTCAGGAGACGAGAATATAGCGAGTACGAGTCGGGGTATGAATTGATGGTCCTTGAGAGAGTTGTTTAGTAGTCCTCACCATTTTTATAAAATAATATATTAATAATTGTATTGAGGACATAGTTGGGTATGTATATTGTCTAGATGACAATGTTTGTATTCAAACTCACAGTTTATGGGTTGTAAAAGTTGTGGTTGTTTCTGTATCATGTATTTGGCGACTCAAAATGGGTTGGATGGAATGGACCTATTTTGGGGGCGTCACAGTTGGTATCAAAGCTTAGGGATATGATCTCTGGCGGAGATCGGGGAATAGAACTAGGAGGGGAGAGACGAGTAATTCCTTCGCTAGTGTGTCCTACCTAAGCTTATTTGTTAGTTGGTCAGTATATAGTGATATTATGTGATATGTGATTTGCTTAATTAACCCTTGTTTTATGGCAGTATTTAAGAATGGCAACCGAGAATGTTAACAATGGAGTTAATTAGACCGTGGAGATGCCTGTACTTACTAACGAGGAGAACGTGCAACAGGCTGGCAATGTTCCTCCTGTGAACAACACCACTGATCAGACGATGAACGACGCAATGTTTAGAAGCTTTTTGTAGTTCATGCAAAATCAGACGAGGGAGACTCGTGTTCAAAATACAGGAAGAAATGATAACAATTCACGGGTTGTCACAGCCAAGCAGTTCAAAGAGTTGGGACCACCAGAATTTAAGGGAAAGCCAGATCCGATCATGGCGGAGACATGGGTCAAGCAAATTACCAAGATATTCGATGTCTTGTGATGTACGGAGGAACAGAAGGTTCCATTCGCCACCTTTATGTTCCGTGGCGAGGCAGACTACTGGTGGGAGTCTGTGAAGCGTACCCATCCAGCCGCACTCAGCATGTCTTGGGAGACGTTTCAGAAACTATTTAATGACAAATACTTTCCTGAAAGTGTTCGTCATATGAAGGAAGTGGAGTTCATCAGATTAGAACAAAATAACATGACGGTGTCTCAGTACGAGGCAAAGTTTGCAGAGTTATCCAGGTTTGCACCTCATTTGGTGGAGAATGAGGAACGTATGACGCGGATGTTTCTGAGAGGTTTGAAACCCGGCATACGACAATATCTCATCTCTCATAAATTTTCTCTCTATTCAGATGTTGTTAACAGGGCTCAATTGTTGGAGCGAGATAACGAGTACGGTCAACCGAGGTACCACAATCAGGATCATACCGGAGATAGCAGTCAACAAAATAACGATAACCAGTGGAGAAAGAAAAAGACGGACAAAAATGGTAACCACTTTGGTGGTAATCATGGCCATGAAAATAGAAGAAGCGAGTCAGGAGGAGATTTTAAAAAGAGGAGATTTAACAACGACCATGTGAAGACGACAGTGCCGGCAGCAACTGTTTCTAAGGGAGGAGAAAGACCACCGGTCATATGCTACAAATGCGGGAAAGAGGGACATATCAGTCCAAACTGCCCACAACAGTTCAAGGTATGCTATAATTGTGGAAAGGAAGGACATATCGCTCGAGATTGTACGGTAGCAAAACCTAGTTCAGCGGGGACGGTGACTCAAAAGACTGTCCCAGAAAAGCCAAAGTCAATGGTTCCTGGAAGAGCGTTTGTTGTGACTGGTCAACATGCGAGGAACCCAAACGAGGTGATCACGGGTAAGCTATTTATAAATTCTTGCGAAGTTTATACCTTACTTGATACCGGTGCTACCCATTCATTTATCTCTCATGCTTGCGCTCAACGTTTAAACTTGACTCCGGAGAAATTAGACTTTGACCTATCTGTGGAAACTCCGTTAGGAGAAACTTTTATCACATCCACTGTTTATAAATCTTGTTTGATTCAAGTTGGCACCATCACCTTACCTGTTGACCTTATCTCTTTAAAGATACTTGCTTTTGATGTGATTTTAGGGATTGATTGGTTAACTACTCATCATGCCAAAATTGATTGTTTTCGTAAGGTTGTTAGTTTTCATATTCCTAATCAACCTGTTGTTCGAATTCAGGCAACTAAACCATTAAAATCAATCACTGTCATATCTAATCATAAAGCTATTCGTTTCCAAATTATTACATGTCATATAAAGTACAACAGCAAATATTTCAAGTTTCCAAAGGGACTCGAGAAGATTTATGTTCTCTTCATTTTAATGCGGTGCACTTTTGACGTTTTCAAGGTCGGGTTCTCACCACCATATTGTTGTTCACCAAAATCAATTATTAAGTGACATATAAAATACGACACACACATCTTAGGTCCTCAATGCAATTATATATTGCATGTCATGCCGTTTTATAATGTATTGAGAAACTTCAGTAGTCTCGGACCATCTCACTATTTCTCTGTTATTCCCGATCGACCCAGCTACACTCTTATTACCTGAAAGAAATTGTAAAGAAAAAGTGGTGAGCACAACTAGCCCAGTAAAGAATATCATGAGTAAAGATATTTTACATCATCAATAGCCTTTATCCATAATAAATCAGAGATTTAGAACATATGGTAGATGATAAAAATTTTCAACCGTAGTTGCAGCGGAACGAGAAATCTATTAGAAGAGTCAAATAAACCATCTAGTCTATTATCATCTTCATGTTAAAAGTCCACCAATAATTTTTTATCCCTGTAACATCAATCAACAATTCCTGTCCACAATCATATGAATAACTCATAATCATAATTATGATTCTAAATTCCTGTTTGCAAGATAATTTTCATCACTTATCTTCACCTGAAACATCAAAAATTATGGTTATACCAAATCACAATTCCTGCTCATAATCATACTAATAAATTCATCTTTGCACTACGGCCAAAGATATACAACTGTATAACCGATAACCAACAGTTCATCTTTGCACTACAGGCCAAAGATATAAAACTGTAAAACCAATAATCAACAGTTCATCTTTGCACTACATGCCAAAGATATACAACTGTAAAATTAATAATGCTGAGACTCAGCTTAATAGTTTCACGACCACGAATTATCCATGCACTACGGGCCAAGGATATTCATGTTTTCAATTACGGTCATGATTATACCGAATAATCCCTGGTCATAATCATACCAAGTCCATCTATGCACTACGAGCCAAAGATGACTTTTATCACATCATTTGTAACATTACGGTCATGATCATACCATAAAATAATTCATCTTTGCACCCTTGGCCGAAGAGAATCCATAGCCATAATCATACCAAAAATTATCCATCAATGGACTACGGGTCAATGAGGACTTTTTTCACATCATTTGTAACATTACGGTCATGATTATACCAAATAATCTCTGGTCATAATCATACCAAGTCTATCTATGTACTACAGGCCACAGATGACTTTCAACATAATATAAATATAAGGATAATGACAATGATATAAAGATTCAATCAAATGAGATAAAGGATAAATATTAAACATTTATAATACAGTTTATCCAGCGTTCAATAATAACCAAATGTTATTAATCACTTAATAATCTCATAATCTAATATCATTAATATTATAATAATATTTTAATTATTTCTTAAACTTATAAACAATTTATTTCAATTGTTTACACTTTACTAAATAATACATTTAATCATTTAAAAATGCCTTACTCATAAGATTTTATCACCAATGATCAAATCCCTCATCAAAAATCTGCACATACCTTATATAGGATTTTTAAGCCATAAAATCCTATTTTCCAACTTTGTTACTTCACATAACATATTTAACTCATATATTCGTAACTAAACCATTTTTATGAAAAATATCAAATCAGTCCCAAAAATATTTCTTTTCTGGGATTTAGCAGAATATAGTCCCATAATGAACATATATTTTTCTCAGAATTTTTAAAATTCATTTACTATTTTTCAAAAATCAATTTATAATTAATTCCTTAAGAAATTAGCTACCTCAAGGTTAACTTCAGAAATTCTCAAATCTTGTCAGGATCTTACACATGTTAATGTGAGCTTCCCGTTTAAATTTTATGGTCATCGGAGTTATAGAACTCCGATTATAGCGTTTTTCATCAAAAAAAACCTAAATATTGAAATAGTCATAACTTGCTCATTTTAAGTCGGAATGAGCTCATTTTTGGACAGGAGGTACCTTATACCATATACTTTCATGTCTCAAAAGGCTGAAATTTTTCTTACAAATTAAGTGGCCGAAAATGCTCTTTTAAAAATCTGGGCAGTTGATGTTTCCTATTTTTCACTTTTTCGTACTTTGCTAAAATCAGTCCACACAAAAGTCTACAACACCTTTTCCAGTGATTCCACTTGGATAAGTTAAAAAAAATCCTAGATCTAACTCTAGAACTTGACCACACTAAAAAATTTAAAATATAATAGGAGATATGGTCAATTGAATTTCATGTTCTATTTTCACCAAAATTTAATTTTCAACCCTTTATGATTTCTAAGAAATTTTCATGGTTTCACATAATAACCAACATAACTCATCATAACACTTACTAATACTACATATACCCATGATTTTTATCAGTCCAATACTTTTATTATGACTCTCATCATAATCAACGTAAACAGATCATTTCCATAATTTAATAAGGAATGAATATAAAGGATCTTTCACCATGCATGTGGTAATCCACATATACAAGTTATTCCAAAAGAATAATAAAGAATGAAAAAACAGAAGGATTCACCATGCGTGTGATAGACTGTACAGACAGGTTATTCCTAACAGAATAATAAATAATGGAACCAGGTCATGCGTAAATGCACCGATAGGATATTCCAACAGAATAATAAAGAATGGAATAACAACAGAAATTACCATGCATGCGATAGATCACACAAACAGGTTATTCCAACAGAATAATAAATAATGGAACCAGGTCCGGCGTAAACGCACAGACATGATATTCCGACAGAATAATAAATAATGGAACCAGGTCCGGCGTAAAAGCACAGACATAATAATAAAAAACGGAAAAATATAAGAATTTCACTATGTATGCGGTACTTCGCATAAACAGGTTATTCCAACATAATAATGAAGAATGGAATAACAACTCTTACGAGTATTGAAAGAAAATATTTCTCTTCATGAATACGAAAGAATAATCCCCCTTATCTCAGAAGAAACTGGATACTGGAATAGTGAGGTAGCAGACTTCTCTTCTTCTATAGATTTTCTCTCTATAGCTTCTCTCTATAATTTCTCTCTATAATAATTGCTCTATAGCTTTACTAAATTGGTGAGAAATGAAGGAAGAATGAGCTTCTATTTATAGAAAAACATAGTTTCGATAATTGCACGTTTTGAGGCTCGAAAAATTACAGTACAATACCTCCAACTTTTCTTTCATTTTTAATTTAGTCCTGCAAGTATTATCAAACTTGCACCACCTCCCCTAATAGTAAATAATGTGAATCAATAGTTCATTCATGTGACTTAATAGTATAATCATGTAAAAAATATGAATTACAGTATAGTACCTCCATCTATACCTCCATTTTTAACTTAGTCATGCAAGTATTATCAATCTTGCACCAACTCCCCTAATAGTAAGTGAATGTAACTCAATAGTACACACAAGTGAACAAATAGTTATATGAGCATGTGAATTAGTAGCAATTAATTGCTTATTTATTCGATAAATTACCTGATTTATCAATATAACCCCCACACATCAATTATCATCGGAATAAATGTCGATTTCAACTAACAACAATAATCCCAACACAATGGAACTATCAAATTCATCTTTAATCAACACGAACTTATTCATCATTAATATTATAACTAACAATATTTAACAATCAGGTCGTTCCCAAGAAAGAGGGGGCTTTCCGATAAGGATTTTTTTCCGTATTGACGCGCAATTAGGTGACCAAACTTCTCATTGGAAAGACTTCTAGACATTGTAAATATTGCAATTTAATAATATAAATAACTTTTGTCGTCTCAATTATTGATTTAATAATATATCATATAATGTAGATGATACTGTGGCAATAATCGAATCAATAATATGAGAGATATGATGCAGCAATTACTGTAGCAATAATTGAATATAACTGAGTGACTTCTCAAATAAGCATCAATAATCGATACCGTGTGCTACTATGCAACCATGCGTATTTTACCACGGATTATTTTATAACAACTTGCTTACTTTGAAAAATTTTCACATATCACCCTCAACTTTAACCTTTGTCAATTTAACCATTTACTAAATAGAATAATTATAAGAAAGTTGAATACTTTTATTTCATAAAATTCGGGGTCTCACATCTACCTTTGCACTACGGGCCAAAGATATTCAACTATAAAACTAATGGTCATGATCATATCAATCAATTGTCTGTCAGTGCACTACGGCCAAAGACATTCAGGTGTTAACTAATGGTCGTGATCCTGCCAATCACATCATCGAATTATCCATGCACTACGGGCCAAGGATATTCGTTATTATCACCAGTGGTTATGATCATGTCATACACCTGTCCATCTTTGTACGTAAGCCAAAGATATACAACTATAAAACCAATAATCAACAATTCATCTATGCACGTAAGCCAAAGTGGACTTTCATCACAATATAAGCATGAGGATGATGACAATGATATAAGCATTAATCAAACAAAATCAAGGATAAATATTAAAGACTTTAAATTTATCGAGAGGTTAAAAATATTCAAATTGTCAATATGATACTGCTTTGTGGAGTAAAATTCAAGAATAATATTCATGTACCAAAAATAATTTGAAAAGAAAAGAAATATATTTTTCGAGTAAATAGTACTCCGTGAATAATAACTCGTGAATAGTAACTCGTGAATAGTAACTCATAAATAGTACTCTATATTCGTACATAGTACCGTATACATAAATAATATCATATACACAAATAGTGTCATATACATGAATAGTGCCGTATACGTGAATAGTAACCTCGGTAAAAGATAAAGTTTCACAATAAAATCCATATCAATATTTATAACACCTTAATCCAAATGTTATAAATCACTTAATAATCTCATAATCTAATATTATTAATATTACCACAATATTTTAATCATTTCTTAAACTTATAAATAATTTATTTTAATTGTTTACACTTTACTTAATAATACATTTAATCATCCTAAAATGTCAAACTTATAAGGTTTCATCACCAATAACCAAAACTCTCATCAAAAATCTGCATATACCTTATATTGGATTTTCAAGCCATAAAATCCTATTTTTCAATTTTCTTACTTCACATAACATATTTAATTCATTTACTCATAACTAGTCTATTTTCATGAAAAATACCAAATCAATACAAACAAATTTTCTTTTCTGGGATTTAGCAGACTATAGTCCCATATTGAACATATATTTTTCTTAGAATTTTTAAAATTCATTTACTATTTTTCATATGGCCAAAACTGCTGAATATTTAGACATTTATCATAAACTGTACTTTTGTCCAAAAATGCCGAAATTTATAGGGTATACTCCTGTTATATACATATACTCCCAATAAAAATTTCACTAATTTTGGAGTTAACCACAAGGAGTTATAAGCGTTTTCTTTTAAAATAGTCTTTTCTAATAAAATTCATAACTCCTAATCTATACATCCAAAAATCGTCATTTTTGAACACAATCTAGAAAACTCAATACATTATCATTTCCAATTTTTTTTAGAATTTTTGAGGGTCGGAAAAATTACGAAACTGTAAATGGGTTTTCACCCGCCATGCGATAATCCACGTAGACATCATTTTCATAATTTAATAAAGAATGAATACAGAGGGTCATTCACCATGCATGCGTTAGTCCGCACAGACAGGTTATTCGAACAGAATAATAAAGAATGGAATAACAGAAGAATTTCACCAAGCATTCGATAGACCGCACAGACAGATTATTCCAACAGAATAATAAATAATGGAACCAGATGATGCGTAAACGCACAGATAGAATATTCCAACAGAATAATAAATAATGAAACCAGGTCATGCGTAAACGCACAGACATGATATTCTGACAGAATAATAAATAATGGAACCAGGTCATGCGCAAACGCACAGACAGGATATTTCGACGGAATAATAAAGAATGGAATGATAGAAGAATTTCACCATGTATGCGGTACTTCTCATAGACAGGTTATTCCAACATAATAATAAAGAATGGAATAACAGAAGAATTTCACCATATATACAGTAGTCCACGTATACAGGTTATTCTAACAGAATAATAAGGAATGGAATAACAATAATTCTCTTCATGAATACGAAAGAAATAATACCCCTTACCTTAGAAGAAACTGGATACTGGAATAGTGAGGTAGCAGACTTCTCTTCTTCTTTCTCTCTATAATTTCTCTCTATAATAATTGTTCTATAGTTTTAGTGAATTGGTGAAAAAATAATGAAGGAATGAGCTTCTATTTATAGAAAAATATAGTTTCTATAATTGCACATTTTAGAGCTCAAAATATTACAGTATAATACCTTCATCTTTTGCTTCATTTTTAATTTAGTCATGCAAGTATTATCAGACTTGCACCCCCCCCCAATAGTAAATCATGTGAATCAATAGTAAATCATGTGACTCAATAGTTCTAAACATGTGAAAAAATTAATTATAGTATAGTACATTCATCTATACCTCTATTTTTAACTTAGTCATGCAAGTATTATCAAACTTGCACCAACTCCCCTAATAGTAAATCATGTGAATCAATAGTACACACATGTGAACACATAGTTATAAGCATGTGAATTAATAGCAATTAATTGCTTATTTATCCTATTAATTACCTGATTGGTCAATATAACCTCCAGACATTAATTATTATCGAAATAAATGTCGATTTCTACTAACACTAATAATTACCACACAATGGAATTATCAATTTCATCTTTAATCAACACGAACTTATTCATCATTAATATTATAACTCACAATATTTAGCTACTAGGTCGTTCACAGGAAAGAGGGGCTTTCCGATAAGGATTTTTTCTTTTTGGCGCGCAATTAGGTGACCAAACCTCTCCTTGACAGAACTTCTAGATATTATCAATATTGTAAATAATAATATGAATAACTTTGTCGTCTCAATTATTGATTTAATAATATAACATATTATGCAGATGATACTGTGAAAACTATTGAATCAATAATATGAGAGATATGATGCAACAATTACTGTAGCAATAATTGAGTATAACTGAGTGATTTCTAACATAAGCATCAATAATTAATACCGTGTGTTACTATACAACCACACATATTACTGTACTTTTACTATCGGTTATTTTATGACAACTTGCTTACTTTGAGAAATTTTCACATATCACCCTTAACTTTAAACTTTTATCAATTTAACTATTTACCAAAATAGAAAAATTAAATACTTTTATTTCATAAAATTTGGGATCTCACAATCTCCCCTCCTTATGAAATTTTGCCCTCGAAATTTATGTACCTCGTAGTTCAAAGAGATGAGAATACCTTGCTTTCTTTTCGTTTTGTACCTTCTCTGTTATTTTCTCTCTATCATGATTTTTCCATTTCTCATCTCCTGTATTTCTGATATCATTCTAGAATATAGATTCAAAATAAGGGTTAATTGACATACCACATATTATCTCTACATTCTTACCAACCAATTAAATACCAAATAAATTTAGGTAGGTCATACTTGTAAGACCCCAGATAATTAATAAATGAAATTTAATTTTCTTTAATTATTATTTTGAATAGTAAGGGTTGATTTGAATAATGTGGATAGTTATGGGTAAAATACGCAAACATTTCAAAATAAGCAAGTGGTTATAAAATATTCATTGTTGTCGGAGAATATTCGTTTGGTCGTGGAATATTCGTACTGTCGGGGAATATTCGTACGACGGCGCAGCCATGTGTGGGCCCCATAACGGAAAGCGATTGGAGGAAGAAAACGACAAATATAAGCTGTTTAAAAATAACGGCGTAGTTGTTACCGTTTACACTGTTGGAATACCCGGTGGTTAAAATACAGTAATACGCGTTGTTGCACAGTGGCACACGGTATTGCACAGTATTTTGAATTATTGATCCTTACGTAAGAAGGCACTACTCAATAATTGCTACAGGAGTTACTGTTCATTACTTTATTGATTCAATAATTGCTGCGTTGATATTTATATTTTTATTGTTTCAGTAATTGTCATTGCACAGTATTTTCCATTATCAGATCAATAATTCATATTATTTGAATAATATTATCAGATAACATTATTGGCAATGTCTAGAAAGTTCTGTCAAGGAGAGGTTTGGTCATCTAATTGCGCGCCAGTAAGGAGAAATCCTTATTGGAAAGCCCCCTCTATCCTGGGAACAGCCTGGTTGTCAGTACTGTGATTCTGTAATATTATTTTTAATAATTAATTATTGATTATTATGATAAAGAAAATATTTATTTATGTGGATATAGATGGAGAAAAATTTTTAATGTAACAATTGTTGAAAATTAATATTTTATCTTTTTCTGATAAAATAATTCATTTAAATATATTATTTTAATAATATATTAACGGTGTTATTTTTATAATGAATGTGGGATATATGAGTATATGAGGAGGTAGAGTATTTTTGTGGCATTAAATGTTTAACACATGTTTTGTGTGTCGGTGGACAGAATTTTTGACCGAAAATTGAGTATAGACTGTAAAATCGTCCGTTTGTGAATTTCGGTCAATTTCTATTTGGAATTTGGAAATATTTTCTTCTGCAAAGTTGCAGATAATGGGATTTCCTATGGAAATTCGCGAGTTTTGAATTTTCTGATAACCGAGCTATTTTCTATGAATTGTTGAAGTTTCGGAGAATAAAATAATTTTTATTAAATTAATGGGGGCCCACTTTTTGGTTGGTGAAATAAAACATGGGCTGCTGATATTTTTTTTCCAAAGAGGTATGCTAGACTTTTTCAAAGCATGCGTAGAGAAATTTTTAAGTAAATAAAATTATTTTATTATTTAGTCTCCTTTGGCGTTCTAACATTTTCCTATAAATAGAGGGCTAAGTTAGAATTGAAAATCACACCAGAAACAAAGTTTTCTCTCTTTCTCTCTCTATATTATCGAGCGTATTCTTGTGAGTATACTTTGAGTGTTACTATACGGTGCGAGTTTCTGTCAGCACTATACCGAAATTCAGTCAGAAGTACGGTTATTTTGAGGTAAGGGATGTTATTTTCTTCTTAAATGATATTATTTTCTTCAATATCATTATGCTGAAATATTGGTGAACGTTTTTATCAAATTTGGAACTTTTTGTGCCGGAGTTACTATTCACGTATACGGCACTATTCACGTATACGGCACTATTCACGAATACGGCACTATTCACAGAAAAATTATTTTTTTTTCTTTTCGTCCAAAAATATCTATTGTGGATACTAGCTTTGATTGTATCCATGTTTTGATCATTCTTGAATTTTACACCACTATGATTATTTTTGAGATATTGTTGGACATGGATAAAACAAAGTACGAATCCTTAATCCTTAATCCTTGTCATTTTGTTTCACTGGATTCGCTTCTTTAAAAATATTTTTTAACATCTTCAGTCTTAAAAGATGTTATTATTGAATATCTTTGGCCTGTAGTGCAAAGATAAATGATTTCTGATGAATATCTTTGGCCCGTAGTGCAAAGATGAACAGGTGTTTAGATGAACATGACCAACAGATGAATATCCTTGGCCTGTAGTGCAAGGATGAATAAATGATTCAGGATGTGCATTGATTGATGTTACAGGGATAAAAATACTGTTGATGGACTGTTAAATTCATAGACATTAGTAGATTTCATCCTCTACGTAACTCTTCTATGAATTAATATTTTCCGTTGCGAATATTGATTTAAAACTTGTTGTCTATTGTATTCTATTAGATTTTTCCCTGTTGAAGGCTAACGATAATTTGTTGTATATTATCTTGGTCATAATATTATTTACTAAGCTAGTTGAGCTCACCCTTTTCCTTTTTGTTCCATTTTTCTTCTCAGGAGACGAGAATATAGCGAGTACGAGTCGGGGTATGAATTGATGGTCCTTGAGAGAGTTGTTTAGTAGTCCTCACCATTTTTGTAAAATAATATATCAATAATTGTATTGAGGACATAGTTGGGTATGTATATTGTCTAGATGACAATGTTTGTATTCAAACTCACAGTTTATGGGTTGTAAAAGTTGTGGTTGTTTCTGTATCATGTATTTGGCGACTCAAAATGGGTTGGATGGAATGGACCTATTTTGGGGGCGTCACAGTTGGTATCAGAGCTTAGGGATATGATCTTTGGCGGAGATCGGGGAATAGAACTAGGAGGGGAGAGACGAGTAATTCCTTCGCTAGTGTGTCCTACCTAAGCTTATTTGTTAGTTGGTCAGTATATAGGGATATTATGTGATATGTGATTTGCTTAATTAACCCTTGTTTTATGGAAGTATTTAAGAATGGCAACCGAGAATGTTAACAATGGAGTTAATGAGACCGTGGAGATGCATGTACTTACTAACGAGGAGAACGTGCAACAGGCTGGCAATGTTCCTCCTGTGAACAACACCACTGATCAGACGATGAACGACGCAATGTTTAGAAGCTTTTTGCAGTTCATGCAAAATCAGACGAGGGAGACTCGTGTTCAAAATACAGGAGGAAATGATAACAATTCACGGGTTGTCACAGCCAAGCAGTTCAAAGAGTTGGGACCACCAGAATTTAAGGGAAAGCCAGATCCGATCATGGCGGAGACATGGGTCAAGCAAATTACCAAGATATTCGATGTCTTGGGATGTACGGAGGAACAGAAGGTTCCATTCGCCACCTTTATGTTCCGTGGCGAGGCAGACTACTGGTGGGAGTCTGTGAAGCGTACCCATCCAGCCGCACTCAGCATGTCTTGGGAGACGTTTCAGAAACTATTTAATGACAAATACTTTCCTGAAAGTGTTCGTTATATGAAGGAAGTGGAGTTCATCAGATTAGAACAAAATAACATGACGGTGTCTCAGTACGAGGCAAAGTTTGCAGAGTTATCCAGGTTTGCACCTCATTTGGTGGAGAATGAGGAATGTATGACGCGGATGTTTCTGAGAGGTTTGAAACCCGGCATACGACAATATCTCATCTGTGACGCCCCCAAAATAGGTCCATTCCATCCAACCCATTTTGAGTCGCCAAATACATGATACAGAAACAACCACAACTTTTACAACCCATAAACTGTGAGTTTGAATACAAACATTGTCATCTAGACAATATACATACCCAACTATGTCCTCAATACAATTATTGATATATTATTTTACAAAAATGGTGAGGACTACTAAACAACTCTCTCAAGGACCATCAATTCATACCCCGACTCGTACTCGCTATATTCTCGTCTCCTGAGAAGAAAAATGGAACAAAAAGGAAAAGGGTGAGCTCAACTAGCTTAGTAAAGAATATTATGACCAAGATAATATACAACAAATTATCGTTAGCCTTCAACAGGGAAAAATCTAATAGAATACAATAGACAACAAGTTTTAAATCAATATTCGCAGCGGAAAATATTAATTCATAGGAGAGTTACGTAGAGGATGAAATCTACTAATGTCTATGAATTTAACAGTCCATCAACGGTATTTTTATCCCTGTAACATCAATCAATGCACATCCTGAATCATATATTCATCCTTGCACTACAGGCCAAGGATATTCATCTGTTGGTCATGTTCATCTAAACACCTGTTCATCTTTGCACTACGGGCCAAAGATATTCATCAGAAATCATTTATCTTTGCACTACAGGCCAAAGATATTCAATAATAACATCTTTTAAGACTGAAGATGATAAAAAATATTTTTAAAGAAGCGAATCCAGTGAAACAAAATGACAAGGATTAAGGATTAAGGATTCGTACTTTGTTTTATCCATGTCCAACAATATCTCAAAAACAATCATAGTGGTGTAAAATTCAAGAATGATCAAAACATGGATACAATCAAAGCTAGTATCCACAATAGATATTTTTGGACGAAAAGAAAAAAAAATAATTTTTCTGTGAATAGTGCCGTATTCGTGAATATTGCCATATACGTGAATAGTAACTCCGGCACAAAAAGTTCCAAATTTGATAAAAACGTTCACCAATATTTCAGCATAATGATATTGAACAAAATAATATCATTTAAGAAGAAAATAACATCCCTTACCTCAAAATAACCGTACTTCTGACTGAATTTCGGTATAGTGCTGACAGAAACTCGCACCGTATAGTAACACTCAAAGTATACTCACAAGAATACGCTCGATAATATAGAGAGAGAAAGAGAGAAAACTTTGTTTCTGGTGTGATTTTCAATTCTAACTTAGCCCTCTATTTATAGGAAAATGTTAGAACGCCAAAGGAGACTAAATAATAAAATAATTTTATTTACTTAAAAATTTCTCTACGCATGCTTTGAAAAAGTCTAGCATGCCTCTTTGGAAAAAAAATATCAGCAGCCCATGTTTTATTTCACCAACCAAAAAGTGGGCCCCCATTAATTTAATAAAAATCATTTTATTCTCCGAAACTTCAACAATTCATAGAAAATAGCTCGGTTATCAGAAAATTCAAAACTCACGACTTTCCATAGGAAATCCCATTATCTACAACTTTGCAGAAGAAAACTTTTCCAAATTCCAAATAGAAATTGACCGAAATTCACAAACGGGCGATTTTACAGTCTATACTCAATTTTCGGTCAAAAATTCTGTCCACCGACACACAAAACATGTGTTAAACATTTAATGCCACAAAAATACTCTACCTCCTCATATACTCATATATCCCACATTCATTATAAAAATAACACCGTTAATATATTATTAAAATAATATATTTAAATGAATTATTTTATCAGAAAAAGATAAAATATTAATTTTCAACAATTGTTACATTAAAAATTTTTCTCCATCTATATCCACATAAATAAATATTTTCTTTATCATAATAATCAATAATTAATTATTAAAAATAATATTACAGAATCACAGTACTGACAACCAGGCTGTTCCCAGGATAGAGGGGGCTTTCCAATAAGGATTTCTCCTTACTGGCGCGCAATTAGATGACCAAACCTCTCCTTGACAGAACTTTCTAGACATTGCCAATAATGTTATCTGATAATATTATTCAAATAATATGAATTATTGATCTGATAATGGAAAATACTGTGCAATGACAATTACTGAAACAATAAAAATATAAATATCAACGCAGCAATTATTGAATCAATAAAGTAATGAACAGTAACTCCTGTAGCAATTATTGAGTAGTGCCTTCTTACGTAAGGATCAATAATTCAAAATACTGTGCAATACCGTGTGCCACTGTGCAACAACGCGTATTACTGTATTTTAACCACCGGGTATTCCAATAGTGTAAACGGTAACAACTACGCCGTTATTTTTAAACAGCTTATATTTGTCGTTTTCTTCCTCCAATCGCTTTCCGTTATGGGGCCCACACATGGCTGCGCCGTCGTACGAATATTCCCCGACAGTACGAATATTCCACGACCAAACGAATATTCTCCGACAACAATGAATATTTTATAACCACTTGCTTATTTTGAAATGTTTGCGTATTTTACTCATAACTATCCACATTATTCAAATCAACCCTTACTATTCAAAATAATAATTAAAGAAAATTAAATTTCATTTATTAATTATCTGGGGTCTTACAACCTCCCATCCTTATGAAATTTCGTCCTCGAAATTGACATACGTACCTGGTGTTTCGAAAAGGTGAGGATACCTCGCTTTCATTTCCGTTTCCAACTCCCAGGTCATTTCCTCTATAGCATGATTCCTCCACAAAACTTTAACTTGTGGTATTACCTTCGTGCGTAGGACATGCTCCTTCCTATCTAAGATCTTGACAGGTACCTCCTCATACGTTAAATCTTCGGCTATCTCGTCCGGTTCTAACTCAATGACGTGGTTCGGGTCTTTCACATATTTACGAAGCACAGATATATGAAAAACATTATGAACACGAGACATACTTGGAGGTAACGCGAGTCTATAGGCTACATTACCTACTCGATCAAGAATTTGAAACGGACCAATAAATCGTGGATTAAGCTTTCCTCTCTTCCCGAATCTTGTAACTCCCTTCCATGGGGCAACACGCAACAATACATGATCCCCAACACTAAATTCTACGTCCTTTCGATGAAGATCCGCATAACTCTTTTGTCGATTTTGTGCCGTTTGTATACGTTGTCGAATCGTTTGGATCTTCTCTGTAGTCATACGTACTAACTCGGGTCCCAACAATGTTGCTTCACCCACCTCGTCCCAACATACTGGAGAGCGACACTTTCGTCCATACAATGCTTCAAATGGGGCCACACCAATGCTTGCCTGATAACTGTTGTTGTAGGAGAATTCCACCAATGGTAAATATTTATCCCAACTGCCCTTGAAGTCTAGGACACAGAGTCTTAATAAATCTTCAAGAGTTTGAATAGTCCTCTCTGATTGTCCGTCCGTTTGAGGATGGTATGCCGAACTGAATCGTAACTCCGTACCCATAGCTTTTTGCAAGCTAACCCAAAATCTTGAAGTAAATCTTGGGTCACGATCCGAAACTATGGATACTGGCATGCCATGCAATCTTATAATCTCATTTACGTACATTTGAGCAAGACGTTCAAGGGAATAAGTCTCTCGTATCGGCAAGAAATGAGCAGACTTGGTTAATCTATCAACAATAACCCAAATAGCATTGATGCCTTGAGAAACCGTAGGAAGACCCGTAACGAAATCCATAGTAATGTGTTCCCACTTCCATTTCGGAATCTCAAGTGGTTGCAATGGACCCTTTGGCACTTGATGCTCCGCCTTTACACGTTGACAAGTTAAACACGTTGAAATAAACTTTGCAATCTCTCTTTTTATATTGTTCCACCAAAATGTATGTCGAAGGTCACGATACATTTTGGTACTTCCAGGATGAATTGCAAACGGTGTATTGTGTGCCTCCATCATGATCTTGTACTTCAAATCAGGATCGTTAGGAACACAAAGTCTGGAGTGGACTCGAAGTATTCCTTCTTCATCAATTCTTGCTTCTGGAATGGCACCTTCTTGTACTTTCGTCTTCATATGCATCAGCTCCGGATCGCTGGCTTGAGCAACCTTAACTTTTTCTATTAAAGTTGGCTCTATGCGTATACTTGACATCATTGCACTCGTTCCTGCATATGATCTTCTACTCAATGCGTCAGCTACCACGTTCGCTTTTCCAGAATGGTATTGAATAGTGTGGTCGTAATCTTTCAACAACTCGAGCCAACGTCGTTGCCGCATGTTGAGTTCTTTTTGAGTGAAGAAATATTTGAGGCTTTTATGATCTGAATATATCTCCACTTTCTCCCCGTATAGATAGTGCCTCCAGATTTTTAGCGCGAAAACGACTGCTGCCAACTCTAGATCATGAGTAGGATAATTCCTTTCATACTCTTTAAGTTGTCGCGAGGCATAGGCTATGACTTTCCCACGTTGCATGAGAACACATCCTAACCCTTTGCCTGAAGCATCGCTGTAAATAACAAATCCATCCGAACCAGATGGTATTGTTAGAACAGGTGCCGAAATAAGTCTCCTCTTAAGCTCTTGGAAACTCTTCTCGCATTCCTCGCTCCATACGAATTTTGTATCCTTCCGAGTTAGCTGAGTTAATGGAGTAGCAATTCGAGAAAACCCTTCCACGAATCTCCGATAATAACCAGCTAAGCCCAAAAAGCTACGTACTTCAGTGACCGACTTTGGTTGCTCCCAACTTTGTATTGCTTCAATCTTCGTCGGGTCAACAGATACTCCATTTTTTGACACCACGTGCCCAAGGAATGCTACTTCCTCAAGCCAGAACTCGCATTTCTTCAACTTAGCATATAACTTGTTTTCACGAAGCCTTTGGAGTACCAGCTTCAAATGGTGCTCATGATCTTCACGGCTTTTGGAATATATGAGGATGTCATCAATAAAGACAACAACGAATTGATCCAAATAATCCTTGAATACTCGGTTCATCATATCCATGAAAGCAGCAGGAGCATTAGTCAATCCAAAAGACATGACTAAGAATTCATAATGCCCATACCGGGTTCTGAAGGCAGTCTTTGGAATATCCTCAGTTCTAATTTTCAGCTGATGATATCCAGAACGAAGATCGATTTTTGAAAAGAATTGTGCTCCTTGCAACTGGTCAAACAAGTCATCAATACGAGGTAGAGGATACCTATTCTTGATGGTGACATGGTTTAATTCCCGATAATCAATACAAAGTCGCATACTCCCGTCTTTCTTTTTTACGAATAAAACAGGAGCACCCCAAGGAGATGTACTAGGACGAATGAAACCGATGTCCAATAACTCCTGTAGTTGGACTTTTAACTCCTGAAGTTCAATAGGAGCCATTCGATATGGGGTTTTAGAAATGGGCTTTGTACCAGGTTCTAGATCAATAAAGAATTCAACTTCACGTTCTGGGGGTAGACCGGGAAGTTCTTCAGGAAATACGTCAGGAAAGTCAATAACAACAGGAATATTATTCAATTTTGACGTGTCTTTATTCAAATCCATAACATGGGCTAAGAAAGCTTGACATCCGTTTTTCAATATATTTGTATTGAAACTCACAATATATATGTCGTCGTATTTTGCACGACAGTTGTATAAATGAAGTTTATAATTGATTTTTGTACCATGTATTTTGGTGACTCAAGATGAGTGCTGTATACCTATTTTGGGGGCGTCACAGTAAACAACTGATTGGTATGATCATTGTTATTACATTTGAATATCTTTTGTCTTTGGGGTAAGGATATTGAGTAAACTTTCTATTTAGCCTTTGTGGCAAGAAGAAACTGTTGATTTACATGATTATAAATATAAATTGTGAATTTAACTATAATCTTTGGTGATTTAGGTGAAGACAGGTGATGATATTTCTTTTTGTCTTGTGTATAACAAAAAATTGTTGTTGAGTATTACAGGAATGAAATATTAACGATGGACTTTTAATCTAGAAGAGATAATAGACATTATGTTCTACTTAACTCTTTTAATGAATTATTTATTCCACTGCAGTTAAATTTGATGTTTATTGTATTTTATCAGTTTAACACTGTTGAATGCTAAGGATAATTTATTCTGCATTATCTTAGTCATAATATTTCTTACTGGGCTAGTTGAGCTCACCATTTTTCTTTAATGTTCTCTTCAGAAAATGAGAATATAGCTGGGACGAGTCGGAAAATGGAATGATGGTCCGAGATGGTGGCTATAGTAGTTCTCACTATTTCTATAAAATAGTGTGATAATAATTGTAATGAGGACTCCATTGAGTGTGGATATTGTCTAGAAGATAATATTCGTGTTTAAACTCTCAGCTATGTTTTATCTTATTTTTACACGATAGTTGTATAATTAAGTTTGTAGTTGAGTTATGTACCATGTAAGTGGCGACCCAAGATGGGTGGCGTATATTAGTTTTGGGGGCGTCACAGTATATATACATATATGTTTGTATGTATGTATGTATGTATGTATGTATGTATGTATTTTTAAAGTCATTAGACTTACAACTCAAAAGTTGACAAGAGTTGGAATAGGATGTTGTGAATACTATAATTGAGCGAAATGAATTTGAAAGAAGCACTCCAAACGTTAATAATTTTTATTTTTTATTAATGTATTTTGATCTCCCTCTAAAAATGTTCTGGTCCTGCCACGACAGGCGGTAGAATGTTGGACCAACAATAACTAAATTATTTAAAAATTAAAAATAGAATTCAAAACATACTTTTTAAAAATTTTAACTTTTTACCTAACTTGTAACTCAGTTATAACTTTACATAAGTCGTAACTGATAACTCAAGTTAAATCCTAATCTGTTAGCATTTCAAAGGTATTCGTTCAACAAATTACAGTGATTACAAATAAGTGAAGTAATAAAAATGTGGAGGTAGTAAAAGTAGAGGAAGGGCTAACATGGTAAAATTGGGTGAAGGAGAATATGGTAAAATTGGGTACATGCAAATTTGGTTTAGGCGGGAGGTATCAAATTTTTTTTGCCTGTCGGTTACATTGGACCCGCGGAGTCTACGATCTAACATTTCAAGCAAATGACATTTTCACCCTTGGGGATAAATATTTAATTAAGTAATTCCTCCGTCCTATAAAATATAATTTAAATAAAAATATATAATATAATAAATAAATCATTTTAAAGATATCTAAATTATACAATTCAAATAATAAATACTCCATCTGTTTATATTATTTGATTTTTATTACTTATTATAAGTTTTTACTATTTCATAATTTTTAATTTTTAATGAGTCATCTCAATTTTGAATTTAAAAATGCTTTAAATTGACTTTCAAAAGTCAATAATGGTTATATAATTTAAAACAAATGGAGTACTACGAGTATGTTTAGTTACCGGCGTTTAGAGCGTTCGTAACAGAAGCATTTGGTGCATTTGGAGGTCCAAACGCATCATACCATTTTTGGATTGTTGCGTTTGAACATCAAACGAAATGTTTGTGAGTTAAATAAATTGCGTTTGAAATAAAAATGATTGTAAACGAACAAAATTCTCAAATGTATTCGATGTGCTTGAAACCTTAGACGCACCAAACACTTCAAACGCCGATAAACAAACAAACACTATATAAAGTCTATTTTATCTTCAAAAGTACATAAATAGGGGAACAGATCTTCTGTCCCCATTTTCCCTCTCCCTTGTGTCCCCCCCACTTAAATTTTGACACCTAACCTTTTACTTAATACCAATTAACTCTAAAATTAAATAAAATACCAAATGTCAAAATTAAAGTGAATGGACACAAAGAGACAGAAAAAATGGAGACAGAAGATCTGCTCTCCATAAATAGTGCCACTACTTATTTTAAAAAAATTAGAAAAATTTTAATGTATTAGTTGGATTCCATTATGAATAAAATGAGAATTTATTTATACTCTGTCCTTTATTTTTATTTTTCTTTAATTGAATGAAAAATATACCTAAAATATTTTTTATGGGCTGGATGAAGCATTTTCTAATCACACAGTTAGCTGCCATTCAATAACCAATGGTCCAATGGAATGCATATTAAAGATGGGACTATATTTTTTGGACACAATAAATATGGGAATTAAAAGCACCCACAAGCCACAAAACAAATTCGTGCATATTTGAGTTCCTGTGAGCCAGGAGTTCAAATTCTCACTCAATTAAACAAAAATCTTAAGCTCAATACTTAAATCACTAGGCCACCCTTTTGTATGGACCCTTTTGTGCAAGAAATTTGATAGAATGAATAGCATTTAGAAAAATAATTCCTTTTTTTTTAAAATGACTCACCTTTTAGGTAAAGCAATATAAACCTAAACCTTGGTCTTAAAAAATGTCACAGTAACTCAATTTTAATCACTAGGCTAAAATCTCATCCACAATAATTAGAAAAATTATTAATATTATGTTATCCTCTCAATCTCAAAACCTTGATTAGATCGAAATGCATGTGGGTTTCACGGTTGAAAATAACTTCTCATTTTGTACATGGGAAAATAAACATTATAAATCTTATGAAAGAGATGTTGCATAAGATTGCAAGTAACAAATGAGAAATAGGACCATCAAATTCAAATATTTAATAGCCATTCTAACACAAACCATGAACACACCATCTCAAAATTAGATATTTAACCCTTTTTTTTGGTGTCAATTTGCAAAATCAATTTTAAATTTTAGTATATAAACAATTACAATTGTATAAATTAACTAATTATCATATTTTATTGTTCTCAAAACAAAAACAAATTCATATCAATTTTGACTTCGCCAATCAACTTCAAAAGGTCAAGAAAATCAATAATCTTGAAACAGAGGTAGTAGTAATAAACAGCTGAACAGGAAGACTAATACAATCTAAGTAAGATTTAGTATATACCATACTTACCAAAACATGTAGAATTGTGCACTGCATATTCTACTCAGCAGCAGCAGTAGTTGCTGTGTTGTCTTCAGTTCTTGACTTGTTGAAAGAACTCTGGTTATCCAGGACAGGCATGTAAGCTTCGGTTGTTTTCTTGATGACTTCACTGGCAGATTTCTCATGTTCACGGGGACTCACCAGCTTCTCCACATCTTCAAACTTGGCAGTGGCCAATGGTGCAGTCCCTACATTCCTAGCAGAACTTGGCCCATCTATTGTCAGCGATGATGCTTCATCCCTGGATGCCCACCAGGTATTACCACAAGCAGTGCACTCCAGCTGAAATCACAATGCAAGAAGTAAAGATGTTAGAAAAATAAAAGTTGGCACAGGCAACTTCAAGTAAATGTCATATCTTACAGTGTCTCAAGTGTCACTTAATCAATATTAAACAGTTGCAAGTCTGGAACTGGAACTTTTTTTCACTGAACTAGTGAACTGTCAGGTAAGTTGAATGTTTGGCCGTAGTAACATAGGGTTGAAGAAGCCTAGTATAAGGCTACAATATTATTGCAATCAGTGCTAAATTTATTTTCTGTGTGATTCATCAAACCATAAAATAATTAAGATTTATTAATTAATCAGTTTTTTGAGGAACCAACTTCATTCTATAGTAGTCTGGCAGATTATTTGTTTGACTCTCTAAATAAATCCTCCCACCGTATTTAAATGATAAAAAGGAAAATGTATTTAAATGTACATAGAATGATTGCTTCCCCACCCCTTTCTTTGTTCTACCTCTCTCATCCTTTCAACATTTTCAACTTGATAAAACCTGGAGCTCTCATGCCCCAAGTTAGCACCAAAACAAATCAGCAGTTCTGCTTCTAATATTCCATTCTCGTCTCCAAAATGTAGTCCAAAAGGCACCAAAGTGCATAAATCTCCAAGAAATGTAAAACCATTCAAATCAATCAAACAGAATGTTGTGCGGATCACAAAGACTACTAGCACAATGTCAATTATTGCAGCATAGTGTGAGAATAGAAAGACTTGTTGACATTTGCGTGTACAATATTTGAATACCTGGTAACGTTCTCCATGACCAGCTTGAATGATGTCTATTAAACCCACTTTTTTCTCCATGCATCTCTTGCAGCGAGCATCAGTCATCTGTTTCACAAGACAAAAAATAAGCTAGTCATATGTCTGATGCACACCAGTAATATGATAATCCATGAAAAATAGAAACTCATGATATGCACAACATTCAGCATACAAATATAAATAATAAACTTGACAAGTTAGGAAGATGTAATGCACTTCCTTTATTAGCAAGTGATGCTCCCCAACACATATATATAAACACTTAGAGAATGGGTCTCATTATTTCAGACATGCAACTACAGTTTTATCCGTGTGCCATATGATATCTAATTACTATTTAATTATTCTACCATCCAGAGTTGTGCATCACTTGAGCTATGCACACAAACTCATACTAACAGATCTCACTTCATCTCAGGGCCAATGGATAGAACCATGATTTGTCTTTACAGATCCAGTCCACTGGCGCCTTATCTGCATCCCATCTTTTGGTGAATAGTAGGAAATTAGAACCAAAAATGAAGTACGAACCACCAATGGTAAGGGTCACAGGAATGGACATAAATAGTCTACTTAGGAAATCAGGGTACTGTTAGAATTTGAGCCTAATTTGAAGTGGGTGTCGTTAATCATTTGAAATGAATCCACATATGAATGTGTTCTACTCCATGAGTAGCTTAAATCAAGTATTTTGGAAGCTCAAATTCATGGGATAATAAATGAAAAATTAACTCCCAAAAATCACCATTGGAAATGATAATAAACACTAGTGGAAAGCTAAGTCCCACATCGACTAAAAACTAAACATTGAGCGAGTATATAAACAATTACATTGCTCTTGGGTTTGGGTCCAGGGGGCACCCCACTTTTGTACAGGGGAAAAGACTTAGCCAAGCTTGGTTTGACCATACGCGCGCCGCCGCCGGCCAGGCTCGTGGGTCTGGGTCATTGTATATATTTTTTGGACAAATTTTGTTTTGTTTAGTTCCATTTTTATTTATTATCAAAATTCAAAATTGTGTCGTTTTGGGTCCGTATCGATACTTCGCAGCACTATCTCCCTGGAATCCCAGCGCCACAGCGCTGAGTCTGAAAACTAGCCTAGCGCCGCAGCACTGGCGGTGTTTTCTGCGCGAACAGACACGACCAGTCTGCCATGTCTGTTCATAAGGTGTCCCATGCCTTTTCAAATGCATCTAAACCTTTTTAAGGTGTGTCCCATCGAATGGGTCACTAAACCCACCCTATAAATAGCCTATGGGGCAGTCATTTGGATCATTCAATTCAAATCCAAGCATTCAAGCGTTGTCAAGTTATTCAAGCATTCATCCATAAGTCAGACAGTTTATTTTTGAGAGAGAGTTCAGAGCATCACTTTGGTTTGTTGAGTGTGTTATTTGTAGTGCTGCTATAACACACGTTGTCATTGTACTGGGAGACAAGTGTCGCTAACTCTAAGCACCAATAAGGAGGACATACTAGTCTTAAGGACATAGTACATAATACTAGCCTTGACATTTCATTTCATGCAACTTGGTTCACTTCAGATAAGTTTATATATATATATATATACACACACACACCCTCTGTCCATTCAGAATTCCTAACAGGTACTGGTCAATCAAATCTTATAAAAGGAACCAAATATACTGTTTTATAAAACCTGATGACTTTAACAAACCTGCATGTGGGCTGACTCTTCAGGCTCCTTGCTTGCTATCTCTTCTGCTGTTAATCCTTCCTGAAGTAGGAAAAATTGAAAGAACAAGTACCAGTTTAAGGTTATTTGTGTCAAGTCCTAATGAAAAAAACCAACTGACATGTAAGGAAGAAAAGTGAGACAAAGAGATAAATGATCAGTAGACAAGGGTTACAATCTATAATTATTCTATGCAATTATAACTGATTGATTACTAGCACAAAAATCAATTAATACTAATGGCCAATGGCGAATTCATAATTTCACAAGGGAATTTGATAGTTCCACAAGGCTCTCATCACATTAATAGTAAATGGGACCCACATTCATATAAGTAAGGTATTGTGAAAATATCAAAATTTTCATGTGGAAATAATTTGGGGAATTGTCTCCTATTAACCCCTACCAAATTTTGTATGGACAAAAGTAAACCTGGCAATGTGGGTTGAAAACAATCGAGCAGCCCATGATAAATGGGTTTGGGTTTATTTGACACAATAAAATCGTAGTTGTTTACATGTACAAAACAATACATATGTCAATAAATAATGGAAGACTTGCAATTTCAGACTTAGCAAACTTTCATAGATTTGCTTTTATTTACATAAGCTAATCGACCTTGATCTCTTGCTTCAATAGGTTTAACTTTTCAATTCACGCCATTATCAACCATTTAGATCAAAAAAAATTAAAGCTAAAGGTCAGTAAACTATATCCGTTGACATTAGTGACCCACAACTCCATGAGAGATAGAGAGACATTGGACTCATGATGTGCTTAAGAACTATTCCTTCATTACTTACCTTTCAAACAGGTCAGGGTCTTCAGGGTACTTAGGAGGACCAAATCAGAACTGCCCTTTGTCAGGACTTGCACAAAATGGATCCTACTTTGAAACTTGAATCTTATGGCAAACCTGTTAATACATCTCTCCTTCGTTCAAATTTTTCCCTTTTCTCAATTACTTTCCATATCTGACACTTTCTTTCATTCCTTTTTCGTTTTTATTTTCCCAAAAAATTCCATTATCTAACAACAATTTGGTATTGATTGAGCACAATAAAGAAAAGGGAACAAATTTTGATAGTGGAAAGTATATTGCCATTCCATATACCAACAAAGTACTAGTAAGCCAATGTAGAGCTCATATGAGTCAAAAGTACTGTTTTCCGACCTGGCCGGGACCGGCTGGTTCAACCGGTTGAACAGGGAACCGGTTCTATATCCGGTTCGGTTTGGTCAGGTTGAACCAATTTGGTCAAAACTCGAATTGAACCGGTTGACCACCGGTTAAGTTGACCCGGAAAACTGATTTTTTATTATTTTTTAATATTTTTTTTGTTTAAAATTAACCACTTTTAGTAATATTGTAACTCAATTTTATTATATGTTAGTTCATAAAAAATGAGATTTTTTAAAATTTTATTAATTACTAATAATATATATTTATATATTTAAGACGTCACCGGTTCAACCACACTGGTTGGTTGATCCAGTGACCCATTCATCCGATAATTTTTCCAGTTCGATGTCCGGTCCGGATGTCAAAAGATGCTAAAGAGGGAAAAAATATTACATGAATAATCCATGGAATAATTATAATGCTTCAATCTTACCAATAGATATGTCCACAAATTTTTATATTTAAAAAATTATTAGCACAAAATTAGTTAACTTGAACAGAAACACTAAATTTCGGCAGCAGATGTTTCTAGTGTATTAGAGAAAGTTAAATATTCGCAGTACGATATCAAGCATTAGACACATAAATTCCAAATATATATAATCATGAGATACAACATGCGCAGGGGATATACACAATGCAAGGCAAGGGGGAAAAAGAAAAGTTAGAAAATAAAAAATACTGAAGATAAAAGCAACCCATTATACTATACCCTCAACTCAATAGGGGACATGTTCAGTATTTTAGAAGGCTCCAATTCTCCATTTAGTAGACGCCGAGATAATTGTGCGTTGCTCTGCCAATGAATAAGAAAGAGATTGTAAGGTGTTCAGAACAAATAAGATAACATTTAATAGAATATATAAATCAACCTTCTCTGAAACCTATCTAACACGCTAGAGTTTTTTTAGTAACAACATCTAGTGGTGCACAAATGGCCTGCGGCCTGGAGCCTGGCCTTGATCCGGCCTGAGCCCGACCTGGTCAAAGCTCGACCTGGTCAAAGTCCGGACTGGTCAGGCCCGGCCTGCTAGACCAAGAACAGACCATGAATTAATGACTCATATCCGGCCTGGCCTTTCGAAAAGCCTGGCCTGACCTGACCTACGGCCTGATTCATAGCCTGACTTGGCCTGGTTCATAGCCTGGACCGGCCTGGTATATAACCTACACTGGCCTGCGACCCAAAATCTTTATTTGGGTAAATACTAGCAAGTCTTTTTATAAGAAAATCCTCCTTATGCTTGCATCCCCCTTTCAATGTGGGACTTTACATTTACAAGATAAACATTGGAATTTAGGATTGCTATTATAGAGTGAAGTCATATGTTCAATTCAAGTTCAATTCGATGTGGGACTTTGAGATTATAGACTATGGGCCACAACTATTGTCAATGAATCAATGTGGGACTTTACCAAGCGTTACCAATGTCCACCTCAACTACCACCACCATCGCACCTCCTCAAATTTGAAGCTAATGCGGAAGGATGGATATGAGACCACTGCTTCTATAACCCAAGTTTTTACTGACTTGTTATTTGGTTCTCCTGCTTGAATACTGTTTACATTTTATAAAGACTTCTGTATACTGCATAGTGGTGATACATGTGCCCATCTTTTGATGATCCAGTGTCCCAAGTGCCGGTATGTATAGAGCAATATTATTTTTCTTAAAAATGACAATTCATTTATGTTCAGAAAATTAAGAAACTTTTGGCTCACTTTGTGGACGGTTGGACCATGACTTTATTTGGACTCTCTAATGGCTTCCTTATAGATATTTTATTTTCGTATAATTATACAATTGCATATATACTAGGGTGCTAATGGGTGGGGATAGCAGCTCCTCCCACCCGAGCACACATGTAAGGGAGATAACATTTCTACATTGTGGGAACAATTTTTGAACTTTGGGTAGAGCAAGTTTTTGTCAAGTAAAGACACGAGGCACATGAATGGCAATTGATAAGCCTGCAGTTTTTATATAAGCACAGTATTGCAGAAGGTTTTTAGATTCCATGGGAAGTGAATGTTACATAAACTCTGTTAAGGGATGTCTCTAATTCTCACTATTATTATCATTGTAGACCCAGTAGTCCCACATAGACTAGTTAACATCTCTTGTCCCTACTTTTCTTCTATAAATAGAGAGGTCAAGTCTAAAATTTTCAACTACAATGCACTTTGTTTAGTCTAGCTAAGCAATGCATAGTCCCATACAGTCTAACAAAATGTTTTTGGTCTTGCGTTAATTTTAATAAGTGGAGGCCAAGCCTAGCATAATCCCACATAGTCTAGTAAAAAGTTTTTTGTACCACCTTTCTTTAATAAATGGAGGAGAAGCTGAGTTTAAATTTTCTAAAGTAAAGAGCTCTTGGGCCTAATGAGGCCTGGCCTGGCCTGTAGGCCTCAACAGGTCACATTTTTTTCTTCCAAATCTGGCTTGGCCTGGCCTGCAGTTAAAAAGTCAAGGCCTGACCTGGCCTGGTCAACGGCTAAGGCCTTGCAGGCTTAGGCCGGACCAGGCCAGGCTGGCCTGTTGTGCATCACTGACAGCATCCCTTAAAAGCATGGTTGTTCAAAGTCAGAAAAGCAGCCTAGGTGGATTTTTTTTGACTTGGACTCTGGCTTGGGAGATACGCACCATTACGTTAATTAGGAGCTTCAAATTAAAAAAAAATGAAAAAAATCTAAACAATAAGAACATATCAATCAAATAAACACAAAAACATGACGTCTAGTACACATAGCATTGTCAAAATGAGTGACAATGTTCTAGAAGGCGCTAGGCGGGAGGCGGGAGGCGGGCGGCCGAGGGGGGCCTATCGCCTAGGGGGCCTAGGCGGGGCCTGGGTGGAATTTTTTATTCTAAGCCAATTTTAATATTTTATCTTACATTTATCTAAACAAAACAATAATATAAAGCAAAACAATCTATAATAAAAATAATAAAGACACTTGCTTCAAGTTGAAACACATCCATATTGTTAATGTCAAAGGTCAAACACAAACATGCAATTGTTCAAAATTCAAACATATTTTTAACGTATTAATTTTATTCATAAATAAGATTGCTATTAAATAATAAAATTTAAAATTTCAAGAATTTAATTCAATATTAAAACTTAAAAAACTAAACATAAATTAAAGAATTATATTGAATTAAACTAAATATTACAAATGTATCATCATTTATATAATTTGAAGTTTGTACAAGTTCACAAAATTACAACTATAATAAAATGATCCATTTTAACTTGATATTGTTCACTTCTTGGTGTGATTTGATATATTACAACATGTATTATGAATATGGTAAATCATTAGAAAAATAAATATATCAAGATCTGGTTTGGGTAGTTATTAAAATTAAAAAACTCTCCGCCTAGGCCTTGCCTAATTTCCTGGAGAATTTTTTTTACCGTCTTGGGCCTAGGTGAGACGTTAGGGGGGCCTAGCGCCTAGGCGGGTATTTTTAGAACACTGTGTTTAATAATACTATATGGCATAATAATTGAAGAATAGGTTATTTAGACGGTCTAAAAATTACATAAATAAAATAAAAGAAGCTAAAATAGTTATAATCAATCCTCTTCCTCTACATTATTACCCTCTTCATGTTCCTTAGTATTAGGCAGTGGAGGCGAAGGCGGAGATGGAGGTGGAGCTAGGAATTTATGTTATATACATATTTTATTTATTATTACTCCCTCTATTCCACAAAAATAGTCCATTGTTTGATATTATTGTTATTATTATTACTCTCTTTGTTCCATAAAAAAATTCTCATTTGTCGATTTTCTATTACACCGTCGTTGTTTCTGCTTGATGTATATGTTAACACCATTATTTCCCCGTTACACCATTATTATTCACCATTACAATGAAATTTCACCTATATGCAGCCTTTATATTGATAATGCTCGAAATTACAATTCATGACTTGTTATTGGATCATCGGCAACTCTGCTGCTTCTTTGAATTGCGCCAGCGAACACACTTTTGTAGAGCCTACTAGGATTGATAATCGTCAACAAGCTCTGCAATTGCCAATAGGCTTCATCACCCTCCAACTTCTTCCCAAAAATAGTATTAATCCATCATCAAGATGTTACAATTGTCATCATGTCATGGCTTTGAAAACATGGTATTTGCCTAATACCTGCTAAATATGTTGTGGCGGAAAAGGAATTTGTGGATGCTAATTTAAAATAGGTAATTTATGATCCCACAGTTGTGGTGCATCATGTATGGACTGTCATATCCATACTCTTAATGCTGAATCTGATGCTAGCTTAGCTCTGCTCTTGGGCCGCTACTTGCTGCCAATTAACTGAGTGATGATACACCAGTATATCAGGGTAAATTGTTTCAAACAGGATGAAGTAACAGGTGTGTATTCTTATGATTAATACCTGAAGGTTCACTGATATTTCAGAGGATTCTACGAAGAAACTTGGACTGAAGATCTAGCCGCATGTGAAATCAATGTGGATTACCGACACAAACTACGGGTTGATAAGTGGTATTTCACACTTTTTCCTATGATAATTCTACAAAGATCGTGATGTGTGACTTTTACCAAGGCTTGCCACATCCTCTTAGAATGCACATGGATTTGAATCATGATGTGTACAAGCAATGCGTACCGATACTTACTAATTTGTTGAAGGCAACACCGAGTACACTCTTACTTGTGCTACTGACATGACAAGTTTGAAGCTCAAGAACTCTTTGTTGATTCAGCGTCACGCTCCTTATTCTATGGTATTCTTGGTCAGTTGGATGTGCCCCTAAACTCAACAAAGTCGAATTCTTTCTAACGGATAAGAACTGATGCAATAAAAACCCACATTATACATTGGACTAATATAAAAGGTTTTGAAAGCCCATGCCAATTGCCAAATAGACGAAGGGTCCAATAGAGTTTCCTAGAAATTTTATTTAATAGTATTATTTAGATTTTATTCTGAATTATGTTGGGAGAAAATTTCTTAATTATCGTAGTAGTAATCATAATTGATTAAGGAAAAGTCCTTGGTTTATTATATATAAGGATCACTTTTGAGGTCAGAGAAGAGTTTTGTACTTACAGAGATTGAGTTCTTTCCATCTTTTTCCCCAGTTCTAAACCCTAAATCCCGTCCCACCAAAATCATTATAACAAGGAAACAACTAAAGAATGATGAAACGGGCCTGGCAGGGAAAAGGGATGAGCAGATGATAAGACTAAGAAAATATATTGTATTCAGATCCATTTTCCTATACAATTTACAAAATAAATCATTCAAGAGAGAAAAGAGGAGAAAGTAAGATAATTGCGCCTTGACAAGACAAAAGGAGCGGCATGGTAATAATTTTTTTCCTTGGAATTGCATGAGGGAAAAGGAAGGGAATGAAGATTATAATCATGACCCTTAAGGCACTTTGTAAGGAAGGAAACTAAAAAAGGTTCTATTTTGTTGTGTAGAAGGTAAAATAATAAATCAATTTTTTTTCTGAATAGGTAATCAAAATAAGAAATCTATGTTTTAGGAAGAACTGAAAGTGACGAGGATAATGTTAAAAGTCAGTAAATTCCGTTACTATAGTATAATATCTTCCCACATCTCAAAAGAGGAATGAATTAATAAGTTTTTAGAAGTCTATAACACGGTATAAATTTATCCTCATATTTCTCTTCTTTCTCTCCACTTGCCTCCATTTAAACACTTATTCTTGCTCAAGACAGGGAGATCAAAGTACCTCTGAAATTGTTATTTTCACATCAAGAAATTTTAACTTGATAAGTTAAAAGGAACTCTCACAAAGATATACAAGTAACACAACACATGCCTAAGCAAAAGGTAAGCTCCAGATTACGCACTAATTTCTATCTAGTTACTAGAAGTAAGGCAGGATTGATGCACATAATGACAAAGATTTACATTTTTAATATTCTCAAGAGTGGAGGCATACTAAAGAATTCATTTCTGGAGAGATTAGGACCCTCGATGGTCGCAAAAAGTAAACTCTGTAGGGTCATTTTATAAATCAGTAAGGCAGTCTAAAATTTAAAACATATTCAACCTTTTGCAAGCATGTGAGGACTGATAAGTACAAGAGCAAAATCAGAAGCTTCGATCTACCTTGAGGTTAAACTGTAGCTGCCTCATCTTTTGTTTATATTTCTGAAAATCTGAGGAAAGAGCCTCATGTGATGCCTTCTCAAGAGTAGCTATAGCAGGAACAGCTGCATCAGGCCAGAGAAAAGTTGATTTTCCCTGTGAAAATGCAACAAAAGAAACATCTGAGGAAGCACTACAGGCTTTTATTCCAAGCAACAACAATCAATCAGATTACAGAAAAACAAATGAATCTGAGTCAGTGGAACCATTGCAATATCTAATAAGTGGACTCATTACGTACATCCTCACTAGTCTCTTGAGACACATTTGCAGTTTCAGAGCTTGGAATGTTGATTCCATCAGGTCCAACTTTTTCCTTGCCATTCACTTGTCTGCTGATTGAAGGAATGCATATAAACTGAATACTCTGAAGAAGCCTTTCTAACCACCAGTCACGTTGCATTTCACCAGTCAAGACCTTAAAGTTTGCTAGAATGTTGTGATACTCCGAGGCATTACTGTTACAGCTTCCTGGCGTTTCTGCTTTTAGATATTGACCAGACCTTGTAGTTTCTTCGTCCACCCTTGAAACATCCAGAGGTGACATATTCTTTCTCCTAAGTAATCTTTTAGTTCTCATCTGATCTTCCTGATCAGCTTCACCATCTTCGGTCTCAATGTCTGGAACATCTCCTAGCCGAGCGTATGTTTTCTGAACAAGAAGATCAATCTCATGCTGTTTGCTATCTTCATAATCTTTATCTGTCAGCTTAAAAAGTCTCCTTTGTTCAGTATCATACACTCTTTGGACAAAAAAACCTGGATGTTGTTTACGCTTAGGAATCTGCTTGTTTAGAGGAATGAAGTGCACCACACACTTGTGCATCACAGATTCTGCAGGAACCTCATCACGATGGAAACTATAAAACAGTTCTCTTGCATCACTTGAATTCCAGTTTCCACCACCTTTTCTTTCTGCCTCCTCAGGACGATAAAACCACTGTCCCAGCACCATCATGCTCCCATCCTTGGACTGTGTAATTTCCTGTTATTGGAATTTATTGAAGAAATAACTCAATAAGAACATAAATGCAGGTATCAAAGACAAGCATTGTTCTGAGCCACGTCATTTGAAACTGAAGACGGCAATATCATCTCTTGCAATTTACACATCAAACAAAAACATGGCCTTCAAAAACACAATCAGCTTATCCAGTTCATTTTCACAGGACACCGATAATGACAACTAGTAACTGGGGCACAACACACATTATCTGTGCATTTCTATTTCCTGTTAATATATTTAGTTTCATTTAAAAGGTACTATAGAGAATGTCAATGGCTATATATGGCTGTAGAAGTTGTGTGTGCGTGTGTTGTGGCCCCACCGGGGGGGGGGGTGTTATAGATAGCGGAAACAGTTATGACTTGTTGGGTAGTTAAGGACTTTTAAATTAGAAAAGTTATGAGTAGCTATTTAAGTGAAGGGTTTTGTTGTCCAACTAAAAATCATGGCATGGCTTCAAAATATGATAACTAGAAGCCGCCTGCTCCTGTTTAACACATAACATTATTAACAAAATTATAGAAATAAAATATACAACTCTAACCACTGGGGCAGCTCATTGATTCATGTACTGAAATGTTTTTTGACTTGAGAAAACAAGAGAGTGAACTGTAATTACTTGTACTCAACATGCAATAATTTGAAAATTCCCATTAAACTCATATTAAGACAGGAATGATCATCTAGTGTATAAACCAGAATATAGAAATCCACACACAAATGCTTAGAGGATTCAATTCCATGAGACCACAACAAAATGACTTCGGATGATTCAATTTTCTGTGATTCTGTACTGACTATGTAACACATACAGACTTTTGAAGCCTAAATGGAAAAGAAAAATAACTTGATAAGTAGAAACTACCAGAAAGCCTTCACTAAAAAAGGAAGTGCCTTAGGTTATTAAAGGTATTTCTTCACTTTAAGTACTAAAGCTGCTAGTCAGATTATTACATTATTACGCAAATTCCTGAACCTTGCCAATTAAAATATCAAAAATAAAAGAATATACAAACGCACAAACATATATAAACACGTTTACATATACATATATAATCATCTTGGCTTTAAAACTATTTTGATCCAGTAACTTTCATAAGTTTAGAAAGTGAACCTATTTTTAATGTTTAAGACATTGAACCTTAAAGTTCTAAAATTTTGAGGCATAAAACCTTACTATCAACCGAAATTGACATGGAAACCTCATATAAAGCCATATTGCATTACGTGGCAGTATTATGTAAAGCCACCACAACAGTTTTTGGCGACCATAAGGTTTAATGTCTCAAAACTCATAACATGTAAGGTTTAAAATTTTCTAGTATTAAAAAAGTTCCAGGACCAAAAGTTATTTTAAGCCTATTTTCTTTCAGCATCAACTCTTATTTCGCATACTGAAAACTTCACTCTGCTGATGTCACAAACTTTTTACACAAGAAACATTATTTTTAAGTTTTTCATTCCCATAAGTTTAGTATCTGAACTACAAGATACATCTTCAAATTTCATTCAAAATTTCTACTTTTTTTGATAAAAGAAGAAATTTCATTAATAGAAAAAAGAAAGGATGCAATAATCGGGGAACAAGAATTTAACCTTCACCAGACTAAAGAAAACAAAACTAAAAGAGCACATAAAAAAGTGCAGCGCTCCAATTTCTATACAATTCAGTCACAAAAATACCTTGCAAAGGAGGCCCCTAGCCCTCATAGCAGAAGCCCAAAGAGAAGCAAGAAAAATAACCCTATCACTTAACACCTTAAAAGATAAGTAATTTTCTCTAAACAATCTAACATTCCCATAAAATAGAAAAGAAGACATACCTCAATAAAATTACACACTAGCAATAATCAAAACAATATTGAAATCAAGACAGAAAAAAGAAAGCAAGAGAACACAATAGCAATAATCAATTCAATATTCAAAGGTTGCTTGATAAATACAAAATTACTTGGGACTTGTATAGAGAGGCCAAGTGAAACACAACCGCTAATGCCCACTAACACATTAGATATGACTTCCTAATAACTTCCTACCCCTCCACTACTATGAACATGATTAACAACTATATACAATAAAATTAATAATAAAATAAATACATAAAAGTAACATCCATGATCCTTATCAAATAAAACAGATAGTAGATGAAAAAACATCTGCCAACAAATGCAGCAGAATTTATATAGCTGGGTTACAATATATTAATGTCCTTGGAATCAAGCTGCAGTTATCGCAATGAATAACAAATTCTATGGTTCTTTAAGAGGCCTATATTCCTATTGAAGCAACAAAAAAATTATGTACTCACCACAAGATATAGTTGTATTTAAACAAAACATAAATACAACTTCAAACAACAACTCGTACAATGCCTTTTATCTCAAAAATAACAAAAATATAAATAAGCAAAGAAAAAGATCATATCCACTGATAATGAATATATATGTAACAAGAAATTTTAATTGAGTTGGATGCAACTTGTAACGACCGAGAAATTTAATTAAGTTTTGTAGAATATTATTGAATAAAATGAAATTTTATGAATATTAATCTGTGTCAAGTGTTTAAAGCTTGATTCTATGACCTCAAGTGTGTTTGCGTGCTAGGATTTACGAATTTTAGTTCATATAAGAAAATAAAAAAATTTCGAGAAAAAGACGAGAAAAACACTATTCACCCGAAAATACTTGCATTTTTTCGATTTTTCGAAAAATGCCCTAACGTTTATATGACCATAGTTGTTAAGGCGTCGCCACGGCGTCTAGTCAGTATGGGGCAAGCAAGGCAACCGGACAACTTGGGTTTAGGCTGAAAGTCGAGCACCTAGTGAAAGAAGTCGTCGCCTTGGACGACTCGGCGTCAACTTCGACGACTTGATGGCATATCGACCAACTTGTCTACTTCGGGTATGGATCAACCCACTGGATTAGAAAAAAGGAAAATGACGACGCAACTTGGAACTCGATAACTAACCCTAGTCGAATTGATTCGCTTATTCGCAAAGAAAAAGATCGAGCTTTGTTTTGCAGTGAAGGAATCGACGAGCGACCGCGAGAAGAAAGCGTGAGAAGAAAGAGTGACGAGCGACGAGCGACTGTGAGGAACGACCGAGAGAGACAGACTATGCGAGAGAGTACCTTTCGACGAGGCTGCGCGACTCCAAAGTCCATTCTGGCGAGACTGCGCGACTCCGATCTGCACTTCGGCTGGTATTTCTTGATTTCTTCTTTTTTTTATCTCCCTTTCTACCCTGCTGCTGCATCTTTTTTTCTGTGCGCCGGTCTAGTGCGAGTTTTATATATATGTGTTTGTTTACTGTTTAGTTTTTTTTGTCCCTTATCTGACTGCTTGCTATATATATATATATATATATATAAATTTATATATGTTTTTATTTATATTTTATATATGTACTCTTTATATTTTATCCATTGATGTTGATGTTAGATAGTGATACCACAAGTCCACAACTGATGTTACATTCATCAAACATACAATTTGTCTTATATTTTTTATTTGATTGTATTGTGAAGAAAGTAAAATGGCAGAGAGTTCGGGGACACATAATTATGATATAACAAAGGACCATAAAAGAAAAGTTAAATCGAAAGATCCAAGTTGAAAATATGGATATTGGCCGGATTTAAGTAATAAGAATGTCGTGCAATGTATACTTTGTGGGAAGAAATGTCATTCGGACATCAAAAGGCTCAAGCAACATCTAGCAGAAAATTTTGGAGATGTAGCGAAGTGCCTTAAAACAACAACAAAAATTATGAAGGAGATGCAAGCGACTTTAAATAGTAAAAAGAGGAACAAGACACTTGAGTTAGATGATGATGACGACGTGGTATAAGTGCAATCATCTGCTCGTCCAACTATGACTTCTAATACTTCTTCTAACACTATCCCAAGTTTTGGGACGACTTCAAAAAGGAAGAAAGTTGTTTTTCAATTCCAAAAACCACAACCAAAAGCTCCAACAAAGACGGTTGAAGCATTTCTAAAGAAGACTCCCGAAGAAGTTGTAGAGGACAGACACAACAAGCATTTGAGCCAAACGAGTATTGAAAATCGCTTGAGGACACCAGAGGAAAAAGAGAGTTCATATGCACATTGCCAACTTTTTTTACGAGTGTGGCATACCATTCAATGTTGCAAATGCAAGGAGCTTTAAGGTAATGATCGAGACGATAAGGCAAAATGGACCGGGTTTAAAGCCTCCAACGTATCATGAGTTGAGAGTTCCTTTACTTGATAAGGCAAAGATGAAAACCGAAAAGTTAAAGGTGAAACATGAAGTTTCTTGGAAGCAATATGGTTATACACTCATGTTAGATGGTTGGACAGATAAGAGGGGAAGACACTAGTTAAATTTCCTTGTTAATTGTCCGGAGGGGAATTATTTCACGGGTTCTGTTGATACTTCCAGTCAATCGCAAGATGCCACAATGTTGGCAAATCTACTTGATAGTGAGTTTAAAGAAATTGACCACGAGTATGTTGTTAAGGTGGCCACGAACAATGCCTCTAATTACAAGGCAGCGGGACATATATTAATAGAATGGAGAGGAGACCTACACTGTTTTGGACACCTTGCGCCGCTCACTGCCTAGACCTTGTGCTAGAGGACATAGGCAAGTTGAAGCAATTCCAGCCCACAATCACAAATGCAAGAAGAATCACAACATTTATTTACAAGCATTGTCGTCTTCTTGATGCAATGAGGGAAAAAACAAATAGGAGGGATCTTTTGAGACCTGCAATTACTAGATTTGATGCAGTTACTAGATTTTATCTCGTACAAGCATAAAGATGCATCAAGACATTTGTTCATAAGCGAGAATTGGACAAAATCTAAGTTGTTGGCTACCGAAGTGGGGAAGAAAGTATGTGATACTGTTATTTCAACAACATTTTGGCATCATGTTGAGGATTGCATTAGGGCAGCACAACCACTTCTAATAGTCTTGAGGATTGTTGATGGTGATGAGAAGTTTGCCATTTCAGAAGTTTTCACCGCGATGGAATGTGCAAAGAAAAAAAAATCAAAGATGTGTTTGATAACAAACAAAGACTGTACAAGAAGGTTTGACGTTGTTGAGCGGCGCTGGGAAAGCCAAATGGAACAAAAATTATACGAGGTTGTGTTGTTTCTCAATCCAGGCAAGTACTTTAATATCAAATAGGAAAGCTCGATGTTTGATGGTACTCTACTAGCAGACTTCAATGACATTCTTATAAAGATGGTGCCCGACCTAGATTTGCTAGACAAGATAAGCAATCTAACCAATAACTATAATGCTTCTCGAGATAATTTTACACAAGAATTGGCGATTAGGCAACGGAAATCAAAGAATCCTCGTAAGTATATTGCAATATATATAAAGATATAAAAACTAAATTATAATTATATACATTCTTCCTTTTCTCATTTTAAAAATATTTATATATCTTTTAAATGGTTGCTAGTTGATTAGTGGAATGCTTTTCGAGGGCGGGCTACAGAGCTATCCTCATTTGCAAAAAGAATTCTAGGCCTATGTTGTTCTTCCGGTTGTGAGTGCAATTGGAGTGCATTTGAGTTTGTAAGTACTTTCTATTGTTAGTTCAAATTTCAAAAGTAATAAGTCATTCACTACTAATACTAAATATTTTTTATATATTTAAAATTTTATCATTAATATTATTAATTTTTGTTCTATTTATTTTAGATTCATACGAAGAAGATAAATAGATTGGAACACAAACGATTGAGTGACTTGGTGTATGTCCAATACAATAGAAAGATCGTCTCAAGGTTCCAAAAGAGGCGTGAACGTGGAAATTTTTTTGATTCATTAGCCATTGATGACTTTGAATGAGGTAATGAATGGATCAATAATGAGGCCATAATTGTCACGGCGCCAATGCGAGACGCGGGGTAGTTGACCGCCAGGACGCCTAAGGCGCCTGCCGAATGACGACAAGTCGTTAACAATATGCAATTTATATATTATTTGTTTTATTTCAAAAATATATTACACAATAAAATTTTATACTCTAAAACCCAAAACATAATAACTAACACAGTCAATACTCTTTTTCTAGTCATAGCTCAAACAAAGTCATCAATTATGAAGTCATTTTCGTCTCCCACACGAGCATTCCTCTTATTCAAAGGAGTAGGGTCATGAGTTAAGGTCGTGGGTTGAGTCACTTGGGTAATTGAAAAGGTCCATGGGTTATGACGAGTCATGGTAAAAAATGACTTAATCACTTAACTTGGGTCTGCTACCAATGCGTGAGCCTTGGCGGCTCGGCGGCTCGGCGTCTCGGCGGCTCAGCGGCCAAGGCGTTGCCTTACCCTTCAACGCTAGGACGCCTAGTCGTCACTTAGACGACGCCATGGCGACGCTATGACAACTATGAATGAGGCCGATGTTGTTCATCCCGTGGAGGATCATAAATGGAATGATGTGGATCGAGCAACCGGTGCATCCAACACGCTTGAGGGTCGCAATCTTTCAAGGAGAGCTTGTGCTAATACTAGTGAAAATCTCATGACGTACTCTCGACGTGGTGGTTTAACTTTAAGGGAATCAAGGTTGATGGATTCCGACTCCGATGATGAAGTTGATGAAGAGAGAATTCCAAATGAAGATGATGATTTTGGAGCAAGACCACCTACGCATTTGAATGAGAGTAGTTCTCGTGGAGGAGATGGAGATGACATTTTCCTTGATGATTTTCATTGAATGATGTTTCTAGACTAGTGTATAGTCTAGAAATTATTTTAGCTTGCTATGTGGTGTTTTATTAGTTATTAAACTACATATTTGCTGCGATGATTGGTTGCAACTTTATTTTCTATGTGGTGTTTGTTATATTCTTCATTTCTTTTACTAATTTTTAATATCAAGTGTTTTGTTTTTGGATTGTTATTGCTAAGTATTTACATAATTATGTTTTTAATGTTATTCCATATTGTTATTTTTTGAGTTTTAATGTATATGAAATTTTATTGCCAATAAACTTATCAAGTAAAATAAATAATATATAAATTGTACATTATAAACGACTCGTCGTCATACAGACGCCATGGCGGTCGCCTACGCGTCCTGGTAGTTGGCTACCTGCATGGCTCGTCATGGCGTTGTGACAACTATGTTAATATACCGAGGAAAAACAAAATGTCCAACAAAATTTAGAAACGAAAAAACGCAGTTTTTCGACTGTGTAACGAATTTCGAAAGTTAAAGAAGTATAATACAAAAATTATACGATAGGAATACGAAAGTCAAAAATGAAAAATTACGACAACCTAAACAGTTGGAGAAACCAAACCAAGTGAAGAAGACCAAGTTAGGCTAACTAAATCCTAACTTGATCCATGTGACTTGAAATGGACCAATGGGAGGAGGGAGCTTGTCAAGCAAGCTTGCCATCCCATCCCCCACCACTTCACCATGGTTAGATCATGGTTAAGCTAGCCAAATAACCAAATTGCCCCAACGCTTGCTTCACCTATAAATACCAAGCAATTTCTCTTCATTTTCTACCAATTCACAAAACAAGAAAAGAAACTCTTGACATTTGGAGAGAGAAGAAAGAAGTTTGGGAGATTTGTAAGTTTCGGAAGGAGAATGCAAGATCAAACCATCCGTTAATTAAGAACACGAAGAGAACCAAAAAGGTAAGAACATGAACTCTAGCTTTTCGTTTATTTAAACGCTTTGTAAATATAGAACGAAGTGCTTTGTTGGTGGTTGGTTGATTCATGTGAATCATGAGTAATCCAGAGAAATAAGGAAGAATTAGTGGACTTAAATCACTAATATATGTATGATAAGTGAAATCGTAGTTGAAATAACGAACTAAACGAAGAACGAATGAAAAACGTAGTAATTGTTGTCTAATCGAGCTAGTTGAAATCTTAGTTCATAGACTAATAATGGAAATCCAAAGAGAAGGTAATATATGTATGTGAGATACGGAAAAGTTCCAAGTGAAACGGATTGAAAACGTGCTATAACGAAGTTATGACAAAAATTTAAGTATTACGTTAAACGTCGAAATTTTAACAGTATGATTTCCGGACGAATTTATAAAGCTAGTTAATGATTCCAAATAACGAAGATTTCGTAGGAATGGTATAGATTATAGTATAATTGAGCCGTAGGCTCAAGAACGAGCTCATTCCGATTTCGGGTGAGTAAGTTACGAATATTTGAAAATTTAGACCTTAAGAAACGCCAAGCTGAAAAACTAAGCAACGGGGGATTTTTGATCCGATTGAAAGGCTTGTTAGAGAATCCGGAAAATTATTTCGTCCAGGGAAATTTGTAGTATAGTAAGACTAAGAGCAAAAAATTGGCTTGAGAAAAAACTCGTTCCGATAAGATATGAGCAAATTATGATGTTGCAAAGTTTTCTACAAAAATCATAAAAAAATTCCAAGTATTATGAATGGCGCAACAGCGCCATTACAAGCATAAAAGCTAGCGCCGCGACGCCGCTTCTGAGGCCGACCTACTGTCCCCGGGATGTCGCCACAGCGCCGGCATTAAGCCTGGAAGTGGGCGCCGCAGAGCCGGTCATGTACAAAGCCCAGTAAAGAGTTACTTTGAACTTAGATATTGGGGGATTGTGTAAAATAATTATAAATATAAATGTTCAACTAATGACAGATAAGAAAAGTAATACGTAGAGTTAACGTAAACCAAACTTCGTGTCATTATATGCCTGATTGATGTGTTATGGTTAATGTAAATGTTTAGGACATTTGAAGGACGATTATCGTCAAGGTTATAAAGAACGCTTCCTAAACTTGCTCTGATTTTATTGAGCAAGTTTTCTAACTTCATCTAAATATAATCTCATTAAGGTTATGTAATGTTTTTAAAGATCAAATGAACACAATTCTTGTATGATTGTCATCTAAATATAATCTCATAAAGGTTATGTAATGTTTTTAAAGATCAAATGAACACAATTCTTGTATGATTGTGTGAATTCCATGCTTATGCAAATCTTAATATTTGTACAAGTATTCAAGCTATGTTATGACATAAATTGTTAAAGTTTTAAAATTCGACATTCATGAATTGTCTAAGGAAGTGTAGATGCCATTTGTTTCGGCGAGACAACGGTTAAAATGTTTCATCGATTTGATATTGAATCCTTGAAATATTATTGATGTTATGTTAAACAGTCCAAATTCAATTGATTTGGTACGGATTCAAAGGCAAGTCTGAGAATGAACAAACAAATGTTTTAGTCGAATTTTTGGCTTACATGCAATGTGTCAAAATTAAACGTATAGTCGTTTAACGGGCGAGTGTTGTACAACATAGGGTACTATAGGTTGATCACCTAGACGTACTCGTAAGTGATATAGGATTTACGGTTTTAATGGCGGGAAGTCCTTTTCAATGAAAGTAAAAGAAAGTTCTTGGTCCAACGACCGTCTCAGTATAAATGACCATTACGTCATCCTAAAAATGTTTTAACGAGAAGGAAAAAGTATTATTTTGATTTATTCAAAGTATTATTCCAATTTATTCAAAGTGTTTCACAACTATTGATCAGTTGTTGAATGATAATCATATGATTCTTAATTTTGTTGTTAAATTATTCTACTTGTTAACAATGTTCTAAAAGGCGCTAGGCGGGGGCGGCCAGAGGGCATGGGCGGGCCTAGGCGAAATTTTTTATTTTAAGTCAATTTTAATATTTTATCTTATATTTATCCAACAAAACAATTATAAAGCAAAATAATCTATAATAAAGATAATAAAGGTCTTTACTTAAAGTTCAAACACATATCCATATTACCAACGTCAAAATTCAAACACAGACATGCAATTGTTGAAAGTTCAAACATATCTTTAACGTATTAATTTTATTCATAAACAAGATTGCTATTAAATAATAAAATTTAAAATTTCAATAATTCAATTCAATATTAAAACTTAAGAAACTAAACATAAATTTAAGAATTATATTGAATTAAACTAAATATTACAAATGTATCATCATTTATATAATTTGAAGTTGGTACAAGTTTAAAAAAATACAACTAGAATAAAAGTATCCATTTTAACTTGATATTGTTCACTTCTTGTTGTGATTTGATATGTTACAACATGCACTATGAATATGGTAAATCATTAGAAAAATAAATATATCAAGATTTGGTTTGAGTAGTTATTAAAATAAATAAAAAACTCTATGCTTATACCCCGCCTAACTCTCGCCTAATTTTCTGAAGGAATTTTTTTGCCTCCTAGGTGAGGCGTCAGGGGGGCCTAGCGCATAGGCGGGGCGTCAAGGGAGGGTCTAGCGCCTAGGCTGGGCCTAGGCAGACCTAGGCGGGAATTTTTAGAACACTGATTGCTGAGCAATTAAATGTTTATTCTTACTTAAACTATATGATTTCAGCTAAGGTCGAACGTGTTGAAGAATCCAAAGGGAAGAGTTAGATGAATGAGTAGAAGACTCTGCAATAGCTTAATATTACTATGTAATAAGTAATATTATAACATTATGAACAAGTAATGGTTATAGAATTTGGGAGTGAACAGATATGATGTAATAATATAATAATTACATTCATGTCATTAAGCTTACATAACTAGATTTACGTAGATTTTGTAGTACCGTGTAGCACCTTAACAGGGTTTAAAGGTACTCGGATTTGAAGGCGTACACAACTAATTTTGAAAAATCAAGAAATCAATTGAAAAGGTAAGAACTGATACATACTTGAATTACAGAACACAAAAGAATACCATTTTCCAAGACCAACTGAAGCAGTATTTGAACATAAGAACATTTACCTTTATAATAGCCACATAAGGCTTTTGATTCTTTTCTTCAGGAACTAAAAGTACTGAATCCTCCTGTACAATAACCCCACCAAAAGATTACAAAAGCAAAGTAAGCAAATATGTATAAGTAAAAATCAAAGTACTAAAATCATTCTACACTTCGCCAAACATGAGTCAAAAATAATAAAAAAGCATAAAGTTCCTAAATCAAAACAAATACAGAAAAAAATGACTTAGAAGCACTTAAAACTCAAACCAATAAAAGAAAAAAGTAAGATGACATGCATGTACAATTCACATGTGCAAAGGCAAACCCCTGAAGCTAACGTAGAAACAAAATCATTTTTGCCCTTGATAATTTCAGCAACCTCACAATTGAAAATCAATCAACACCAAACAAAACTTAACAGATGCAGTAAATATAAAAGATAAAAAATCCCATTCACTCCAAAATCAATTCATAATCAAAGAGTCATGCAATGCAAGTGCAAACTCATAACCAGCACAAGTAATGAGATACAGAACACCAATTAACCCTAAATGTCCATATCTGAAAAGCCACAGGAATCATGTGAACCTTAAAAAGCCTTTGTTTGAACGTCCGAGAATGCCAGGAAAACAAAATTTCAATAATCCACAAAATTCAATTTTAGCACTATCAAACATCTTAAAAGATTATAAGCAGTTCAAGTCATTTAAAGGTCAATTTCCTGAGTTTTAAACTGAGGATGAATTCCACTATCATTTGAACAAACAAAACTACATAAAATCAAAATTTCAGCTAACTCAAAGAAAAATTAAGACTTACGAGATCATAGCGAAGGCCATCGTACTCAAAGGCCTCGAAATGCGTGCGCTGTTTTCTGCCCTTACCGGAAACCCTAACGCTATCGCCAACAGGCTTGGCGTCCGCCGCTTCCCCATCATCATCAGCAGCATCGTCATTCTCACTTCCCGACGCTTGATCTTTTTTAGGTTTCTTCCTTTCAGTTTCTTCAGCTAATTCCTGTTCTTCGTCTTCATCATGAAGCTTGATCTTTTTCCGCTTCCTCTGGCTCCTCCTTTGCTCTTCATCTGAATGCGCCGGCGGTGTTTTTTGCGGTGTCTCCTCCTCCTCGTCGCTCGTTGCCACCAGTGCGAACCGCCTGTTCCTCATTGGTCTCTCGGGGGTTTGTGTGAACTGTGTTGGAATTGTTCGGGGAAAGTTTTAATAAATCCGCCACGACCAAATGGAGCTGAGCTGATGAGGAATTGGGGGTTAAGTACATTTACAGATTTGCCATGGAAATTTATATATTTCCACAACTGTTTTTATATTTTGACTAGCCACCCTTCATGCTAAACTTTTTCTTTATATTATTTTTTTTAAATTGATATTTTCACAAGAAAAATTATTATATTGATTAGAATCCTCCTACATAAATTTTAAATGTGACCCAAATTAGATCCCAAGCACGTGATTTTCATCCATCAAAATATTTAAACACCATCAGCATTTTAATCAAAGAATATGTTATGCATTGATGTCAAATTACAATTGCAAATAGGAACTTACTAACACATCGAATTGGTAAAAATTAAAAATTATAGGAGTGTCCCACCTATTACACATCTCTAAAAGAGTTACCAATAAATACTTACTAACACATCGAATTGGTAAAGATTAAAAATTATAGGAGTTTCCCACCTATTACACATCTCTAAAAGAGTTACCAATAATATTTATGCACGTAATTGACAATTAAATAGTCGTCTATGTTTAGCGACGGACAAAACCGTCGCTAAACTCATCGTCGTCATAGGGTCTGAACTGTTGTTGTGATAGCCCTGAACCGTCACTAAATATGTTCAAATATGTGACCCAATAAAGCCAGATATATGTTCAAGACTCAGTTTTATTAGGCCAGAACAAGCATAAGAAGACTTTCTGTTAGGAAATTTAGGAACCAAAGTTGGAGCCTATGAATTCTCAACAGCTTTCTACAGAATAAATTAACAGATGAATGACTTAAATGAAGAATGGGATTGTTAAGCTGGTCAAGTTCCGACGACTAACATGATCGCTACTCTCTGCCTTTTCTTTCAAACTAGTCCAAGATTTTCTTCTCCGCTTACTGGATGCGACAACAGATTTTTTTGCATCCAGAACTGCTTTCGGATTCAGCTGCTTTATTGGATTTTGATCTACTCGACTACTCCTCGCCTCCAACAGATCGCCAGTGGAGTTGCTGGACTGTTCGTGACTGGACCGTCTTTCAGTACATCTGTCGAAACAACCTCAACATTATCCATAGCGTGTCTCACTGAGATGATAAGACTTTGAAAGTGTGCTTTTAGCTAGTTCTGATTTCGATAGTGCTGTAGTCTTTGGTGGATATATATAACTGACCTCTTGGCGTCCCTCTTACCAAATTACGATGTGAACAGAAATGGCACTTGTAACAACATTGTTCCGCGATGGCAGTTTAGAGTTCTTGCTTGCTTCTACGCTGCACCTTTGCTTTGTTCTTTTCAATGCGGATTGTACAATTAGAGCCTGACTGAAGAATAGATTCACATCTGTACAAGACTAGAAGGATAATCAAGATCAGTAGGTAGCTAGTTCCTTCAATAAAATAAACCATTCAGCATGCCATAGATAATACTCCTATAAGATTGGATCGAGAGCAGATCATATGTCCCCATTTTTTCCATCCCTCCACTTAAATTTTGACATATAGTCTTTTATTTAATTTTAGAGTTAATTGGTGTTAAATAAAATGTTAGGTGTCAAAATTTAAGTGGAGGACAAAGAGACACAGGAAAAATTGAGAAAGAGGATCTGCTCTCGATTGGGTCATACATATTACTCCTCAGTTCCACAGTGTGAATCCTATGTGTCAAAATTTTTAATCTAAAAAATGAGTCCCGTTTTCTCTTCTTTTTATTTTTGTAGTAATAAAAAGTGACGCAATGTTTTCAAATTTACCATCATTGTCATCAATACCAAACTAAACTCAAAAAAATTAGTAGTAAACATAGAAAAAAAATGCATTTTTTTAGTGCATGATATAACTAGTAAAAATAGTAAATTTTATAAATGGGTATTTTTATTTGAGCAACAGAGGTAGTAACAAATTAGATAAAATCCAAACAATATTTACAAAGACAATTGAGCTGAGTTTGATGTTCATAATTAAATGATGTCATTTCTGCTCCTAAAGTATGCAAAGTTACCATACAACATACTGGATATGAAAGAAAAAAGAAGCATGGGAAGAAAAAGATCAATTGTTGTCCCCACATTAATAACCAAGTTTTCGTGAATGTCCATAATGTACAAGCGATTACAATGTTACCTACAACACATAATGCTCCAGTTCGTGGATTCATACAGGAATGCGGTACACTACATAGGCCAAGATATGGTACTCTAGGGATAGCTTTATAATGGTGCTTATACTAAGGAATATTCCTAGAATTATTGCAGTAAGGCTAAATTTTGTATATGCTTTTAGTCACATAACAAGTTGATTGTTCTAAAAATAATTTAGTAAAAAATTTGTAGTTTAAGCATTCAATGCTAAGTTAGAATATTAATATTTGTGGTATTGAAGATAGAAAATTAAAGAAATATTTGGGTACAGTTAAGTGTTAGTTTTTATTCTGTGTGGTTTTAATAACGACAGTATGTTTATACATGTTGCTTATTTTATAAATTGCATGGATTATATTTTGGGTTGATCGGATATTAATCTATTGAATGTGAACATAAATTAATGGTCAGGATTGATTATATTTTGGGTTATTTTAATAAAAGATTACGGCAGACATAAATTGTGTCAGAATTCTTTTTGCAATATACTTGCTCAATTGGAGTATATTAAGGAAGTTCAGTTTGTTTTCAACGTTTCATTCCATTAAAGAAACTGGTATAGTTGGAAAGTATCTTTTGAATATATGTTTAACAGTTGCTAAATTGGTATATCTTGATAAAACTATTTAGCCATAAAAACAATTTAAATTCGAACCGGAGTGTTTTAAGGAGTTTGTTTAGCTAAGGAATCTGTTTTAATTTGATATTGCAGTCTTTTTAAGGTATCATGCTATTATATTTCTATGGACTCTATCATCTTATCTTTAATATCTTTTTAAGTACTCCTTTAAAATAGCATATCTTATATCATGTTGTTTTAGAATATATTATAGTCGTTGCTATAACAGATTGTTGATATTGCCAATCTTTATTGAGTCATTCATGCTATATTTTTGTTCTAGTCATTGCTCACCATTCTATATATATTCATCCCTGCTCGGCAAAAGAAGGCAAGACACTTGAAGCTAATATTAGTTCAGCACTCTTGAAGATATATCAGATAAAAATCCAAAGCTTATCAAAGCTGTTTTCAGCTATATATTATATTGATTATTAATTTTTCTTAGCTGAAAATTAAGAGCCAATTGTATTCAAAATTCTTTGTATTCTGAATTCAAGCATTGTTAGGCTTGATTGATCCAATAGTGGATAGGGTTTGTTCAAAGAGAGCTTTCAAGGTTGCAAAGGTGCAAAGGGGTAGTGGTGTCCATCGCAGTGGAAAGCTCATTTGAACAAGGAGTGTTTCTTTGTACTTGATTGAGTATTAAGTTTAATAAAAAAAATCTCCAATACCAAATGTAAGCCACTAGACTAGAGGTTAGGAGTTAAACCACGTAAAAATCTTTGTGTCATTTCTGTTATGCTCTTTTCTTTAATTTGCATGTTTATTTTGCATATTTAGTTCAGGTTTGTGCTTGAAGATACACTAAAACAGACAGAGTATCATGTCCGATTATATCTGACGAAGAACATATACTAAAACAAACAGGGTTACCCGTTCGATTATAACCTATAGCAGTAAAATAAAAAATTGACCATTGTAGATCACTTTTGACATTTACACCTATTCACCCCATTTTAGGTGTGTTTATTTACATAATTACATTTGTATCAGAGGAAGACTCTACTAATATTGATCTTTGCATGTCTTAGGGGAAGATCATGTGGCACATCTTATATGGTATCCTGTGACTCCAAAGCTATGAACACGTTGTTAAGTGGTATGGTTCAAGCTGAAATCGACAAGGTCTCTACATACAACACATCAAAAGAAATGTGGGATACAATAATCATGAGCCATGAAGGAACGTCCAAGGTGAAAGAAGTGAAATTTAGCATGTTGATGCAAGAGTACGAGTTATTCAAATTGAAAAAAGATGAAACAATTAATGAAGCTCAAGGGAGATTTCTCACACTAATAAATTCACTAAGTATGCTTGGGCTAAAAATTGATAAAAGGAAAATAAAAAGAAAGTTACTTAAAGTCATGCCTAAACGATTCGCACCAAAGGTTACAACTCTTTAAGATTCGACAATAATTACTACCATGGAAACTCTCACTTTATTTGGTGAGCTTGGAGAATTTGAAAATCAGCTAAGAAAGTATGATGAAGAAGATGAAACACCAATAAAGAAGACATTGACACTTCAAGCCAAGAGCAACAATGAATGTGATAACGAAGATTTTGATGAAGAAATTGAAATATTCTCAAGAAAACTCGAGAGACACTTCAAAGAAAGAAACAAAGGAAGAATAAAAAAGGTAGCTCAACTCCAATAAGTAAGTCCAAAACAGAACAAAAAGAAGAAATTGGTCAACTCTGTTTCATGATGATGATCAACTTGAGGTAAAAAAATTATTTTAATGAAGCTTTTGAAATATATACGCCTGATTATATTCGTTTACAAAATGAAAATTAACCGCTCAAAAAGCAAACTGCCTATTTTAAGAATTGTGTAAATAAGTTAATGAATGAAGTTAAGTCACTTATTGAAGAGAGAAAAGAAAGTGAATATCTCAAAAAGGAAAATGATACTTGAAAAGAAAATGTGAAAATGAGATATGTATGCATAGATGCTTTTAATAATGGAAAAATAATGAATGTGCAACTTGATAATAATGAAGAAATAATATCTTTAAAAAAGAACCTTGCAAAATTTGTATAAGGAGAAGAAAATTTAAATATAATATTGGGTGCCCAAAGGTCTAGTCTTCATAAACAAGGGATTGGGTATAATCCTATTAAAAATATGAAAATTAGAACTAATAAAAATATTAGAATGATTAATAGTAAACCAAGGTTTAAGCCACTTTATTGTTCATCGTTTGTTACTTGTAAAAAATGTGATTTTAAATGTCATTTTGATTCTAATTGTAATAAAATTAAAATAAAATAAATTTGGATAAAGAAATGTGATTTATATACTACTAACCCAAACCCAAAAGGACCCAAGAAGATTTGGAAACCAAAAAGGTAGAGACTATTTGTTTATTTTATAGATATCTCAAGGTCAAAATGGAGATGAATAATACTTTTCTTTGAGAGACTACACTAAGGTGCACATATATCAAGCTTACTATAGGTAAAAATAACAATGTTGACATATAGGTAACAAAACACAAAGATATTATTTTGTTTTCTTGCTATATGTGATATTGTTCTAAGCTTGCATTAGTTTCCTTCTTTATCTTTGCGCTTATTTGTTGATGTCAAAGGGGGAGAGATAACTAAATTGATATGCAACTTGTGCTTAATGATTAATATGCATGGTCTTATTTCTTTTTGATAATGACAAAGGGGGAGAGATATTTAGGGGTACTATGATTGAATATGATTGTCTAGCTTAATCATACTTGATTTATGATGGATATATTACCAGATATATTGATAGTGTTAATTAATATGCATAATCTTAGGGAGAGTCATACATTTAGGGGGAGCATGTTAATTAAAAAGTATAATATATTGTCATCATCAAAAAGGGGGAGAATGTTAGTTTTTATTTTGTGTGGTTTTAATGATAACAATATGTTTATACATGTTAGTTATTTTATAGATTGCATAAATTATGTTTTGGGTTGATCTGATATTAATCTATTGAATGTGAACATAAACTAATGGTTAGGATTGATTATATTTTGGGTTGATTTAATAAAAGATTACGGCAGATATAAATTGTGTCGGAATTCTTTTCACAATATACTTGGTCAATTGGAGTATATTAAGAAAGTTCATTATACTTAGAAGTCTGTTTGTTTTTAATGTTTCATTCCATTAAGGAAACTGGTATAGCTGGAAAGTATCTTTTGAATATATGTTTAACAGTTGTTAAATTGGTATATCTTGATAACACTATTTAGCCATAAAAACAATTCGAATTGGAGTGTTTTAAGGAGTTTGTTTAGCTAAGGAATTTGTTTTAATTTGATCTTATCTTTAATATCTTTTTGAATCCTTTAAAATAGTATATCCTATATCGTGTTGTTTTAGAATATATTATAGTCGTTACTATAACAGATTATTGATATTGCTAATCTTTATTGAGCCATTCATGCTATCTGTTTGTTCTAGTCGTTGATCACCATTTTATATATATTCATCTCTGCTAGGCAAAAGAAGGCAGCACACTTGAAGCTAATATTAGTTCAGCACTCTTGAAGATATATCAGATAAAAGTTCAAAGCTTATTGAAGTTGTTTTCAGCTATATATTGTATTGATTATTAATTTTTCTTAGCTGAAAATTAAGAGCTAGTTGTATTCAAAATTCTTTGTATTCTGAATTCAAGCATTGTTAGGCTTGATTGATCCAATATTGGATATGGTCTGTTCAAAGAGAGCTTTCAAGGTTACAGAGGTGCAAAGAGGCAGTGGTATCCATCGCAGTGGAAAGTTCATTTGAACAGGGTGTAAGACCCCGAAATTTTTAAATAAAATGGAATTTCCTCTAATTATTATTTTGGAATATTATGGTGTGGATTTGATATAATGTTATAGTTGTGGTTAATGTTTACAAATTTTGCAAAGTAAGCAAATTGATATAAAATATTCGTTGTGTCGGGGAATATTCGTTTGGTCGGAGAATATTCTTCTTGTCGAAAAATATTCGTACGACGGCGCAGCCATTTGTGGACCCCACAATGGAAGTATTGTTGGAGTTAGAAAACGACAGAAATAATATTAGTCTAAACTTTCTTATAAAATTTTTACCTTTTCATGTTGGGTTTACTATTCACAGGTCACTATTTATGAGTTACTATTCACGGGTTACTATTCATGAGTTACTATTCATAGTGTACTATTCACGATAAAATTGGTTTCTTTTTCTGACCAAATTTTTACCGTTAAATTGTTGAGATAACCAGTGGTAAAAGAATAGTAATACGCGTGGTTGCATAGTAGCCCACGGTATTGATTATTGATGCTTACGTGAGAAGTCACTCAGTTATACTCAAGTATTGCTACAGTAATTGCTGCATAGTATCTCATGTTATTTAATTTAATTATTGTCACAATCTCATCTTCATAATATTTTATATTATTAAATCAATAATTGAGACGACAATGGGAAAAACTAATGATTTGGCCACCGAAAGTTGGTACTTTTTATTGAATACCTGATTGAACTTTTAATTTTTTAAATTAACTAACTGAACTAATTAAGATTGTTAAATTGGGTCATTCTGTCAAATCTGGTTAACGACTGTCAAAATTTTTCATACGTGGAAGCAAAAAAAAAGGGAAAATAAAATAAAAAATGAGGTGACCAATCAGCAACAATGACATGGAAATAAAAATAAAAATTTATTTTTTGATCATTTTTAACATTTTAAAGTTTTAAAAATGACAAAAACGTAATAAAACACAATAAAAATTAAATATTTTTTCATTCATTATATTAAATTTATTTATCAAGATAAATCAAATCTTAATCAATTAAAAAACCAAACATATTTTCCTTTAAAAAAGACAACATTAAAAGCTAAAAAGCATTTGAGCTAGCTGATTAGAAGGTTAGGGTTTTGATATGAGCGAGAATTAATGCTAAATGCTAAATGATTTAGTTCCAAAATTCACAATTACCTTGAAGGAGATGAACTCAATGAAACCTTCATTCTGTTCTCAAACTTAAATTGTAAACCAAGTCCTAGCCGCTATGATCCAAAATCGCCCATTTCATTTGTAGCTTGTTGCAACAGGCAACACAAATCCTTTTTTCAATCAAACATGGAGTTCTGAACTAGTCTCCGAGGTACTAAGATCTATACCCAGATCCTTCTTCCAATCCCCAAGGTCTATTGGTACTCAAAAAGGCTTTCGCCATCGTGCTCCGCTCAAACAGAGAAATCTCTTGGAAGAAATGAAAAGATCTCAAAAGGGTGTGCTTGTTCTTGGTCCAGCTGCTTATAGAGACCCCCAAAAGGTAAAATTAGGATTGAATAGCCGCTTGTTCTACTTCCCCCAATTTCTTGCTGCTCCTCTGCCTCTTCATCGGAGATCTCTGCCTTCTTTGTAACACCACGTACCAAAGATGAATATTTGGCCTGTAGTGCAAAGATGAATATTTGATTCAAGATGTATATTGATTGATATTACAGGGATAAAATATTTATGATTGACTTCTAAATCATAGAAGATAGTAGACTACATTCTCTACTTAACTCTTTTAATGAATTGTTGTTTTCGCTGCAGTTGTTGATCTAAAACTTGTTGTCTATGGTATTCTATCAGATTTTCCCCTGTTGAGGACTAAGGATAATTTGTTCTACATTATCTTAGTCATAATATACTTTATTGGGCTAGTTGAGCTCACCCTTTAATATACCAGGAACTAGTCGGGGTGTGGAGTGATGTTTCAAGGCAGATGTTTTAGTAGTCCTCACTATTTTGTAAAATAGTGTATCAATAATTGTAATGAGGACTTATTTGAGTTTGGATATTGTCTAGAAGATAATATTTGTATTTAAACTCATAGCATATGTGTTGTCGTATTTTGCACGACAATTGTAATAATGAAGTTGTAGTTATTTTCTGTACCATGTATTTGGCGACTCAGATTGGGTTGTGTGGACCTATTTTGGGGGCGTAATAGTTGGTATCAGAGCTTAGGGATATGATCTCTGATGGAGATCTAGGGTTAGAATTAGGAAAGGAGTGACGAGTAAATCCTTTACTAGTGTGTCCTACCTAATCTTATTTGTGTTTTTTTGGTCGGTCGGAATATAGGGGTATTACGTGGTATGTCAATTTCTTTAATTAACCCTTGTTTTGTGGCATTATTTTAGAATGGTTGTTGAAAATGTTAACAATGGAGTGTATGGGACCATTGAGACACCTTTAATCACCAACCAGGAGAACGTGTAACAGGACGACAATTTTCCTACTGTAAACAACACCACCGATCAAATGATGGATGATGGGATGTTTAGAAGTTTTGTGCATTTCATACAAAATTAGATGAGGGAGACTCGTGTACAAAATACAGGTGGAAATGATAGCAACACGCGGCTTGTTACAGCCAAGCAGTTTAAAGAGTTGGGACCACCAGAGTTCTTGGGAAAGCCGGATTCGATTAAGGCGGAAACGTGGGTTAAGAAAATTACCAAGATATTTGATGTCTTGGGATGCACGGAGGAATAAAAGGTTCCATTCGCCACCTTTATATTCTGTGGTGAGGCAGATTACTGGTGGGAATCTGTGAAGCGTACCCAGCCAGCCACACTCAATATGTCTGAGGAAACGTTTCAGAAACTGTTCAATAACAAGTACTTTCCTGAAAGTATTCGTCATATAAAGGAGTTAGAGTTTATTAGACTGGAACAGAACAACATGACTGTGTCCTAGTACGAGGCTAAGTTCGCGGAATTATCCAGGTTTGCACCTAATTTGGTAGAGAATGAGGAACGTATAACGCGGATGTTTCTAAGAGGGTTGAAACCCGAAATTCATCAATACCTTATCTCTCATAAATTTTCTCTATATTCAGATGTTGTCAACAGGGCTCAATTATTAGAACGAGATAATGAGTATGTTTAACCGGGGGACCACAATTAGGGTCGTACCAGTGGCAGTAGTCATCAAAGCGATGACAACTAGCGGGGAGGAAAATATTCGGACAAAAGCGGTAACCACTCTGGTGGTAATCGTGGTCATGATAGTAAGAGCAGCGAGTCGGGGGGAGATTTCAAAAAGAGAAGGTACAAAAATGACAGCGTGAAGACGTCAGCACCAACATCAACTGTTTCTAAGGGAGGAGAACGACCACCGGTCGTATGTTATAAATGCGGGAAGGAGGGACACATAAGTCCAAACTTTTCACAGCCTTCCAAGGTATGTTTTAGTTATGGAAAAGACGGTCACATAGCTCAATTTTGTCATGTAGCGAAATCAAGTCCAGCTGGGACTGTGACACCAAAGGCGGATACTGACAAAAAAAAGTCGGTAGTTTCTGGAAGAGCGTTTGTCATGACTGCCCAAAGAGTGAGTAACCCGAACGAAGTTATCACAGGTTAGTTAATTATAAATTTTTGCAAAGTTTATACCTTACTAGATATCGGTTCTACCCATTCTTTTATCTCTCTTGCTTGTGCTCAACGTTTGAACTTGACTTCGGAGAAATTAGACTTTGACTTATCTGTTAAGACTCCGTTAGGAGAAACTTTCATTACATCCACTATTTATAAATCTTGCCTGATTCAAGTTGGGACCATCACATTACCTATTGATCTTATCTCTTTAAAGATACTTGCATTTGATATAATTTTAGGGATTGATTGGCTAACTACTCATCATGCCAAAATTGATTGTTTTTGTAAGGTTGTTGGTTTTCATATTCTTAACCAAACTGTTATACGAATTCAAGCAACCAAACCACTAAAGTCAAACACTTTAATATCAAGCCATAAAGTCATCTGTTTATTGAAAAATGAATGTCAAGCTTTCTTAGCTCATGTCATGGACTTGAACAAAAATACGTCAGATTTGAATAATGTTTCTGTTGTTAGTGAATTTCCTGACGTATTTCCTAAAAAACTTCCTGGCCTACCCCAGAGCGTGATATTGAATTTTGTATTAACTTTGAACCCGGTATAAAACCCATTTCCAAAACCCCATATCGAATGGCTCCTATTGAACTTCAGGAGTTAAAAACCCAACTACAGGAGTTGATACCTGAACCTCTATCTGGTGACTTTCTTTGTGAAATGCACCAAAGCCAGACTCTCCGTAGGGGACGCCATATTCGTGCGGTGGTAAACTGATAGGTGTCATTATGACGTGCTATCCAAGATTGGGATATGAGTCACAGTTGAGAGCAACCTAAGTCAGTAATCGAAATACGTAGCTTTCTAGGCTTAGTTGGTTACCATCGGAGATTCGTGAAAGGATTTTCTTGAATCACTACTCCATTAACTCAGCTAACTCAAAAAGATACAAAATTCGTATGGAGCGAGGAATGTGAGAAGAGTTTCCAAGAACTCAAGAGGAGAATCATTTCGGTACCTGTTCTGACAATACCATCTGGTTCGGATGGATTTGTTATCTACAGCGATGCTTCGGGCAAAGGGTTAGGATGTGTTCTCATGCAACATGGGAAAGTTATAGCCTATGCATCACGATAACTCAAAGAATATGAGAGGAATTATCTTACTCATGATCTAGAGTTGGCAGCAGTTGTTTTCTCGTTAAAGATCTGGAGGCACTACCTGTATGGGGGAGAAAGTGGAGATCTATACAGATCATAAAAGCTTCAAATATTTCTTCACGCAAAAGGAACTCAACATGCGGCAACGAAGTTGGCTCGAGCTGTTGAAAGATTACGACCATACCATTCAATACCATACTGGAAAAGCAAACGTGGCAGCTGACGTGCTAAGTAGACGATCGTATGCAGTTACGAGTGAGATATTCTTAACACGAAGACCCATTTTGTATAACCTGCAAATGATAGAGATAGAATTAAAGACTCTAGGGACCTATGCGATGATGCCAAATATACGCGTAGAATCGACTTTAATCGATAAAGTTAAAGCTGCTTAAGCTACAGACCCATAACTGAGGAATATTAAGAAAAAGATCCAAGAAGTCGTTATTCCAAAAGCCAGAATCGACGATGTGAGGAAAGATCAAACCTTTGATTTATTAGTCTATTTAAAATCCTCGATCGATTAGGAACTGTGGCCTATAGACTCGTTTTACCGCCAAGTATGTCTCATGTTCATAACGTGTTTCACATATCCATGCTACGTAAATATGTGAAAGACCCGAATCATATTATCAAATTAGAACTAGACGAGGTAGCCGAAGATTTAACGTACGAGGAGGTACCAGTCGAGATTTTAGATAAGAAGGAGTATGTCCTACGCACAAAGGTTATACCATAAGTCAAAGTTTTGTGGAAGAACTATGCTATTGAGGAAATGACCTGGGAGTTGAAATCAGAAATGAAAGCGAGGTACCCTCACCTTTTCGAAACACCAGCTACGCACGTCAATTTCTAGGACGAAATTTCATAAGGAGGGGAGGTTGTAAGACCCCGGAATTTTTAAATAAAATAGAACTTTCTCTAATTATTATTTTGGAATATTATGGTGTGGATTTGATATAATGTTATTGTTATGGTTAATGTTTACAAATTTTGCAAAGTAAGCAAGTTGATATAAAATATTCGTTGTGCCGGGGAATATTTGTTTGGTCAGGAAATATTCTTTTTGTCAGGGAATATTCATATGACGGCGCAACCATTTGTGGACCCCACAATGGAAGTATTGTCGAAGTTAGAAAATGACAGAAATAATATTAGTCTAAACTTTTTTATAAAATTTTTACCTTTTTATGTCGAGATTACTGTTCACGGGTTACTATTCATAAGTTACTATTCACGAATTACTATTCACAAGGTACTATTCATGACAAAATTGATTTCTTTTTTTGACCAAATTTTTACCGTTAAACTGTTGAAATACGTGGTGGTAAAAGAACAGTAATATGTGTGGTTGCATAGTAGCACATGGCATTGATTATTGATGCTTACGTGAGAAGTCACTCAGTTATACTCAATTATTGCTATAGTAATTGCTGCATAGTATCTCATATTATTTGATTCAATTATTGTCATAGTATCATCTGCATAATATTTTATATTTTAAATCAATAATTGAGACGACAATGTTATTCATATTATTATTTTCATTATTGACGATGTCTAGAAAGTTCTGTCGAGGAAAGGGATTTGGTCACCTAACTACGCGCCAATAGGGAGAAATCCTTATCGGAAAGCCCCCTCTTTCCTGGGAATGACCTGGTTGTTAAATATTGTGAGTTATAATATTAATGATGAATAATTGTTGAAAGATTAAAAATGTGTTGATTAGAGATAAGTGATTTGTGATAAATATTTATTCAATTTTTGATATAAATATAGGGATTTGTTATGAGACGTTTATTGTAAGTTTGACTTAGTATTCCATTGGATTATTTACTAATTTTATAGACCGTTGGTTGAAGTTATAATAGTAAATAAATATGGATCGTTGGTTGAAGATATAATAGTAAATCAATATGGACCGTTGGTGGAAAGTTATAATAGTAAATCAATATGGATCGCTTGTTTAAAGTAAATCAGTATGGACCGTTGCTTTAAGTTTTAATAGTAAATCAATATGAACCGTCCGTTTAAAAGTAAAAGTAAATTACTCTGGACCGTTCGTGAATTAGTTACTATTCAGTCCATTTTTCTATAAATAGAAGCTCATTCCTTCATTATTTCTTACGAATTCACTGAAACTCTGGAGAGAGAAACTATAGAGAGAAAGAAGAAGAATATTCTACTACTACCCTACTTCAGTATTCAATCTTCTACTAAGGTAGGGGTATTATTTATATCATATTCACTTAAGATATTATTTTTTGTAATCGTAAGGAATATTATCTTCGTTCAATATTCGTAAGGGATATTATTTGTTGTATTCGTAAGGGGTATTATTTTTATCGTATTCATGAAGAGAGTTATTTTCTTTCAATACTCGTAAGGGTTGTTATTCCATTCTTTATCATTCTGTAGAAATAACCTGTCTACGCAGACTACCGCATGTGTGAGACCCCGAATTTTATGAAATAAAAGTATTCAATTTTCTTATAATTATTCTATTTGGTAAATAATTAAATTGATAAAAGTTTAAAGTTAAGGGTGATATGTGAAAATTTTGCAAAAGTATGTAAGTTGTTACATTATATTCGTTTGGTCGGGGAATATTCTTTTTGTCAGGGAATATCCGTACGATGACACAATCATTGGTGGACCCCACAACGAAAGTATTGTCGTATTTAGAAAAAGACATAATTATCTTTTTATAAAAATAACGGCGAAAGTGTTACCGTTAAAACTGTTGAGCTACCCGGTAGTAAAAGTACAGTAATACGCGTGGTTGCATAGTAGCACACGGTATTGATTATTGATGCTTACGTAAGAAGTCACTTAGTTATACTCAATTATTGCTACAACAATTGCTGCATCATATCTCTCATATTGTTAATTTAATTATTGTCATAGTATCATCTGCATAATATGTTATATTATTAAATCAATAATTGAGACGACAAAGTTATTCATATTATTATTTGCAATATTGACAATGTCTAGAAGTTCTGTCAAGGAGAGGTTTGGTCACCTAATTGCGCGCCAATAAGGAGAAATCCTTATCGGAAAGCCCCCACTTTCCTGGGAATGACCTGGTTGTTAAATATTGTGAGTTATAATATTAATGATGAATGTTATTAAAAATCAAATTTGAGTTCGGGGTTGAATTTGGAGACGCGGACGTGATATTTGAGTCCGGAACGATAATTAAATTAGTAGAAATAGTCTATAAACACAAAATTTGTCGGGGTTGACTTTTTAGTCAAAACAGCCAACAGTTGACTTTTTTCAGAAAAAGTCAAACTTTAAAATTTCAAAAATAAAATTTTTGAGAAAAATATTTTTATTGTGTTGGGATTGTTAGTGTTAGTGGAAATCGACATTTATTTTGATAATAATTGATGTCTGAAGGTTATATTGACCAATCGGGTAATTAATCGAATAAATGAGAAATTAATTACTATTAATTCACATGATTATAACTATTTGTTCACATATGTGTACTATTGATTCACATTCTTGTACTATTAGGGGAGATGGTGCAAGATTGATAATACTTGCATGACTAAGTTAAAAATGGAGGTATAAATGGAGGTACTATGCTGTAATTCGTATTTTCACATGATTATAACTATTGATTCACGTGATTGAATTATTGATTCACATTATTTACTATTAGGGGAGGTGGTGCAAGTTTGATAATACTTGTAAGACTAAATTAAAAATAAAGAAAAAGAGGAAGGTATTATACTGTAATATTTTGATCCCCAAAACGTGCAATTATCGAAACTATATTTTCCTATAAATAGAAACTCATTCTTCCTTCATTTCTCACCAATTCACTAAAGCTATAGAGCAATTATTATAGAGAGAAATTATAGAGAGAAAGAAGAAGAGGAGTCTGCTACCTCACTATTCCAGTATCCAGTCTTCTTTTGAGGTAAGAGATATTATTATTATAGTAAGGGGTATTATTTCTTTAGTATTCATGAAGAGAGCTATTGTTATTCCATTCTTTATTATTCTGTTGGAATAACATGTATACGCGGACTACCGTATACATGGTGAAATTCTTTTGTTACTCCATTCTTTATTATTATGTTGGAATATCTTGTCTGTGCGGATTACGCATGACCTGGTTCCATTCTTTATTATTCTGTTGGAATAACCTATCTGTGCGGTCTATCGCATGCCTGGTGAATTCTATTGTTATTCCATTTTTTGTTATTCTGTTGGAATATCATGTCTGTGCGGATTACGCATGACCTGGTTCCATTCTTTATTATTCTATTGGAATATCCTGTCTGTGCGGATTACACATGACCTGGTTCCATTCTTTATTATTCTGTTGGGAATAACCTATCTGTGCGGTCTACCGTATGTATGGTGAATTCTTCTGTTATTCCATTCTTTATTATTCTAGTTGGAATAACCTGTCTATGTGGACTACCGCATGCATGGTGAATGATCCTTCATATTCATTCCTTATTAAATTGTGGAAATGATCTGTCTACGTGGATTACCGAATGACGGGTGAAAATCCATTTGCAGTTTCGTAATTTTTCTGACCCTCAAAAATCCTGAAAAAATTTGAAATGATAATTTGATGAGTTTTCTATATTGTGTCCAAAGATGACGATTTTTGGATGTATAAATTAAGAGTTATGGATTTTATGGGAAAAGACTATTTTAAAAGTAAACACTTATAACTCCTTGTGGTTAACTCCAAAATTGGTAAAATTTTTATTGGGAGTACATATATATAACAGGAGTATACCCTGTAAATTTTAGAATTGTTGGACAAAAGTACAATTTATGATAAATGTCTAAATATTCAGCAGTTTTGGCCATATGAAAAATATTAAATGAATTTTAAAAATTCTGAGAAAAATATATGTTCAATATGGAACTATATTCTGCTAAATCCCAGAAAAGAAATATTTTTGAGACTGATTTGGTATTTTTCATGAAAATAAACTTGTTATGAGTAAATAAATTAAATATGTTATGTGAAGTAACAAAATTGAAAAATAGGATTTTATGACTTAGAAATCCTATATAAGGTATATGTAGATTTTTGATGAGGGATTTGATCATTGGTGATGAAATCTTATGAGTATGACATTTTTAAATGATTAAATGCATTATTTGGTAAAGTGTAAACAATTAAAATAAATTATTTATAAGTTTAAGAAGTGATTAAATATTGTTATAATATTAATAATATTAGATTATGAGTTTATTAAGTGATTGATAATATTTGGATAAATTTAAAGTCTTTAATATTTATCCTTATTTTCGTTTGATTAATGCTTATATCATTGTCATCATCCTCATGCTTATATTATGATGAATGTCATCTTTGGCTTACGTACAAATATGGACTGTTGATTATTGATTTTACAATTGTATATCTTTGGCTTACGTGCAAAGATGGACTGTTGATTATTGATTTTACAATTATATATCTTTGGCTTACGTGCATTGATGGACAGTTGTTGGTATGATTATAACCAGAGATTATTCAGGTATAATCATGACTATTGTTGAAAACACGAATATCCTTGGCCCGTAGTGCATAGATAATTCGTGGTCGTAATACTAGTGAATATCCTTGGTTATAGTGCAGGGATGATTCAATGATGTGGATTATTTATTAAGCTGAGTCTCAGCGATAACATATTGATAATACACTTTTAATTCGTAGAAGATAGTAGATATCATGCTCTACTTGTCTCTTCTATAATACAGTTGTATGTCTTTGGCCTGTAATGCAAAGATGAATTGTTAATGAATATCTTTGGCCGTAGTGCAAAGATGAATTTATTAGTATGATTATGAGCAGGAATTGTGATTTGGTATAACCATGATTTTTGATGTTTCAAGTGAAGATAGGTGATGAAAATTATCTTCGTCCTGGGTGCGAAGAGGAATTTAGAATCACAATTATGATTATGAGTTATTCATATAATTGTGGACAGGAATTGTTGATTGATGTTATAGGGATAAAACATTTTTGGTGGACTTTTAACATGGAAAAGATAATAGATTCCGATGGTCTATTTGACTCTTCTAATGGATTGCTCGTTCCGCTGCAACTATGGTTGAAAAGTTTTATCATCTACCATATGTTCTAAATGTAAGACCCCGAATTTTATGAAATAAAAGTATTCAATTTTTCTTATAATTACTATTCAGTAAATGGTTAAATTGATAAAAGTTAAAGTTAAGGGTGATATAGGAAATTTTCTTCAAAATACGCAAGTGGTTATAAAATATTCAATTGTCGGAGAATTTTCGTTTGGTCGTGGAATATTCTTTCTGTCGGAGAATATTCGTACGACGACACAGCCATTGTGGGCCCCATAACAAAATAACTGTCGGATAAAGAAAATAACAAAATTAAGTTTTTATAAATAACGGCGTAATTGTTACCGTTAACACTGTTGGAATACCCGGTTGGTAAAATAAAGTAATACGCGTTGTTGCACAGTAGCACACGGTATTACACAATATTTTTGAATTATTGATTCTTACGTAAGAAGGCACTACTCAATAATTGTTACAGTAATTACTGTTTAATATTTTATTTTATTGATTCAATAATTACTGCGTTGATATTTTATATTATTGTTGTTTTAATAATTCTCATTATCAGATCAATAATTCATATTATTTGAATAATATTATTAGATAGAATTAATTGCAATGTCTAGAAAGTTCTATCAAGGAGAGGTTTGGTCACCTAATTGCGCGCCAGTAAGAAGAAATTCTTATTGGAAAGCCCCCTCTTTCCTGGAAACTGCCTGGTTGTCATAATTATGATTCTGTAATATTATTTGTGAATAATTATTATTGATTTATATGAAAATGAAATATTTATTTGATGCGGATATAAATGATGGATTTATTTATGTGGTTATAAATGAAGGAATTAATGTTGAGGTGTTTTATCAGTATTTTATCGGATTAGAGGTATTAAAAGAGCAAATCGGTGTTCTAAAGCTTTATTGCGTGTGTTATAATTTTTAATCCGACCGTTGGATCGTTGTGATTTTTGGATATGTTATACATATATGAGTTGGGTATATGTCCACAAATTTTGAACCGTTAAAAATGAACGCATGATTTGTTATGAATTTTAAAAGGTGTTGAAACGGTGTTTAAAATCATCCGTTTGTGGATTTCAAATATTTTCGGTTTGGAATTTGGAAAAACTTTCTTCTGTAAAGTTGTAGAGAATTCGATTTCGATAATATTATATTTTATTAATTTAGTCTCTTTGGCGTTCTAGCATTTTCCTATAAATAAGTGCTTAAGTTAGAATTGAAAATTACACCTAGAAACATAAGTTATCTCTCTCTATATTATCAAGCATATTTTTGTGAGTATTTAGATATCTTTAGTGTTGCGATACGGTGCAAGTTCGTTCAACATTATATCCGATTTTTCATTCGAAGTACTGCTCTCTTGAGGTAAGGGATTTTAAGGGTTATTATGTTTTTCAGTTTGTACTTCTTCCGTCCTTCAGAAAATTTTGGAAAAATTTGAAATGATATTTTGATGAGTTTTATTGATTGTGTCCAAAAATGGCGATTTTTGGATGTATAGATTAAGAGTTACGAATTTTATGAGAAAAAACTATTTTAAAAGTAACCGCTTGTAACTCCTTGTGGTTAACTTCAAAATTGATAAAATTTTTATTGGGAGTACATCTATATAATATCAATGTACTATATGAATTTCGGAATTTTTAGATAAAAGTACAATTTATGATAAATGTCTAAATATTCGGTGGTTTTGGCCATATGAAAAATAGTAAATGAATTTTAAAAATTCTAAGAAAAATTATGTTCAATATGGGACTATATTCTTCTCAATCCCAGAAAAAAAATTATTTTTGGAATTGATTTGGTATTTTTAATGAAAATGAACTAGTTATGAGTAAATGAATCAAATATGTTATGTGAAGTAAGAAAATTGGAAAATAGGATTTTATGGCTTGAGAATCCTATATGAGGTATATGCAGATTTTTGATGAGGGTTTTGGTTATTGGGTGATTAAATCTTATGAGTTTGTCAGTTTAAGATGATTAAATGCATTATTTAGTAAAGTGTAAACAATTAAAATAAATTGTTTATAAGCTTAAGAAATATTATTCTTCCAATATCATTATACCGAAATATTGGTATGGATTTTATTGTGGAATTTCTAACTTTTTCATGTCGGGATTACTATTCACGAGTTACTATTTTAGAGTTACTATTCATGAGTTACTATTCACGAGTTACTATTCATAGGTACTATTCACGACAAAATTGGTTTCTTTTTCTTACCAAATTATAGTTGATTTATGAATATTACTCTTGAGATTAAAACTATATGTTGATCATATTATTTTTATTATCATATATAACATTTTTATAACCCTAATGATGATATTTCTCTTTGACTTGAGTGTAAAGATGGGTAGATTATTGGTATGATCATGACTATGGGTTCTCTTTGGCCAGTAGTGCAAAGTTGAATTGTTGACTAGTATGATCATGACCATTGAATTTGTAATTGAATATCTTTTGCTTAAGTACAAAGGTGAAATGATCAACATGGTTATAATTATTGTTTATATAAATTCTGAAATGATTATATATTTCTTTGAGATAATAATATATTTGGCCTGTAGTGCAAATATGAACTGGTGAGGAATATCTTTGGCCTATAGTGCAAAGATGAATTGTTGATGAATATCTTTGGTCCATAGTGCAAAGATGACATGTTGTTGAATATCTTTGGCCAGTAGTGCAAAGATGAACATGTGTTGAGATGAACATGACCAACTGGTGATACAAATGAATATCTTTGGCCGTAGTGCAAAGATGAAATTATTAGTATGATTATGAACAGGAAATGTGATTTGGTGTAACCATGATCTTTGATGTTTCAGGTAAAGATAGGTGATGAAAATTATCTTCGTCCTGGATGAGAAGAGGAATACAATTATGATTATGAGTTATTCATATGATTATGGACCAGAATTATTGATTGATGTTACAGGGATAAAACATTGTTGGTGGATTTTTAACATGGAGAAGATAATTGACTTTATAGTCTATTTGACTCTTCTAATGGATTGCTCGTTCTGCTGCAATTATGGTTGAAATTTTTATCATCTACCATATGTTCTAAATCTCTGATTTATTATTGATGAAGGCTATTGATAATTTAATTATCTTTAGTCATGATATTCTTTACTGAGCTAGTTGTGCTCACCCTATTGCTTCACAATTCCTTTCAGGTAATAAAAGTATAGCTGTGTCGAGCGGGGGTAACAAGGGAATAGAACGGTGGTCTCTAGCTGTGGAGTTCTCCCTAAACAGTATAGACAAGTGTGTTGTATACATCTTTTAGTAGTTATATTTGGTGAATCATATAGGGAGAGGTGAACCCAACGTTGGAAGGGTGTTTTGCCACTATCATACAAGATGTCTAATGACATACAACCTCGTGTCATCATAAGACAGGGTTGTGCTCATCCACTTACTGAGTATATTTACGAGCACTACCTATATAATTTTGATGTTTGTTTGGAGTATAATTCTCAATTTGAGACAGTGGAGATAATGATAAATCAAGAGAAGACTCACCATTGGGAAGAATATGATAGTAATCTTCTCGTTTTTCTTTGGGGTCTATTGGGTCAACCAAGGATAATTCTGTGGCCATATGATATCTATCATAACCTAGAAGCATGGCCTCCCATGTATGAAGGTTTCCTTGAGCATTTCCTAAAGATTTTAGTTTCTAAAACAGTTTTTGACTATACCTTTATGTAAGGTGTCACTGTGAGGTGTTGTCCATGGTTGGGACATGTGTCACATTTGGTATATATTTGTATCCAAACTCACAGTATGTGTTGTTGTATTTTACATGACAATTGTTGTAATAAAGTGGTAGTTATTTTCTGTACCATGTATTTGGCGGCTCAGAATGGGTTGGATGGAATTGACCTATTTTGGGGTTGTCTCAGTTGGTATCAGAGCTATAAATAAAGAGCCCCGAGCCTCTCGCTGGTGACTTCCTGTTGATGGGGGATGCACCGAAGCCAGACTCTCCGTAGGGGACGCCGTTCTGCGGTGGCAAACTGATAGGTTTCAATGTGAGGTGCTGACACAAGTTGGTGTCTAAGGTCAAAGTTGGTATCAGAGCTTAGGGATATGATCTCTGGCGGAGATCGGGGAATATAACTAGGAGGGGAGATATGAGTAAATCCTTCGCTAGTGTGTCCTACCTAAGCTTATTTGTTGGTCAGTCATAATATTGGGATATTATGCGATATGTTAATTTGTTTAATTAACCCTTGTTTTATGGCAGTATTTGAGAATGGCTGCTGAGAATGTTAACAATGGAGTGAATGAGACCGTGGGGATACCTCTAATCACTAACCATGATAATGTGATGTCAGACGAAGAAGGAATTAGAGATATCCATGTGGTGGGTGAAGAATTGATAGTTGCACCCGAGATAGTCACAGAGGTGACAGTTGAGAGTGAGGAAGAAGAGGAAGAAGAGGTACCTAGGAGAGTTTATTAGAGGTATTATATGATCAAAATGTAGAATTTCAAAATCATATTCATGAGTTAGAAGAGCAGGCTGAAGAACGACAGGCGGTCGTGGAACAAAAGGATTCAACAATTCAAGCTTGTGTTACCCGATATGTGATGCTTGAATAGAAGCATTCTTTGGCAGAGTATAAGATGATAGAGATGGAATCTGAGCTGAAAGAAGAAAAAACTGAACGAGTAAGAATGAGTGATGCATGGGTAAAAGCCACACGACACGTGGATATTGTGGAAAGAGATGTCCGATCTAAGAATGCTAAAATAGATGACATGAATTTCTCTTTTTGGAAAGCAATTGGGAGAACCCAACATCGAGTTTTGAATTACTCTGTACATAGCGGTCAACCTGAATTCAATATGGATCGAAGATTGATGATTCAGATCATGAAACAGGAGTACGACGAGGCAGTTGAAGGATGAATATGTCCTATAGAAAAATATATTCCAATGGTAGTGATGACGCCAAATGTTGCCCCAGACAAGTCAAAGCCGTGTAGTTCGAGGGATGGCGGTTGTCATGACTTCCCAACAAATGAGGAACCCAAATGAAGTTATCACGGGAGATGAGCAATGGAGAAATCATGATGACCGGGGAGATAGAATCTGAAATGGAAGCAAGGTATTCTCAACTTTTCGAAATACCAGGTACGTAAATTTCGGGGACGAAATTTCATAAGGAGGGGAGATTGTAAGACCCCGAATTTTATGAAATAAAAGTATTCAATTTTTCTTATAATTACTATTCAGTAAATGGTTAAATTGATAAAAGTTAAAGTTAAGGGTGATATAGGAAATTTTCTTCAAAATACGCAAGTGGTTATAAAATATTCAATTGTCGGGGAATATTCGTTTGGTCGTGGAATATTCTTTCTGTCGGAGAATATTCGTACGACGGCGCAAGCCATTGTGGGCCCCACAACAAAATAACTGTCGGATGAAGAAAACAACAAAATTAAGTTTTTATAAATAACGACGTAATCGTTACCGTTAACACTGTTGGAATACCCGGTTGGTAAAATAAAGTAATACGCGTTGTTGCACAGTAGCACACACGGTATTACACAATATTTTTGAATTATTGATTCTTACGTAAGAAGGCACTACTCAATAATTGTTACAGTAATTACTGTTCAATATTTTATTTTATTGATTCAATAATTGCTGCGTTGATATTTTATATTATTGTTGTTTTAATAATTCTCATTATCAGATCAATAATTCATATTATTTGAATAATATTATTAGATAGAATTAATTGCAATGTCTAGAAAGTTCTATCAAGGAGAGGTTTGGTCACCTAATTGCGCGCCAGTAAGAAGAAATTCTTATTGGAAAGCCCCCTCTTTCCTGGAAACTGCCTGGTTGTCATAATTATGATTCTGTAATATTATTTGTGAATAATTATTTATTGATTTATATGATATTGAAATATTTATTTGATGAGGATATAATTGATGGATGTATTTATGTGGTTATAAATGAAGGAATTAATGTTGAGGTGTTTTATCAGTATTTTGTCGGATTGGAGGTATTAAAAGAGCAAATCGGTGTTCTAAAGCTTTATTGCGTGAGTTATAATTTTTAATCCGACCGTTGGATCGTTGTGATTTTTGGATATGTTATACATATATGAGTTGGGTATATGTCCACAAATTTTGAACCGTTAAAAATGAACGCATGATTTGTTATGAATTTTAAAAGGTGTTGAAACAGTGTTTAAAATCATCCGTTTGTAGATTTCGGATATTTTTGGTTTGGAATTTGGAAAAACTTTCTTCTGTAAAGTTGTAGAGAATTCGATTTCGTGTGGAATGGACATAAAATTCGTATTTTTATGATGAACAAGCTATTTTTTATGAATTGTTGAAGTTTCGAAAAATAAAATGATTTTTATTAAAATTATGGGTGGGACCACTTTTACTTTTCAAACCATGTGCTAGAATTTTTTTGTCAAATGTGGTGGCTGGTCTTTGATGGCTGGTATGGTGGCGTAAGAATGAGAAAATAATAATAATAATATTATATTTTATTAATTTAGTCTCCTTTGGCGTTCTAACATTTTCCTATAAATAGGTGCTTAAGTTAGAATTGAAAATTACACCAGAAACATAAGTTTTATCTCTCTATATTATCAAGCATATTTTTGTGAGTATTTAGATATCTTTAGTGTTGCGATACGGTGCAAGTTCGTTCAACATTATATCCGATTTTTCATTCGAAGTACTGCTCTCTTGAGGTAAGAGGATTTTAAGGGTTATTATGTTTTTCAGTTCGTACTTCTTCCGTCCTTCAGAAAATTCTGGAAAAATTTGAAATGATATTTTGATGAGTTTTATTGATTGTGTCCAAAAATGGCGATTTTTGGATGTATAGATTAAGAGTTATGAATTTTATGAGAAAAGACTATTTTAAAAGTAACCGCTTATAACTCCTTGTGGTAACTTCAAAATAGATGAAATTTTTATTGGGAGTACATCTATATAATATCAGTGTACTCTGTGAATTTCGGAATTTTTAGATAAAAGTATAATTTATGATAAATGTCTAAATATTCGGTGGTTTTGGCCATATAAAAAATAGTAAATGAATTTTAAAAATTCTAAAAAAAATATATGTTCAATATGAGACTATATTCTGCTAAATCCTAGAAAAGAAATATTTTTGGAATTGATTTGGTATTTTTCATGAAAATGGACTAGTTATGAGTAAATGAATTAATTATGTTATGTGAAGTAAGAAAATTGGAAAATAGGATTTTATGGCTTGAGAATCCTATATGAGGTATATGCAGATTTTTGATGAGGGTTTTGGTTATTGGGTGATTAAATCTTATGAGTTTGACATTTTAAGATGATTAAATGTATTATTTAGTAAAGTGTAAATAATTAAAATAAATTATTTATAAGCTTAAGAAATATTATTCTTTCAATATCATTATACCGAAATATTGGTATGGATTTTATTGTGGAATTTCTATCTTTTTCATGTCGGGGTTACTATTCATGAGTTACTATTTATGAGTTACTATTCACGAGTTACTATTCATAGGTACTATCCACTACAAAATTGGTTTCTTTTTCTAACCAAATTATAGTTGATTTATGAATATTACTCTTGAGATTAAAACTATATGTTGATCATATTATTTTTATTATCATATATAACATTTTTATAACCTTAATGATGATATTTCTCTTTGACTTGAGTGTAAAGATGGGTAGATTTTTGGTATGATCATGACTATGGGTTCTCTTTGGCCAGTAGTGCAAAGTTGAATTGTTGACTGGTATGATCATGACCATTGAATTTGTAATTGAATATCTTTAGCTTAAGTACAAAGGTGAAATGATCAACATGGTTATAATTATTGTTTATATAAATTCTGAAATGATTATATATTTCTTTGAGATAATATTATATTTGGCCTGTAGTGCAAATATGAACTGTTGAGGAATATCTTTGGCCTGTAGTGCAAAGATGAATTGTTGATGAATATCTTTGGCCCGTAGTGCAAAGATGACATGTTGTTGAATATCTTTGGCCAGTAGTGCAAAGATGAACATGTGTTGAGATGAACATGACCAACTAGTGATACAAATGAATATCTTTGGCCGTAGTGTAAAGATGAAATTATTAGTATGATTATGAACAGGAAATGTGATTTGATGTAACCATGATCTTTGATGTTTCAGGTAAAGATAGGTGATGAAAATTATCTTCGTCCTGGATGAGAAGAGGAATACAATTATGATTATGAGTTATTCAAATGATTATGGACCAGAATTGTTGATTGATGTTACAGGGATAAAACATTGTTGGTGGATTTTTAACATGGAGAAGATAATAGACTTTATAGTCTATTTGACTCTTCTAATAGATTGCTCGTTCCGTTGCAACTATGGTTGAAATTTTTATCATCTACCATATGTTCTAAATCTCTGATTTATTATTGATGAAGTCTATTGATAATTTAATTATCTTTAGTCATGATATTCTTTACTGAGCTAGTTATGCTCACCCTATTGATTCACAATTCCTTTCAGGTAATAAAAGTGTAGTTGGGTCGAGCGGGGGTAACAAGGGAATAGAACAGTGGTCTCTAGCTGTGGAGTTCTCCCTAAACAGTATAGACAAGTGTGTTGTATACATCTTTTAGTAGTTATATTTGGTGAATCATATAGGGAGAGGTGAACCCAACGTTGGAAGGGTGTTTTGCCACTATCATACAAGATGTCTAATGACATACAACCTCGTATCATCATAAGACAGGGTTGTGCTCATCCACTGAGTATATTTACGAGCACTACCTATATAATCTTGGTGTTTGTTTGGAGTATAATTCTCAATTTGAGACAGTGGAGATAATGATAAATCAAGAGAAGACTCACCATTGGGAAGAATATAATAGTAATCTTCTCATTTTTCTTTGGGGTCTATTGGGTCAACCAAGCATAATTCTGTGGCCATATGATATCTATCATAACCTAGAAGCATGGCCTCCCATGTATGAAGGTTTCCTTGAGCACTTCCCAAAGATTTTAGTTTCTAAAACAATTTTTGACTATACCTTTATGTAAGGTGTCACTGTGAGGTGTTGTCCACGGTTGGGACATGTGTCACATTATGTATATATTTATATTCAAACTCACAGTATATGTGTTGTTGTATTTTACATGACAATTGTTGTAATAAAGTGGTAGTTGTTTTATGTACCATGTATTTGGCGGCTCAGAATGGGTTGGATGGAATGGACCTATTTTGGGGTTGTCTCACTAAATCTCTGATTTATTACTGATGAAGGCTATTGATGATGTAAATTATCTTTAGTCATGATATTCTTTACTGGGCTAGTTGTGCTCACTCTTTTTGCTTCACAATTCCTTTCAGGTAATAAGTGTGTTGCCGAGTCGAGCGGGGATAACAGGGGAATATAACGGTGGTCTATAGCTGTTAAGGTTCTCCCGAAATAGTATGGAAATAATTTTATTGAGAACTTTAGATAAGTGTGACGTATTGTATACGTCATTTGATATTTAATTTTGGTGAACCGAATAGGGTGATGTGAACCCAACTTTGGAAGGGTGTTTTGCCACTATCATACAAGATGTCTAATGACATACAACCTCGTGTTATCATAAGACAGGGTTGTGCACATTCACTTGCTAAGTATATCTACGAGCACTACCTATATGATCTTGGAGTTTATTTGAAATTTAATTTTTACTTGGAGACAGTGGAGATAATTATATGTCAAGAGAAGACTCACAATTAGAAAGAAGATGATAGTAATCTTCTCGTTTTTCTTTGGGGTCTATTGGGTCAACTAAGGATAATTCTGTTGACATATGATATCTATCATAACCTAGACGCATGGCCTCCTATATACCAAGGTTTCCTTGAGCACTTCCCAAAGATTTTAATTTCTAAAACAGTTTTTGACTGTACTTTTATGTAAGGTACCATTGTAAGGTTGTGGTTGAGGCACCATGAGAGTTACATACATTTGTATTAAAACTCACAGTTTTACTGTGGTCGTATTCTGTACGACAGTTCAACAGTTGTATAAATGAAGTTTGTATTTGATTTTTATAGTGTGATATCTGGCGACTCAGAATGGGTCGTGTGGACATATTTTGGGGGCGTCACAGCATGCATGGTGAAATCATGTTGTTATTATATTCTTTATTATTCTGTTGGAATAACTTGTCTACGCGGACTACCGCATGCATGGTGAAATCCTTTTGTTATTCCATTCTTTATTATTATGTGAGAATAACCTGTCTACGCGGACTACCGCATTCCTGGTGAATAACCCTTCATATTCAATGGTTATTAAAATTGTGGAAATGATCTGTCTACGCGGACTACCACATGACAGTTGAAAATCCATTTGTAGTTTCGTATATTGTTCATTTCAGATTCCTAACTCTAAACTTACTACGGTAAGTACTGCTTCTATAATTCCTGAAATGATCAGAAATTCCTTTTCTTTTCTGTATCCAAGTTGTCTGTTATGGTTCCTATATTTTATTAGATCTATGTTTTGAACTTTATTCTTGAATTTTGCTTCACAATTGATTATTATGGAGTATTCTTGAACTTGGATAAACTAAATTATGAATCCCTAATCGCGTCCTTTATCTCACTGGATTCGTTCTTTAAAATATTTTTCATCATCCTCGGTCTTAAATGGTGATACTTGATGAATATCTTTGGCCTGTAGTGCAAAGATGAATGATTATGTGATGAATATCTTTGGTCCGTAGTGCAAAGATAAACATGTATTGAGATGAACATGACCAATTGGTGATACAAATAAATATCTTTGGCCTGTAGTGCAAAGATGAATATTTGATTCAAGATGTATATTGATTGATGTTACAGGGATAAAATATTTATGATGGACTTCTAAATCATAGAAGATAGTAGACTACATTCTCTACTTAACTCTTTTAATGAATTGTTATTTTCGCTGCAGTTGTTGATCTAAAACTTGTTGTCTATGGTATTCTATCAGATTTTCCCCTGTTAAGGACTAAGGATAATTTGTTTTACATTATCTTAGTCATAATATTCTTTATTGGACTAGTTGAGCTCACCCTTTTCCTTTTTGTTCCATTTTTCTTTTGAGGAGGCGAGAATATAACAGAAACTAGTCGGGGTGTGGAGTGATGTTTCAAGGCAGATGTTTTAGTAGTCCTCATTATTTTGTAAAATAGTGTATCAATAATTGTAATGAGGACTTATTTGAGTTTGGACATTGTCTAGAAGACAATATTTGTATTTAAACTCACAGCATATGTGTTGTCGTATTTTGCACGACAATTGTAATAATGAAGTTGTAGTTATTTTCTGTACCGTGTTTTTGGCGACTCAGAATGGGTTGTGTGGACCTATTTTGGGGGCGTCACACAGGGAGTATTTCTTTGTACTTGATTGAGTATTAAGTTTAATAAAAAATGTCTCCAATACCATTGATCGAATAGGGAGTTTTTCTTTGTATTTAATTGAGTATTAAGTTTAATAAAAAGAGTCTTTAATACCATTTGGTATTTGACGTGGATGTAGGCCACTAGACTAGAGATTAGGTGTTGAACCACATAAAAATCTTTGTGTGATTTCTATTATGCTCTTTTCTTTAATCTGCATGTTTATTCTGCATATTTAGTTCAGGTTTGTGCTTGAAGATACACTAAAACAATCAAGGTATCCTGTCCGGTTATATATGACAAAGAACATGTATTAAAACAGACAGGGTTACCTGTCCGATTATAACTTGTAGCAGTAAAATAAAAAATTGACCACTGTAGATCACTTTTGACATTTTCACCTATTCACCCCTTTAGGTGTGCCTATTTATAGAATTACATTAATAATATCATAACATCAAAGCACCATTTAGGCACCCAAGTACCAGGACACGGTTTGCTAGGTTTAGAGTATATGGTAACTCACGTTACAACATTATCGCATAGTACTACCAAATAAAGAAATTCTAAGATCATTACACCAACAAAGTATTTGGCGAACCAAATACTACTACAAGTCTACAGCTACTATCAAAGCACTCATAAGACACTGAAGTACATAAAGTTTAATGCTTATATAATGGGTAAGAGAGAGAGAAATACAAACCTCTGACAAGTAATCAATGGCGGATTAGCATGTATCCCTAAAGCCTCAGCAAAGGAAGCCAAATGGTGTCCAAACAAAGCGCCAACTGAAGGTATTGAGGCTTTGCCACTGGCCAACATTGTGAGGTTCTTTATATGCTGTAATTTTAATATGGATTTTGTTATGATATTGGTTTCTCTCTTCCATGTAGATTCTTCTCTTAGAGTTATTGGACTTTTAGACCAATTACTTAAATTCTGTTCTTTCTTATGTGACCCTTTTCTTCCCATATCTTTATGTCTGTCCAGGCGTTTCTGTCAGGAATTTAGACAAACAGTTGGTGGACACCACACAAAAATATTAAAAAGATAAAATGTTGCAGCAGTTTTATTTCGAATTTGAAAAATAGTACTCAATAATTTCTTCATAGAATATTTATCATTGGAGATGAATTAAGCATAGCCCACTAAAGTAGATGTATGTAAAAGGGTTAATTACAAATTTAACCCTGAAGTATAGACCTTTTTACCATTCATACCCCAATGTTTAAACGCTTCCATCCCGCTACCCAAAGTACACAAAAGCATGCAAAAGTGACCCTTTTGTAATTTCCGGCCAAAAAAGTGATCAGAACTGCCACGTGTTCTAGTGGTCTATGTATAATACTGATTTGACCAGATTTTTATACAGTTGACTATATAAAACCTTATTATGTACTAATACAAGTTGACTTCCTGATTAATTAGACTAAGTAGTAGATTAAAATCTATTAATACAATAAATAACTCCTTCCAACGTCAGTTCCCTCCAACCATTGTACTAATTTCCCGCCAATTCATATATATATATATATTATATATATACATCTGTATAAGAGCAGAAGAAGACACATGGCAGGGTAGAGAAGGAGAAGAAGACAGAGCCAAATGCAAACCTTCAATGGCTGTAGTGCTTTGCCACTGTCATATCCCGACAGTGTTGAGAACATCATACACCAAGAAAAATCCGGGGAGAAGGTTTCTAGCTTACCAATCCATAGGGGAATGCTTTCCCATAAATCTTATTATTCTTCTTCTTCCTAGAAATCTTCTTATTCTTCTTCTTCTGCATCTTGTTAAGCTACCGTTTGTGAGTAACAAACTTTTTAATTCTTTCAGCATGGATGTGGTTTCTTTCTGTGGTATGAACCTCCAGCAGATGATGGATTGGTGGGGAGGGTTGCTGCAATTGAAGATGAAATCAAAAAGCTACTAAGAAGAGAGAAGATGTATATAGCTATCATAATTATAACATGGATTACCATGCTATGTAATCGTGGTATTGACTGAATTTATGTAATGACAATCATATGCATGAAATTGAATGAAAAGTTGGAGTGTTCCTTATCTCTGAAAATGGCATACCAACTTGCAAAACACCATTTAGTCCTTTTCTCCTGCAATAGAGCACATAAAAACAGAGTTAAAATAAAAGAAAATCTGTAAAAACAGAGGAAAAACAAACCCACATTAAAACAAAAAAAAAACAAAGCATGGCTAATTAACCAAAACAATTCCAGAACATCCCCATCTACAAGGAAAAATCCCACATGACTAATTAACCAAAACAAGCAGTTCCCATCAAACTAATAAGCTAAAACAATTCCCATTATAAATCACAAGCATTGGTGTTATCCCACATGACTAATAAAGCAAAACAAAATCTACAAAATAGTGCACAAGCAAGCCTCTTTTCCCACATGTCTGACAAACCAAAACATTCCCAGCATAATGCACAAACAAGAAAACTAATAAACCAAAACAATTTACCCATCAAACACACCCATAATAAAAATTAGTTCCATTCCATTGCCCAAAAACACAAAGTTCAGTTGTAATAATTACATACTATCAAACTTCACATGTTTGACCAAAAGACATCATCTTTTAATACATAACAACTCTGCACCCTTAATTACATACTGTAAAACTTCTCATGTTTGACCAAAAGACATCATCTTCACATGTTTGACCAAAAGAAATCATCTTTTAATACATAAGAGTAAAAGCATTAAGTCTGATTCCTAGTTAATAAGACTAAAAGTATTAATATAAGAGTAAATATAGAGGGGTCATAAGCCTTCACTATTTCTTCTTCTTTGTGTTGCAAAACTCAGTAGCAGTTGAGTTACATTCATGGAGGACTGACTTCACATTCTTTAGGGTTACATATTTTTTCCCACCCTTAAGCAGATTTGGTGTCCCTTTGAAAGTGTCTTGAGTATGTGGTACACTAGCAAACAATCAATTTATGTCTGGTATGAGAACACCAGCTGGAGGCATTCTAAACTTGACAGGACTTTGAAGTCTTGGAGCATTAAATGCATTAGAACCCTTATTACTCCCAACCTACATGAGTTAGATTATCATAGTTAATTTCATAATAAATATACATAGAAATTAAATTCATCATATCACTAACTAGGCCCTTACTGATTTCTACAACTCATTATAAGGATTGAACCTTCTCATCTACATCCAAATAACAAAAGTTATAAATAGACCCAAAAAATGTAAATGTACATAGTGTTGCTATTTAGGATTACATACTTGCAGTTTTGCTCTTTGTTATGGTTGAGGTATTGAGTGTTGTTATAACTCTGAATGTGAGACCCCGAATTTTATAAAATAAAAGTAGTCAATTTTTCTATTTTGGTAATAGTTAAATTGATAAAAGTTTAAAGTTAAGGGTCATATTTGAATTTTTTTCAAAGTAAGCATGTTGTCATAAAATATCTGGTAGTAAAAGTACAGTAATACGCGTGGTTGCATAGTAATACACGATATTGATTATTGATGCTTACGTGAGAAGTCACTCAGTTATACTCAATTATTACTACAGTAATTGCTGCATCATATCTCTCATATTATTGATTCAGTTATTGTCACAGTATCATCTGCATAATATTTTATATATTATTAAATCAATAATTGAGACGACAAAGTTATTTATATTATTATTTGCAATATTGACAATATCTAGAAGTTATGTCAAGGAGAGATTTGGTCATCTAATTGCGCGCCAATAAGAAAAAATCCTTATCGGAAAGCCCACTGTTTTTTGGGAACAACCTGGTTGTTAAATATTGTTAGTTATGATATTAATGATGAATGTTATTAAAAATAGAATTTGAGTTCGAAGTTGAATTTGGAGACGCGCATGGGATATTTGAGTCCGGAATGATGAAATTAGTAGAAATAGACTATAAACACAAAATTTGTCGGGGTTGACTTTTTGGTCAAAAAGTCAACAGTTGACTTTTTCAGAAAAAGTCAAACTTCAAAATTTCAAAAATGAAATTTTTGAGAAAAATATTTTCATTGTGTTCGGATTGTTAGTGTTAGTGGAAATCAACATTTATTTCGATAATAATTGATGTCTTGAGGTTATATTGACCAATTCGGTAATTAACCGAATAAATGAGCAATTAATTGTTACTGATCACATGATTATAACTATTTGTTCACATTCATTTACTATTACGGGAGTTGATGCAAGATTGATAATACTTGCATGACTAAGTTAAAAATGGAGGTATATGATGAGTGCATATTATTCATTTATTTTGATTCCATTATATTTAGTTTTATTATATGTTTCATGTGTATATGAGCTTATTAAGGTGTTTAATGATTTCAGAAAGAATTGGAGCTGAAATGAGGAAAAAGAGAAAATTGCAGAATTTTTAGCATTAAGTTGGATGCATGTTCTTAGATTGGGACTTGAATTTTATTGTAGAGCTCTTCTTTATCTTTCCGGAACATCTTGAATCATCCCAATCGGATTTCATGTGAAAAAGTTATGATATTTTTACTAAACGGACGTTGAACCTCAAAGTTTGGAAGTTGTAATTTACACAACAGTCACTTGGAGCCCGATTTTGACCTTGATGCAGATCGATTTTGTCGATTCTCAAAGCATGAAAGTTGTAGATCTCGTCGATATCTTCATTTTTACAGGTAGCAGGCCCCATAACTCCTCCTGGATCAAAAGTTATGCTCGTTTTACCAAAGGACGTCGCAGTAGGAAATGAAAATTTGCCCCAGCGAATTTGAGAGGGAAAATCAGGAAATCTTGGATTTTTGGAAAGTTTCTAAATGCAGATTTTGGTAGACTTCTACATGGAATTGGATTGATATTTCTATTAGCTTTAGGATTTCCTTTAGACTAAGATTTATTTTCAAATTGAATTCTATTTCTTTATGGAAACTAGTTATGATTTGTAATTCCTTTTAGGATTTGGATTTCTATATCCTATAGGATTTAGGACTTTGTCTAGCACTATAAATAGAGGATGAGAGTCAAGATTTTATTCATTCAATAATCAACTATCATCTATTGGAGTGCAGACTCAAGAGCATGTCAGGCTAGTTCTTTTCATTCAGTTCTAAAGGGAGGTGAATCCTTGTTACAAGTAATTGATTAATTGAGTATTATTATTTATTCCTTGTGTGAAATTTCTTCTGATAATCCATTTTCATTGATTGCGTGTTAATTGATCTAATTGATTTAATATGGCCAATTGAGTTAATTTAATCATTATCATCTGCTAGATTAAGATTGGTATTACGTGTAATTGATATCTTTCTTCATCACAAGTAGCAACTTGGTAATACTAATTGTGGACAAGCTTTTGTGTATTGCTAAGATTATTAGAAAACAAGTTAAACAAATCGACCTTATGTGTTTGTTACTTGGATTAGCCTAATTCTCTATTTCTTAATGCTTCTATCATATTAAATCTAGAGAGCTTATTCTAGGTTGTATGCTAGTTAGAATATGGTGGAGAGCTTGTTTCATACAGTGATAATCTAAGGAGAATTTTGGATAGCAGAGCTTATTGTTATCTAGGGCTAATAATTTCATTGAAGAAAAAATAATAATTACTTGATTAATTGATTGTTGTACTTGGTGAAACTGAACTGCAGAATTGAAGTTTTTACATATTTGGTTAATTTCATCATTAATTCTTGTTCTCTTAGTTTCAAAACAATTTTCAAAACCCCCTATCTTTATTTTTTTTGTTCAAATAGTAGAATAATTCTAAAACAACTTTACTCTCTGTGGGATCGATCCTTACTTGCTACTGTGCTAATTATTATAAATTGTGAAGTGAAAGTGAGGTTAATTTAGGAGTGTCAACGACAGCTCCCAAATATTAACGCCGTTGCCGGGGAGTAATTTGGCATTTTGTTTTTATTCTATTATTTGTTTTGTTCTTGTTTTATGACTCGATCTTCTCAAGCTACTATATTAGATTTTGATCCAGAGATTGAGAAACTGCAAGGAAGCTAAAGAAGGAAAAACTTAAAGTTCAACAGTCTTCTGCAGATATAGACGAGGCTTCTGCATCATCACCAGGCCTCAACTTAGCTTTGGAATTATTATCCAACGAATCCAACAAAGAAGAAGAGATGTCGATTCCAAACAACAATAGAACTCTCAGGGAGTTGGGAAGTCCTAATTTAAATCAACAACCTCTGAGCATTGAATATCCTAATTTAGATGCTGCATTTGAACTTAAATCCTGACTAATCCATTTACTGCCTACTTTTCGTGGTCTTATAGGTGAGGACCCCTACAAACATCTGAAGGAATTTCATGTGGTGTGCTCCACTATGAAACCACATGGAATCACCGAAGAACAAATCAAGCTGAGAGAATTCCCATTCTCCTTAGCAGATTTGGCAAAGGATTGGTTGTACTACCTACCCTCAGTATCAATACAGTCTTGGAATGACATGAAGCAGTTTTTCTTGGAGAGATACTTTCCAGCCTCAAGAGTAGCCAACATAAGGAAGGAGATCTGTGGGATTAGACAATCCAGTGGGGAGACGTTATACGAGTATTGGGAAAGATTCAAAAAGCTATTGTTCTAGCTGTCCACCGCATCAAATTGATGAACAACACCTGATCCAGTATTTCTATGAAGGGTTGGTACCGATGGATAGGAGCATGATCGATGCAGCTAGCGGAGGAGCACTAGTTGACAAGACCCCATAGGCTGCAAGGAATTTAATTGTAAATATGGCAGCAAACTCGCAACAATATGGCACTAGAACAAATCATGCACCAGTAAGGGTAAGCAAGGTAAGCACTTGTGATTATGGTCAACAAATTTTTGAATTAACTGCTATGGTTAGACAATTAGCTACATGTCAACTGCCAATTACAAAGGTTTGTGGAATTTGTCTACAACCAAATCACAATACAGATGAATGTACAACATTACAAGATGACGAGGCTGTGCAACAAACTAATGCAATGGGAAATTATCAGCCACCACCTCAGAAAAAGTATGATCCATACTCAAACACATATAACCCAGGATGGAGGGATCATCCAAATCTGAGTTATGGGAGCAAGCAAGCGGCACCACCTGCATTTCCACCTAGGCAGCAGGGCTTCCAACCAGCCCAACCTCAATATCAGCCGAAGCAAGCAGTCCCTGTACCTACTGGAACATCATTGGACGATATGTTAAAAGCATTCATGGGACAGACACAACAATTCATGCAAGAGACAAAAACTTCGGTTCAAGATTTGAGGAACCAAGTAGGACAACTGGCTACAACTGTGGGGATATTAGAATCCAGAGGCTTAAGAAAATTACCATCTCAAATAGTAGTCAACCCAAGGGAGAATGCAAGTGCCATAACTTTGCGGAGTGGAAAACAAATGGATACACTATCGGCCACCGTTGAGTTTGAAAAGGAAGCAACTAAGGAGGAAACTAAAAAATCCAAAGGTACAATCTCACTCTCCTTGTAAGCTTAAAAACATTCCTCTACCCTTTCCTCCTAGAAATTCTAAAACTATAAAGAAAGATGAACACGAAAAAGAAATTCTGGAAACTTTTAGGAAAGTAGAAGTGAACATCCCTCTCCTTGATGCAATTAAACAAGTGCCATGGTATGCAAAGTTTTTGAAAGAATTATGCACTAATAAAAGAAAATTGCAAAATAATGAAAAAGTTACAGTCGGGGAAAATGTATATGTTGTTCTTCAAAGAAAAATGCCTCCTAAATGTAAAGATCCAGGAATGTTTACAATCCCGTGCAAAATAGGAAACACCAAATTTGACAAAGCCATGCTAGATTTAGGAGCTTCAATTAATGTTATGCCTTTATCTATTTATGCTTCCTTAAATCTAGGTCCTTTGAAAAATACTGGTGTGATTATTCAATTGGCAGATCGTACTAACACTTACCCCCGAGGGGTAATTGAAGATGTCTTAGTACAGGTGAGCGAACTAATCTTTCCTGTAGATTTTTACATTGTGGATATGGAAGATGATACATCACCAAACCCTTCTCACATCTTGTTAGGAAGACCATTCCTAAAAACAACAAGAACCATGATTGATGTGCACAATGGAACCTTGACAATGGAGTTTGATGGCGAGAAGATTCAGTTTAACATCTATGATGCCATGAGGTACCCTAGTGATATAGGACAGGTTTTTGCTATCGATGTGAGAGACTCTTTAGTACATAGAGCCTTTAAACAAATGCATCGGGATAGTTTGGAGGTAGCTATCTCCAACTGTATGGATATGGGCAAGGAAGATGAAATTAAGCAAACTCAGGAATTGAAGGAAATTGTGGTTGCACTACACTCAGTGTCAAAATTCTCAGATAAGTTAGCAAAACATTCTATTCAATTTCCTGCTCCTCATCAAAAGTTATTACCTTCTGTTGTACAAGCCCCAATTCTAGAATTGAAACAATTACCTGCTCATTTGAAATATGCATATTTGGGGACTAATGTCACTTTGCCTATAATTATTGCTAGTAATCTAACCAAAGTGCAGAAATCTCTTGAGCAAATATACAAAAAAGATTTGATGGTTGGAATGAAGAAAAATCAGAATATGAAGGATGCTTTTAATAAAGAATTGAAGTTGTTACCAGTCCACTTGAAGTACACAAGTCCAATTACATAAGATGAGAAGGATGATGTCGAGCCAAAGACGTTAAACACGGGCAGCTGCTTGGGAGGCAACCCAAGATCTCAGATTTGATTTTTCTATCCCTTTACTTTTTAGTTTTTTTATTGTATGTTTGCTAGTAGTATTTTCTTCTTTGCATGATTTTCTTACATTGGGGACAATGTAAGGTTTGAGAGTGTGGGGGCGGGGGGAGATTTAGGTTTTATGTATTTTATTTCTATGTGCACTGATTTCACGACTTAGAACTATTTAACTTACTTATGTTGTTGCAGAACCATGTGAAAAAATGATGAATGAAAAAAAGAGAAAAAAAGGAAAAAAAAAGAAAATTGAAAATCTGCTTCAATGTCCTATTGTGCGAAATAACTGGGTATCTAAGCCTCGGGAAGCATTGGTATTCACGCTGAAAAGTGCGATGGATAAAAGCAACTTGACTAGTCGACTTTTGTGGCCTTTGTTACTTGAATAAGTAAGCCCTTAGGGGTGTCTCTACACCTAGCGCCCTAAGATCATCTGGTTTGGGAGTCGTTGGTGGAAAGTTCGCTAATGGGTAACTCTGAAAAGCCTAAGAAAAGGAGACATTGCACATGTCAAGAAAAAAAAATATGAAAAAAGAAGAAGCATGGAAATATATTCATCTGTGCTAAAAAGAAGGTTCTATGAAAAAAATTAAAAAGCAAGAAAAACTTGTTCTTGGTTATGAGTCAGTGTGCACGGTTTTTGCTCCATGGTAACTAAGTTGAGTAAGTATGATGATTTTGGGAAAGTTACTTATGTGGCTACAATTTGATTTAATAAAATTCATTGGTGAAATGATAAAGTTGGTAATTGTGAGTTAATTGATAAAGCGTTGATTAGATTTCTTCAAATTTAGTGTTGATAGTCATTATTTATATCTTGAAATCTTTTGACAGTATGGCTGAATAGAATTTTTTTTGGAAATCAAACTTTTGGTTTACACGAGGATGTGTAAAAGGCTAAGTGTGGGGGAATTTGATGAGTGCATATTATTCATTTATTTTGATTCCATTATATTTAGTTTTATTGCATGTTTCATGTGTATATGAGCTTATTAGGGTGTTTAATGATTTCAGAAAGAATTGGAGCTGAAATGAGAAAAAGAGAAAATTACAGAATTTTTAGCATTAAGTTGGATGCATGTTCTTAGCTTGGGACTTGAATTTTATTGTAGAGATCTTCTTTAGCTTTTCGGAACATCTTGAATCGTCCCAATCGGAGTTCATATGAAAAAGTTATGATATTTTTACTAAATGGATGTTGAACCTCAAAGTTTGGAAGTTGCAATTTACACAGCAGTCACTTGGAGCCCGATTTCGACCTTGATGCAAAGCGATTCTGTCGATTCTCAAAGATTGAAAGTTGTAGATCTCGTCAATATTTTCGTTTTAATAGGTAGTAGGCCCCGTAACTCCTCCTGGATAAAAATTATGCTCGTTTTACCAAAGGACGTCGCAGCAGGAAATGAAAATTCGCCCCAGCGAATTTGAGCGGAAAAATCAGGAAATCTTGGATTTTTGGAAAGTTTCTAAATGAAGATTTTGGTAGACTTCTACATGGAATTGGATTGATATTTCTATTAGCTTTAGGATTTCCTTTAGACTAAGATTTATTTCCAAATTGAATTCTATTTCTTTATGGAAACTAGTTATGATTTGTAATTCCTTTTAGGATTTGGATTTCTACATCCTATAGGATTTAGGACTTTGTCTAGCACTATAAATAGAGGATGAGAGTCAAGGTTTTATTCATTCAATAATCAACTATCATCTATTGGAGTGCAGACTCAAGAGCATGTCAGGCTAGTTCTTTTCATTCAGATCTAAAGGGAGGTGAATCCTTGTTATAAGTAATTGATTAATCGAGTATTATTATTTATTCATTCTTGTGTGAAATTTCTTCTGATAATCTATTTTCATTGATTGCATGTTAATTAATCTAATTGATTTAATATGGCCAATTGAGTTAATTTAATCATTATCATCAGCTAGATTAAGATTGGTATTACGTGTAATTGATATCTTTCTTCATCACAAGTAGCAACTTGGTAATACTAATTGTGGACAAGCTTTTGTGTATTGCTAAGATTATTAGAAAACAAGTTAAACAAATCGACCTTATGTGTTTGTTACTTGGATTAGCCTAATTCTCTATTTCTTAATGCTTCTATCATATTAAATCTAGAGAGCTTATTCTAGGTTGTATGTTAGTTAGAATATGGTGGAGAGCTTGTTTCATACAGTGATAATCTAAGGAGAACTTCGGATAGCAGAGCTTATTGTTATCTAGGGCTAATAATTTCGTTGAAGGAAAAATAATAATTACTTGATTAATTGATTGTTGTACTTGGTGAAACTGAACTGCAGAATTGAAATTTTTACATATTTGGTTAATTTCATCATTAATTCTTGTTCTCTTAGTTTAAAAACAATTTTCAAAGCCCCCCATCTTTATTTTTTTTGTTCAAATAGTAGAATAATTCTAAAATAACTTTACTCTCTGTGGGATCAATCCTTACTTGTTACTGTGCTAATTATTATAAATTGTGAAGTGAAAGTGAGGTTAATTTAGGAGTGTCAACGACAGCTCCAGTATAGATGGAGGTACTATACTGTAATTCGCATTTTCACATGATTATAACTATTGAGTCACATGATTGTACTATTGATTCACATTATTTACTATTAGGGGAAGTGGTGCAAATTTGATAATATTTGCATGACTAAATTAAAAATGAAGGAAAAGATGAATGTATTATACTATAATATTTTTAGTCCCAAAATGTGCAATTATGGAAACTATATTTTCCTATAAATAGAAGCTCATTCTTCCTTCATTTCTCACCAATTCACTAAAGCTATAGAGCAATTATTATAGAGAGAAATTATAGAGAGAAAGAAGAAGAGAAGTTTGCTACCTCACTATTCCAATATCCAATTTTCTTCTAAGGTAAGGGATATTGTTATTATAGTAAGGGATATTGTTATTATAGTAAGGGGTATTATTCTTTCGTATTCATGAAGAGAGTTATTTTCTTTCAATACTCATAAGGGTTGTTATTCCATTCTTTATTATTATGTTGGAATAACCTGTCTATGCGAAGTACCGCATACATGGTGAAATTCTTCTATAATTTCATTCTTTATTATTCTGTTGGAATAACCTGTCTGTGCGATTTATCGCATGCCTAGTGAATTCTATTGTTATTCCATTCCTTATTATTATGTTGGAATAACCTGTCTATGTGAAGTACTGCATACATGGTGAAATTCTTCTATTATTCCATTCTTTAATATTCTGTTGGAATATCCTGTCTGTGCGGATTACGCATGACCTGGTTCCGTTCTTTATTATTCTGTTAGAATATCCTATCTGTGCGGATTACGCATGACCTGGTTCCATTCTTTATTATTCTGTTGGAATAACCTGTCTGTGCGGTCTATCGTATGCCTGGTGAATTCTGTTGTTATTCCATTCTTTATTATTATGTTGGAATATCTTGTTTGTGCGGATTACGCATGACCTGATTTCATTCTTTATTATTCTGTTGGGAATAACTTGTCTGTACGGTCTATCGCATGCATGGTGAATTTTTCTGTTATTCCATTCTTTATTATTCTGTTGGAATAACATGTTTATGTGGATTATCGCATGCATGGTGAATGATTCTTTGTATTCATTCATTATTAAATTGTAAAAATGATCTGTCTACGTGGATTACCGCATGGCGGGCGAAAATCTATTTGTAGTTTCATAATTTTTCTGACCCTCAAAAATTTTGGAAAAATTTAAAATGATAATTTGATGAGTTTTCTATATTGTGTTCAAAGATGACGATTTTTGGATGTATAGATTAAGAGTTATTGATTTTATGGGAAAAGACTATTTTAAAAGTAAACCCTTATAACTCATTATGATTAATTCTAAAATTGGTGAAATTTTTATTGGGAGTACATGTATATAACAGGAGTATACCATATAAATTTCGGAATTTTTGGACAAAAGTACAATTTATGATAAATGTCTAAATATTCGGCAGTTTTGCCCATATGAAAAATAGTAAATGAATTTTAAAAATTCCGAGAAAAATATATGTTTAATATGGGACTATATTCTGTTAAATCCCAGAAAAAAAATATTTTTGGGACTGATTTGGTATTTTTCATGAAAATAAACTAGTTATGAATAAATGAATTAAATATGTTATGTGAAGTAACAAAATTGAAAAATAGGATTTTATGGCTTGGGAATCCTATATAGGGTATATCCAGATTTTTGATGAGGGATTTGATCATTGGTGATGAAATCTTATGAGTATGACATTTTTGAATGATTAAATATATTATTTGGTAAAGTGTTAACAATTGAAATAAATTGTTTATAAGTTTAAGAAGTGATTAAAATATTATTATAATATTAGATTATGAGTTTATTAAGTGATTGATAATATTTGGATAAATTTAAAGTCTTTAATATTTATCCTTGTTTTCGTTTGATTAATGCTTATATCATTGTCATTATCCTCATGCTTATATTATGATAAAAGTTATTTTTGGCTTACGTGCAAAGATAGACTGTTGATTATTGATTTTACAGTTGTATATCTTTGGCTTACGTACAAAGATGGACTGTTTATTATTGGTTTTATAGTTGTATATCTTTGGCTTACGTGCAAAGTTGAACTATTGATTGATGAGTATCTTTGGCTTATGTGCATAGATGAACTGTTTGTTGGTATGATTATGACCAGGAATCATTCGGTATAATTATGACCCGTAATGTTATAGATGATGTGGATAAAAGTCTTCATTGGCCCGTAGTGCATTGATGGACAGTTATTGGTATGATTATAACCAGGGATTATTCGGTATAATCGTGACCATTGATGATTACATGAATATCCTTGGCCATAGTGCATGGCTGATTCGATGATGTGGATTATTTATTAAGCTGAGTCTCAACGATAAAATATTGATTATACACTTTTAATTCGTAAAAGATAGTAGATATCATGCTCTACTTGACTCTTCTAAAATACAGTTGTATGTCTTTGGCCTGTAGTGCAAAGATGAATTGTTAATGAATATATTTGGCCGTAGTGCAAAGATGAATTTATTAGTATGATTGTGAGCGGGAATTGTCATTTGGTATAACCATGATTTTTGATGTTTCAGGTGAAGATAGTTGATGAAAATTATCTTCGTCCTGGGTGCGAAGAGGAATTTAGAATCACAATTATGATTATGAGTTATTCATATGATTGTGGACATGAATTGTTGATTGATGTTACAGGGATAAAACATTATTGGTGGACTTCTAACATGGAGAAGATAATAGACCTGATGGTCTTTTTGACTCTTCTAATTGATTGCTCGTTCTGCTGCAACTATGGTCGAAAAGTTTTATCATCTACCATATGTTCTAAATCTCTGATTTATTATTGACGAAGGCTATTGATAATTTAATTATCTTTAGTCATGATATTCTTTACAGGGCTATTTGTGCTCACCCTTTGCTTCACAATTCCTTTCAGGTAATACGAATGTAGCTGGCTCGAGCGGGGATAACATGGAAATAGTGTGATAGTCCAAGACTGTTGAAGTTTCTCAATACATTATAAAACGGCATGACATGCAACAGATAATTGTATTGAGGACCTAAGATGAGTGTGTCGTATTTTATACATCACTTAATAATTGATTTTGGCGAACAACAATAGGGTGATGAGAACCCGACTTTGAAAGCGTCAAAAGTGCACCTCATTAGAATGAATATGATAGTAATCTTCTCGTTCTTCTTTGGGGTCTTAAAATATTTGTTGCTGTATTTTATATGGCATTGTAACAATTTGAGTTTGGATATTGTCTACGAGATAATATTGTATTAAAACTCATAGCTTATGTGTTATCGTACTATGCACGATAGTTCAACAATTGTATAAATGAAGTTTGTATGTGATTTTTATAGTATGGTCACATGGCAACTCAGAATGGGTCGTGTAGACCTATTTTGGGGGCGTCACAAATGGTATCAGAGCTTAGGGATATGGTCGCTGGCGGAGATTTGAGTCTAGAACTATGAGGGGAGAGACGAGTAATATACTTCGCTAGTGTGTGACTTATCTAAGCTGAAATTGTTCACTTGATAAATTGACAAATTATGATATGTCAATTAACCTTTGTTTTGAAGGTATATTTTAGAATGATATCTGAAATACAGGAGATGACCAATGGGAAAATCATGATATAGAGGAAATAACTGGGAAGGTATAATCCAAAAAGAAAACAAGGTATTCTCATCTCTTCGAACTACCAAGTACGTAAATTTCGAGGGCGAAATTTCATAAGGAGGGGAGATTGTGAGACTCCAAATTTTATGAAATAAAAGTATTCAATTTTTCTATTTTGATAAATAGTTAAATTGATAAAAGTTTAAAGTTAAGGGTCATATTTGAAATTTTTTCAAAGTAAGCAAGTTGTCATAAAATAGCCGGTAATAAAAGTACAGTATTATGCGTGGTTGCATAGTAGCACACGGTATTGATTATTGATGCTTATGTGAGAAGTCACTCAGTTATACTCAATTATTGCTACAGTAATTGCTGCATCATATCTCTCTCATATTATTGATTCAGTTATTGTCACAATATCATCTGCATAATATTTTATATATTATTAAATCAATAATTGAGACGGCGAAGTTATTCATATTATTATTTGCAATATTGACAATGTCTAGAAGTTCTGTCAAGGAGAGGTTTTGTCACCTAATTACGCCCCAATAAGGAGAAATCCTTATCGGAAAACCCCCTCTTTCCTGGGAACAACCTGGTTGTTAAATATTGTGAGTTATAATATTATTGATGAATGTTATTAAAAATAGAATTTGAGTTCGGAGTTGAATTTGGAGACGCAGATGGGATATTTGAGCCTGGAACGATGAAATTAATAGAAATAAACTATAAACACAAAATTTGCCGAGGTTGACTTTTTGGTCAAAAAAGTCAACAGTTGACTTTTTCAAAAAAAGTAAAACTTTAAAATTTCAAAAATGAAATTTTTGAGAAAAATATTTCCATTGTGCTGGGATTGTTAGTGTTAGTGGAAATCGACATTTATTTTGATAATAATTGATGTCTGGAGGTTATATTGATCAATCGGGTAATTAACCGGATAAATGAGCAATTAATTGCTATTGATTCACATGATTATAACTATTTGTTCACATGTGTGTACTATTGATTCACATTCATTTACTATTAGAGGAGTTGGTGCAAGATTGATAATACTTGCATGACTAAGTTAAAAATGGAGGTATAAATGGAGGTACTATACTGGAATTCGTATTTTCACATGATTATAACTATTGAGTCACATGATTGTACTATTGATTCACATGATTTACTATTAGGGAAGGTGGTGCAAGTTTGATAATACTTGCATGAATAAATTAAAAATGAAGGAAAAAATGAAAGTATTATACTTTAATATTTTGAGCCCTAAAATGTGCAATTATGGAAACTATATTTTCCTATAAATAGAAGCTCATTTTTTCTTCATTTCTCACCAATTCACTAAAGCTATAAAACAATTATTATAGAGAGAAATAAGAATAGAAGTCTGCTACCTCACTATTCCAGTATCCAGTTTTCTTCTAAGGTAAGTGATATTGTTATTATAGTAAGGGGTGTTATTCTTTCGTATTCATGAAGAGAGTTATTTTCTTTCAATACTCGTAAGGGTTGTTATTTCATTCTTTATTATTATGTTGGAATAACCTGTCTATGCGAAGTACCGCATACATGGTGAAATTCTTCTGTTATTTCATTCTCTATTATTCTGTTGGAATAACATGTATGTGTGATCTATCGTATGCCTGGTGAATTCTATTGTTATTTCATTCCTTATTATTATGTTGGAATAACCTGTCTATGCGAAGTACTGCATACATGGTGAAATTCTTCTATTATTTCATTCTTTATTATTCTATTGGAATATCCTGTTTGTGCGGATTACGGATGACCTGGTTCCGTTCTTTATTATTCTGTTGGAATATCTTGTCTGTGCGGATTACGCATGACCTGGTTCCATTCTTTATTATTCTGTTGGAATATCCTGTCTGTGCATATTACGCATGACCTGGTTCCATTCTTTATTATTCTGTTGAGAATAACATGTCTATGCGGTCTATCGCTTGCATGGTGAATTCTTCTGTTATTCCATTCTTTATTATTCTGTTGGAATAACCTGTCTATGTAGATTACCGCATGCATGGTGAATGATCCTTTGTATTCATTCCTTATTAAATTGTATAAATGATTTGTCTACATGGATTACCGCATGGCGGGTGAAAATCCATTTGCAGTTTCGTAATTTTTCTGACCCTAAAAAATTTTGGAAAAATTTGAAATGATAATTTGATGAGTTTTCTATATTGTGTTCAAAGATGGCGATTTTTGGATGTATAGATTAAGAGTTATGAATTTTATGGGAAAAGACTATTTTAAAAGTAAACCCTTATAACTCCTTGTGGTTAACTCCAAAATTGGTGAAATTTTTATTGGGAGTACATGCATATAACAAGAGTATACCCTGTAAATTTCAGAATTTTTGGACAAAAGTACAATTTATGATAAATATCTAAATATTCAGCAATTTTGGCCTTATGAAAAATAGTAAATGAATTTTAAAAATTCTGAGAAAAATTTATGTTCAATATGGGAGTATATTCTGTTAAATCCCAGAAAAAAAATATTTTTGGGACTGATTTGGTATTTTTAATGAAAATGAACTAGTTATGAATAAATGAATTAAATATGTTATGTGAAGTAACAAAATTGGAAAATATGATTTTATAACTTGGGAATCCTATATAGGGTATTTTCAGATTTTTGATGATTACATGAATATCCTTGGCCGTAGTGCAGGGATGATTACATGTATAACCAGGGATTATTTGGTATAATCCTGACCATTGATGATTACATGAATATCCTTGGCCGTAGTGCAAGGATGATTCGATGATGTGGATTATTTATTAAGCTGAGTCTCAACAATAAAATATTGATTGTACACTTTTAATTCGTAAAAGATAGTAGATATCATGCTCTACTTGACTCTTCTAAACTACATTTGTATATCTTTGGCCTGTAGTGCAAAGATGAATTGTTAATGAATATCTTTGGCCATAGTGCAAAGATGAATTTATTAGTATGATTGTGAGCAGGAATTGTGATTTGGTATAACCATGATTTTTGATGTTTCAGGTGAAGATAGGTGATGAAAATTATCTTCGTCCTGGGTGCGAATAGGAATTTAGAATCACAATTATGATTATGAGTTATTCATATGATTGTGGACAGGAATTGTTGATTGATGTTACAGGAATAAAACATTATTAGTGGACTTTTAACATAGAGAAGATAATAGACCTGATGATCTTTTTGACTCTTCTAATGGATTGCTCGTTCCTCTGCAACTATGGTTGAAAAGTTTTATCATCTACCATATGTTCTAAATCTCTGATTTATTATTGACGAAGGCTATTGATAATTTAATTATCTTTAGTCATGATATTCTTTAATGGGCTATTTATGTTCACCCTTTGCTTCACAATTCCTTTCAGGTAATAAGAGTGTAGCTGGGTCGAGCGGGGATAACAGAGAAATAGTGTGATGGTTCGAGACTGTCGAAGTTTCTCAATACATTATAAAACGGCATGACATGCAACAGATAATTGTATTGAGGACCTAAGATGTGTGTGTCATATTTTATACGTCACTTAATAATTGATTTTGGCGAACAACAATAGGGTGATGAGAACCCGACTTTGAAAGCGTCAAAAGTGCACCTCATTAGAATGAATATGATAGTAATATTCTCGTTCTTCTTTGGGGTCTTCAAATATTTGTTGTTGTATTTTATATGGCATTGTAACAATTTGAGTTTGGATACTGTCTACGAGATAATATTGTATTAAAACTTATAGCTTATGTGTTGTCGTACTATGCACGACAGTTCAACAGTTGTATAAATGAAGTTTGTATGTGATTTTTATATTATGGTCACATGGCGACTCAAAATGGGTCGTGTGGACCTATTTTGGGGGCGTCACACTGAAAATTCATCAGTGCTAGTTTGAGTTAGCTCCACTTCAATATGCTCTTCACTTGTTTCTTCCTTTGCTTCTACTTTTACTTCTTCCCTTGTATCTCCCCCAATATATGTTTATTTCTTCTTATGAGACCTTGAGTTGTGTCCATACTTCCAACACACTCTGCATCTGAGAGAGTCTTGTAATTTTTTACCTAAGTTACCAGAACCAGTTGCAAGCTCATCTCTGTTTCTCTTCCTTAGCATTTTTGGCCTACATAGCATCTTATTAAACTTGGGATGCATCAATTTGAGATTATTTTCTACTTGGTTATCATCCCACATGTCTGCACTAGACATTGGTGCTATACAAGGCTCATAGATCTTCTTGTAAGTCGTTATCTTGTATAAATCATTTACAAAATTTGCAGGATCCAGGTTTTTGAAAACCATACATGAGATGGCATGATTGCAAGGTATGCTAGTCATGTCCCATTTTCTGCAGCTACAACCCTTTGCATCTAAATCAATTGTATATTGGTCCCCATACATTGTCCTTACTTGAAATAGGTGGTCATTTTCAGGACAAGTAATGCAATCTCCTGCATATTTCTTGGTCCTTTCTAGTCTCTCAAGTGCATTGGGATAAAGGTCCCCAAACCATCTTTGGTATACTGTTTTGTTAATGTTTAATCTCTTCATTAAAAAATATCTAATATCTTCTAGCATACTCAGAATTGGTTTTTCTCTTGCCCCCTTAATATTGTTGTTAAAACTTTCACAAAAGTTATTTATCAAGATATCACACTTGGGGTATGTGCTAAAATGTGATCTTGACCATTGGCTTGCAGGTTTATCTTGTAGCCAGTTCACAACCTCAGGACTCTTTTTCATTAGTGCCTCCATGTTGTCCTTATACCTTTTAAGATGTGTAGCTTTTGCACAATCCCACAATAACTCTCTCAATCCCATTCCTCTATGCCCTGCATTTGCAAGTTTTGATGCAAATGCTGAAACAAAAACCTATTTTCTGAGTTAGGGACTAATTCTTCAAATGCCTTACTCAATTCTTTTTGTTTATCAGATACAAATGTCCAACCATAGTCATTCACAATTCCCATATCATCTTTTAACAATCCTAAAACCCATAACTAAGTGTCATATGTTTCTCCCTGTAACACTGCATAAGCTATTGGATACATATTATTGTTTGATTCAATACCCACATCAGTTAATAAGATGCCTCCATTTGTGCTTTTTAAGAATGTTCCATCAACACTAACTATAGGCTTGCAGTGCTTAAATTCTTCCTTCAGCCCACCTAAACATATATAAATCCCCCTGAACAAAGGTTTCCCACCAAGTAAGGTACCAGGCTCAGTTTGTAGCTCAACGGTGCTCCAAGGATTCAATCTTTTTAACTCATCAACATATTTCCACAAGTTATGACATTGATCCACATGATTGCCCTCAATCATCTTCATAGCCTTGACCCTAGCTCTGAATGCATGGAATGGAGATATTTGAATAGTGTGATCAGTCCATACTGTCTCCACAAAAGTGGATGCCTCCATCTTTGGATTTCTTCTAAACTCATTCAAGTATTACTCAACTAACTAAGCAACTGTCACACCCTTAACTTTGTGGATCCTAGGGCAAGTACGTGTCAAATTGATGATCTTAATCTGCAGTGTGTTCTCTTTTTGTAATTTCCCAGTACATATTTTTTATGGGCATGGAGAAGTGCACATGAGCCCCACCCTATATTTCTCATTCTTGTATACATTCATTGCTCTCCCATGCTTCACTGAGTGTGCTACCACAACTTTCTTTAAAACTTTATTGTCTGCAAATAACATCCCCTTCTCAAACTTAGGATCATCCATCATTATCGCGGGATTAAATAAAAAGCCATTTAGTCCATCCTCATTATTATTTATCTGCATTCTTGGTATCTCCTCAGTCATAAGGTCTTCTTCTACAAAATCAGATTCCAACTCACTAACATCCTCTTTTCCCTTCCCTTTGTCAACCATATTTTCCTTTCCCTTTTCTTTTTCCTTCCCCTTCCCCTGCCTCTTATCACTTACACATACTCCATCAAACTCAATATCACTATCAACATTCTCTTCATAGTCTTTATCATCCTCCTCATATGCACTATCACTAAATGCAGTCACATATGTAGATTCCTCACTATTAGTGTCACTACACTCGTCATCACTCCTATCATGTTCCTTCCCATTGCTAAAATCACCACCACTGAAGTCATCAACCTTTTCCTTCCCTTTATTAGATTTCCCAACATTGTTCCCAACCTGTTCGTCCCCTTCCTCAGCATTACCTGGCTCTGTATTACCTGGCTCTTCACTAACCAGACATGCACACTTCTACTTCTTTTGATTTAGGAATAAAAAACTTAATGACACACAAGTCTTTTAAAGTAGTAAGGCGTCTATAACCTTTCTCAGGCACAAAGTGGTAAAATGATAAATCTCCAGCAAAGCCCAATTTCATTGTCATATTTCTCAGTTCCCTGTAACTCAGATGCTTTAACTGGACAGAATCAAAAAACTTAATTGATCCCCCCACATACCCTTTCTTGTCAAACTTTCCACCATAAATCATTTTAATCGAAAAAATGGGATCATTTTGATCATCTGCACACAAATTTAGGGATTTCAAATATATTAAAAAATTACATCAGAGACAAAAAATAACAAAAAACTTTTCTAACTTTATTTGAGTGTTCCCAAACGCCACTTATGTAAAAAGTAAGGCAGAAAACAAAAAAAAAATAAAAATGGGATTACTATTGTCGGTCAAAATTGACCATGCAAGAACTTTATCATTTTATTCATGCAAATATGCTTCTTGACCATCTATATATACTGTATCTATACTTCATATACGAATAAAGAACATACCTGGATATAAAGGGGTGCTAAAACCTTCAAAATCAAACAACTGAATTGTACCAACCGACCTATAATTCCTTTTTTTTGAAACTTTATTTTGTAATTTGACTATTATCATATATTTGTACAAATTTAGTAATTGACGTACAATATTTATACGGTAAACATTATTTAACTATTAAATTGTCACACGTGACCATAACCTGGCGAACAATTTGATCGGAGTGTTCCACTAGGGTCCATCGTACTTACTTTTGTGTACTTTGGGTAGCGGGATGAGAGCGTTTATACATTGGGATACAAATAGTAAAAGGGTCTATACTTCAGGGTTGAATTTGCAATTAACCCTATGTAAAAAGTTATAGTTGCCCACAAAATGATATAAGAAGGTGTTTGATTAAAATTGAATGAATCTGAATATGAAAAATTTGAATTTGAATCTGAATGAAAAAAGATGTTTAATAATTAACATGTCTGAAACATCTGAATGACATAATTTTATTATTTTACCCCTCTAAAAATTCAAAATTATTGTAAATTTATTTAATATTACTTAATATAATAGTTAATTTTTTTAATTTTTTTCTTTATTCAGCTGCTCATTCAGTCATTCAACAAAAAAAAAATCTGACTTAGCCTTTCAGCTCAATCATCTGATCGATTCAACTATTCAGACGATTTTTTTTTTCAAAATAAATGCACTTAATTGCTGATCGATTCAGTTATTCTGCCATTTAGATGTATTCAGTCCTAAACAAACGCACTTTGAATAGTGAGATAGGAGCATTTATATATCAGAGTGCAAATGATAAAAGGGTCCATACTTCGGAGTTGAATTTGCAATTAACCCTATGTAAAAAGTTATAATTACCCACAAAATGATATAAGCCTTCGAAAGCTTAAATATGAATTAGTATCCTAAACTATAGGTCATATTCCACTTCGGTGATCCACCTTTCAATTTTGTCAATTAGGTGATTAAACTATCAATTTTTTTCAATTACAACAAATTGAACACGCCATGTCAGAAATTGCTGACGTGGCTAATTTGTGGGGTCTTAAACAGCTTATGTGGCAAAAAAATTTATTTTTTGTTCATTACATAAACAAATCTGTTTATGTAAAGGGCAAAATCGTCAAAACACATTAATGAGCCACCAACCAGCGTGAGGGTAGTCTGCTAAACAACAAAACACACATATTTGGACAATTTTTCCCATTAAATCACAAATATGAGATGAGCGTGTTCGGGCTTCGCCTCCTCAACTCCCTCCCGAGTTCTCGTATCCGGCGGCTATGACGGTTATGCCGCCGCCGTGATCCAACCAAGACTCCTCCAAAATGCGATCTATGGCACTACCACTGCCAGGTCCTTCTCATCTGCTTGTTCGCCTCCGCCGCCATGGTTTTCTTCCTGTACTGGCTACAATTATGGACTTGCCGGAGCTCTATTTGCTGTTGCTGGAGCCGCCTCATTCTTCCAAGAGGAGACGTATGCCAAAGAGCTTACTCCTCCGGAGCTCGTCCCAAAGGAGGTTGTGCTGTATCAGTATAAAGCGTGCCCCTTTTGTAACAAAGTTAAAGGTATACATGCATCACCGTCGCCTCATCAAGATCTTCTCCAAACTCGCCTGAATCGGAATCCCAAAAGGTCTCGCAGTCTAAAAGCTCTCTTCGCCACAAAGCCCCTGCCGCCGGTAATTCTGGCGGAGAGGAAAACAGTGATTCTCCAGATCTGTACAACCATCATCTTCTTCAACCTCCAGATTCGTTCGTTCACCAAACCCCAAACCCAGTCAACTCACCGATTCAGTAGGGTTTGAAGGTTAAGAACGGTTGATTATGAAATGGGGTCGCTGTGATAGGTTTCGAGGTCTGAGACAATTCCGGATATTGCTTCCTCCATGGTTGATTTAGTTATTAATATATGTTATTGTTGCTGTTAATAAGAAATGTTCTGAGTTAAGTTAACTAATTAGACTTGATTTAAATCTGATTTTATCCTAATTAGTTAATTCATTTGATGTATGGGAAATTGTTTTGGTTTTTTTAATTTTGGTTATGTTGTTTTACACTTTTGCCCTTTTAAAATTATTAAAATAATAAAATGGGTTAAGTAATTATTTTTTTAATACACATCAGCTTCTTAAGGTCCCACACAATTAGCCACGTCAGTAATTTCTGACGTGACATATTCAATTTGTTGTAATTGAAAAAAATTGATAGTTTAATCACCTAATTGACAAAATTAAAAGATAGATCACCGAAATAGAATATGACCTATAGTTTAGGATACTAATTCATATTTAAGCCGCCTCCGAACTGACATGTAGAAAGCCTTTATTTCTCTTTTCTTTCTCTCCCCTCCTCTTCTTTTCTATTATCGAAATAAATGTCAATTTCCACTAACACTAATAATCTCAACACAATGGAAATATTTTTATCAAGAATTTCATCTTTAATCAACACGAACTTATTCATCATTAATATTATAACTCACAATATTTAACAATCAGATCATTCCCAAGAAAGAGGGGACTTTTCGGTAAGGATTTCTCCCTATTGGCGCACAATTGGGTGACCAAACCTAAAACATCGACATAAATTTCTAGACATCGTCAATAATGCAAATAATAATATGAATAACTTTGTCATCTCAATTATTAATTTAATAATATAAAATATTCTACAGATGATACTGTGACAATAATTGAATCAATAATATGAGAGATACTATGCAGCAATTACTGTGACAGTAATTGAATAAAATTGAGTGACTTCTCACGTAAGCATCAATAATCAAAGATATTGTACAATATTGTGTGCTACTATGTAACCACGCGTATTATTGTATTTTTACCATCAGGTATTTCAACAGTTTAACGGTAAAACTTTTGCCATTATTTTATAAAAAAATATTTCTGTCATTTTCTAACTCCGACAATACTTCTGTTGTGGGGTCCACTGATAAGTAGGTTTTATTTCTACTTATTCGGTATCTGTTTTACTTGAATTAGTTGCTTATATTCATGTTTCTTAGTTATTTTTCATACATTTTATGTTATTTTGTAGGCTATAATACGACACTGGCATGAAGAAGCAAGGGAAAACAATTCGGACATCTTTTGGACTAAAATACGCAAGCAAATACAAAGAGATAAGATTGAAGGACTGTTAACACCAAGTTAGATGCATGTTCTTGGCTTGGAACTTGGAATTTATGGTAGCTCTACTTCTTATCTTTCCGGAACATCTTGAATCGTCTCAATCGGAGTTCGGATACGAAAGTTACGACCTTTTTATCAACGAAGTTCAAAGCTAAGAGTTGTCATGCTTGCCATTTACATAACATCTACTTCAATCCCGATTTACGCCATGATCCAATCTAAATTTGCTAATTCTCAAAGCATGAAAGTTGTAGATCTCGTCGATATCTTCGATTTGATAGGTGGCAGGACCCGTAATTCCAAGCGGATCAAATGTTATGCGTGTTTTACCAAAGGACGTCACATCAGAAAATAGAGTAGCGCGGACCGTGCTAGGGGCGCTCTAGGCCACCAGAAACACTGCCACTGTAGCGCGGGACGCGCCCAAAATAGCCTAGGAAGAGCGCGGGTGGCGCTAGTCGACGGGAAAACAACTTATTTGGGTTATTGGATGTCCAATTTGAGCTAGAATAAGATTCTTAGTTGCCTAACTTGCTTGGATATCCATTAGAACTATAAATAATGAGGAGAGGCATAAAAGAGGAGACATATAGGCTAGTTTTGGTGGATTCCATTAGATGAGATTAGAGTAAATTAGATCAAACCCCTAGTTCTTATGAGATTGGGAGATTGAAGCGACTTGGAGACTATTGAAGATTCAAAGTAGGAGCAATGAGGGAGCTTCAAATCTACAGACAATAGATTCTATCTTCTTATCTTCTTCTATCTTTGTCTTTTAATGATTATTCAATTGTGGATTCTTAGTTTTAATTCAATAATCATGAACTAATTCTTTGTTTGAGATTACAATGGATCTTATTGTATAGTTTATTTTAATATGCTTCGCTATTAATTATTATATTCTATTGTGAGGATTGTCTATTGTGATTTGGACTTAATTGCATAATTGCCTAGCTAACAATTACCGTGATAATCTATATAAACTCGGGAGATGAAGTATTGATTTAGATCTCATCATGATAGCATGTGTTTGTGATTTCTGCATAGATAGAATTCATGATTCGTGTTTAGGATAGTGATATGCCTTTACGCCATATGTAATCTTATAGAGAACTTGTGCTTTAAATCCTTTTTAATTGTAATTCACATAGAGATATAATGGATTAGTTAATTAGGGTGTCTTGCTTAATTCTATCATCTATGGATTTAAGTGAGTATGGGTTGTAACGCCCGAGAAAATCGGATTTTTTAGAATTAAATTTTTATTTTTATTAAATGAATTTAATTGATTATTTATGGAGCAAGCTAATCGAACGTCGTTCTCTGACCTAGAAATGCCAAAATGTCGTAGGATTTTGGCTACATGGTAGAGTTAAAGTGTTTGAATTTCCAAGACGAAAATAAAAGCTTTCCGAGAAATTTTCCGAAAAAAACTATTCACGCATTTCTGCTCGGGAATTATTTTTGAACTTCCGAAAAATACATAACGATAGAATATCGATGTGAGATGGAATATCCAATAATATTTCAGTTATGGAAAACATAATATTTCGCCTGTGGACTTAAAACCTAACGTTTAAGAAAAATGATTTATGAGAAGGAAATGTAATGAGATTAATGAATAAAACAATGATCGTATAATACATAGGTATTATACGAAGTAATGAATACGATGAATAAGTATGCGAGGGGAATACAAGAATTATACGTATAATATATGTTATAAGGCTTTAAGCGAAAAGAATGGAATTAGTAGGATTGTGTAGGAAATGGTTAAGTCCAATAGAGTTAATGATCAAGCCCAAGTGTTTGTTTAATTGCAAGCCCAATGTATAAGTTAATATTAGTTAAGCAAATTATGCTAGAAGCCCAAATGATTTAAGCTAAGATTAATTAAGATAAGGCCCAAGGTAAATATCCAATGGGTTAGGGGATGGGTAAGAACCATGGAGCAAACCATGGATGATCCAAGGTGATGAACAAGGGGATCCTAAGTGAAGGATCGAGGTGTGTAAGACATGTGGAAAGACTTATCTAGGAGTATGTCTGTAAGGGATTATAATTACCTTTAAAACATTAAGATAGAGGAGGAGGGATTAATTTTCGTTAATTATATTCGTGGAAATGGTTTCATGAATAATAGAAGTAAGCAAGTATCGGTAAATAAGTTTCGATTAATGTCGAGAGGATTTGAGGAAATTCTCGGTATGAATGGGTTAATTAACAATAGAACTATAATAAATTGTTATAAGAAAAGTGTGAACCTTTAATTTTTCTCAGAAAATCTAAGGTAGTAATTTACGGTAATAACATACCGCGACATTATTATTGTTGAACCATGACGTAAGTTAGGAGGATGTTAAGGAAGAGGATGAGTCGTTACGGTTGTGTATCGACTATTGTAACTAGATTAAGTTAGCAGTTAATAAGAAATACCTATGGCCCAGGATCGATGATCTAATTGATCAGTTGAGAAGGGTAGAGAATTTTTCTAAAAATAGATGTATGTACGGGGTATAGTCGGTTGAGAGTAATGAAGAAGGAGGAAGTACCTAAGATGACGTTCAGAACTCGTTATAGTTATGACAAGTTTCTGGGTATGTCATTTAGGTTGACTAATGTGCGGAAGTTAGACTTTCCGTAAGGAGCAACGAGCAAGTTGGTGGCCAATTTGATAGATACTCTTGTGAGGTGCTATGGTTGAAGGTACCATTAGCGTCACAGGATTATTGAAGACGGTTAAGTAAGACACCTGTATTATCTTTATCGGATGATACTGAGAATTTTGTAGTGTATCTCGATGTTCGCATAGATGGCATGATTGAGTGCTCTTATAGCATGGCAATGTCATTGTGTATGCATCACGCCAGTTAGAGGATTATGAGGAGGTCTATCTTACTTATGATCTAGAATTGGTAGTTGTAGTTTTTGAATTAAAAATCTGAAGATAGTATTTATAAAAAAAATGTGGGATATACATGGACTCTAAGAGTCTGAAATATATCTTCACACCGATGGAGTTGAATATGTAGTAGAGAGAGGACTGTGATATCTTATATCATTCAGGGAAGGTAAACGTTGTAGCCGACATGTTAAGTAGGAGGGGTAGGGAAAGCTATCTATGTTAGCAACTCAGAAGGAGTTAACAACGGAGATGGCAAGCATGGAGTTAGAAGTTAAATTATGGAATGAAGGGGTAGAATTGTTATTCAAAACGTAGACTCAATCCACGATAATGGAACTAGTTAAGTAAGTACAACTAAGTAACGAGGGATGAAAGCAAATGAAGAAGATGATGCAGGGTAAGTAGAAGACTAAGTATAGTCTTATTTTGAGGGAGAAATTTGAGTTCTAAATAAGTTTAACGTTAAAAGAAGAGCTAATAAAAGGAAGATATCGTAATGTGTTATTAAGTGTTTAACTTCCGATTCAAATTATTGATAGAAAGTGATAAGTCATGTGAGAGAGGATAATACCTTCGGTGAAGGTGAAATGAAAGAACCCCAATGTCGAATAAGCATTGTGGTAACTCGAGATTAAAATAAAGGAAAAATTTTCCTCTGTGGTATAGGTATTATTAGCGAGATTCTGGGGACAGAATCCTTATAAGGAGGGAAGAATGTAACGCCCGAGAAAATCGGATTTTAGGGAATTAAATTTTTATTTTTATTTTTATTTTTATTAAATGAATTTAATTGATTATTTATGGAGCAAGCTAATCGAACGTCGTTCTCTGACCTAGAAATGTCAGAATGTCGTAGGATTTTGGCTACATGGTAGAATTAAAGTGTTTGAATTTCCAAGACGAAAATAAAAGCTTTCCGAGAAATTTTTCGATAAACACTATTCAAGCATTTCTGCTTGGGAATTATTTTTGAACTTCTGAAAAATACGTAACGATAGAATATCGATGTGAGATGGAATATCCAATAATATTTCAGTTATGGAAAACGTAATATTTCGTCTGTGGACTTAAAACCTAACGTTTAAGAAAAATGATTTATGAGAAGGAAATGTAATGAGATTAATGAATATAATAATGATCGTATAATACGTAGGTATTATACGAAATAATGAATACGATGAATAAGTATGTGAGGGGAATACAAGAATTATACGTATAATATATGTTATAAGGCTTTAAGCCAAAAGAATGGAATTAGTAGGATTGTGTAGGAAATGGTTAAGTCCATTAGAGTTAATGATCAAGCTCAAGTGTTTGTTTAATTGCAAGCCCAATGTATAAGTTAATATTAGTTAAGCAAATTATGCTAGAAGCCCAAATGATTTAAGCTAAGATTAATTAAGATAAGGCCCAAGGTAAATATCCAATGGGTTAGGGGATGGGTAAGAACCATGGAGCAAACCATGGATGATCCAAGGTGATGAACAAGTAAACTTAGAGGCAAAGTATGAGTGGTGAGCACACAAAGTGATTAATGTAATAATCAAGTTTACTTAGTAGTTAAGTAAATGTAATGACCAAGTATTTTAAGTGGGGAGCAAGATAACTTAGAGGCTAAGTGTTGTGGTGGCCAAGTTTACTTAAGGACTAGGTAATGAATAGTAATGAGGTGGATGATTTAATGACTAATCTACCCTCACTTTGAGATGCCTATAAATAGAGAGCTTTGCATTCATTTGTTGGTTGTTCAAAATTCCGCCAACTCCTCACAAGCTAAACAACTTATTTGGTTGAGAGAATAAGCACTTATAAAGTTAGACTTTCTTTGGTAGCTTTTCCACCAATAACTTATAGCTTATTGGTTAGAGAGAATAAGTGAGAATAAGCTAGCAAGTTAACCTTTGAAGTTCAATAATCAAGAAGGAGATTAACAATTAAGCAAGATATCATCAAAGAGTAAGTGTTCTTGAACCATGTTTCTCTTTCTCTTCCATTGTTAGAGAAGTTTTTAGAGAAGGGGGAATTGGTAGAACAAGCATGCTAAGAAGAGGCTGGAATAATGAATCAAAGGGCTTAAGTCTTAATAAACCGAATAAGTCATGAATAAGAAATTCATTTGCAAATAAGTTATGAACTTATAATGGAAGTATAGAAACTTGTTATAACTTGTAACATTGGTTTTCAATGGAGACAAGTCATATTTGTCATTATAGATTTGCAGACTCAAAAATGGTCGGATTCCGACTTAGAACGAAGAAACGAGCGTTGAACGTCCACGAACGTTTATCGTTTTCGTTCAAAAGGGACTAATAGGTGAAATTTTAGCTAACGAAGTCGAATAGATAAAATTCTTGCATGACCACGTAGAGTACATGATTTGTGAATCGTAGGCTCTTGAACAGGCCAAATCGGACTTATAACGAAGAAGTTACGAAGCCGGGAATCTCACTAAAAGAAAAGTCTGTCAAATTTTTCTGGTGTATAGAGCTGGCGCCGCGGCGCCAGCCCAAGGCCAAATAGCCCACGCCACAGCGCCGAGCTTAGCCGAGCAAAGCTAAAACCTTCTGGAGAGTGGCGCCGCAGCGCAACAGTTAACAAAGGTACTCGCACCGCAGCGCCGAGTCCGGTCTCCAAGCCCTAATAAGCGACGCCGCAGCGCGACATAACAAAGGAACACTGGCGCCGCAACGCCAGACATAAAACTTAGACAATGAAGAATGGTTACAAGTTGAAATGAATTGGAATTGTTAACAATGAGTTAAGGAACTTAATCAAACATTGTTATGTTATAATTAAACCCCAAGTATGATATCTTAGGGTTAAAGAAAGTCAATTAAATATGAACGTGAACTATACATAATAAGTACACATAACCAATGACAATCGAGTTTTGATTAATAACGTAAGGACGTTAATAAGCCGTAAGGAAAGTTGATTAACTCGAACCGAGTTGTATTAATGAAATAATTTCACTTAAGTGTTATAAGAGAATGAAGTTAGTAAGGAAGATGTAAAAGAAAGATGGAAAGCCGGAACCAATAAATAATGAATCTAATACGGGATTAGATTGAGAAGTAGGGTAAGATTCTTTAGGAGCCAAGTATGTTCATTCATGACCTAATGTGGTATATTATGTGATTATGTGTTGTAGAGACTGTAAAGACTCAAAGGAAACGTAATTATTCGGTAGCAGACGCTGAAGGCAAGTTTTTCTTAAACGCTTGTCTAACCTTAGTGTTAGCCATGTTTTCAAATGATTCAAATTATGAGATGCATGTATGGTTTTGAAGAAAGAGTCGATGCCAGTTTTAGCTCGGCTAGACTAATCGTGATAGATTGATTGAACTGTTTACAAGTCTTTCAATATAGAATTGCTATCGCTATCCTACACCAATTATTGGGTACGGATTCAAGGTAAGCCTAAATATGAATAAACAAATGTATTTTCATCGAATATTCGATGGGCACGTGAGGTTGCCACAACTTAAACGTACACACGTTTAATGGATGTAGTGTTGATCAACATAGAGTACTATAGGCTGATCACCTAGATGTACTCGTAAGCTATGTCGGACTTACGGACTTCGTGCCGGGTTGTCCGTTTCAAAGAAACTATAAGACGTTCATGTCTTGAACTAGAATTGATGATTTACGGAATATTGTTATTGCAAAACGTTTTGAAGGAAAAGGAAAGCTATTTTGAATTATTGATAGTACTTCATAACTATCATCCAGTTATTGAAGATATACGATTCCTATGTTTCAAGCATGCTTTTAAAATGAAATTGTTGTACTTGCTAAGCTTGTTATGCTCATTCTTGCTTGAACCATATGAATACAGTTTAGACCGAATGGACCGAAGGATTCAATAAAGATAAAGAGAAGGCTAAAGCGACGTTATAGATTACCTATGTAATAGTATAGGTTTGTAATGATAATATTTGATATTATGACAAGAACAAATGTAACGGTTATAAAGAAACTGGGGAATGGTAGTATTGTGTTAGAATATATATGAGACATATTCGTTCTTTTGAGGCATTTCAATTGAATGTTTGTGTGAATTGCAGCACCGTAGAGCACCATATGTTGGGTTAGAAGAGACCCGGATTTAGGGGCGTCACAGTTGGTATCAAAGCCTTAGGTTATAAAACTTAAGGGGGAAAGAACCTTAGGCTCATAACCTCGTTAAGGAAGAGAAGTCCGAAGGAAGTAAACTCGAGCTTTACTTGATTCGAATGAGTTAATACGGTATTGAGGGAACTCAGTACCAAAAGATTTAAAAGATGGAAAGTAACCTTAAATAAATTAAATGTGATTTGTGCTTATACAATTCTGTGTTATGTACTAATCAACATATGTGTTATTGTAGGATGTCAATCGAAAGCTTGATGTATAGAGATATACATGCGGTGAGCGAAGAGCTTGTGAACCGAGTAGAGCCTGTACCCATGCCAGTGGCGGAGGTACCAATAGTCATTCTAAAGGAGTCGGAGACAGAGGAGTACTTTTCTAAGGAATACTACTCTGAGGGAGAGATGGATATAATGTCATACCTAAGTATGATGAACGATGGGGAGGAAGAAAGAGAGGTAACATCGATAACTACGGTGGTATCAACACTGGAGTCATCACTTCCGGATGCAATGGAAGCATTGTATCTGCCAGCGCTTGACAGGAATGTGCAACTGGGTACAGTTGTGCAGAATCAGAGTGAAGAGATTAGTTATCTCCGATGAAGCTAAGATGTCTGCAGAAGAAGATGTTGAGTTAAAGCACGATAAGCAGGTGCTTATGGCAGAGAAGGCTAGGAATCATAAGGCAGAGGCCAATGAGTTTCGTAGAGAACTAGGGGAGAAGGACCGGAAGATAGCACGGATGTCTTACATCTATGAGAGTGCACATAAGGATTTCAAGCTGAAGGTTTCTTGTTATTCCATTGAGTCAGGGCAAACCCGTCATATGATTAGTCGGGATATTGTAGCAATGATTGTGAATGAGAAACACGAGGATGCTATTATGCATTATTAGAAGTCTAGAATTATAAATATGTGTGTAGTGATGTAAAACCCTCTTTTAAAGGGTAGTCTTTTTGTAAATCCCAACTTTTGTGAAGCTCAATTGCGGGATAGAAAATGTAATAGCTTTTGTCTATGAAAAAAATTTGTAAATAGTTTCAAACTATGAAGAAGCATATGAATATAATGAAGTTTTCATGGAAATGATTTGTTATGATGTGATTTAGTATGTGGCGATTAATAACGAAGTAAGTAAATAGATAATAATAAAAAATAAAAAAAATTATCTAAAAATGTCGTCAGGGAGAAGATAACGTAATAAGGAAGTGGAATCACATAATGATAATTAATGGGGTCAAAACAACCCTATGCAAGAGTTCGTTAAGTTATTAACGGCTGCATTTACCCAAACTGGGGGTAGAGTACCCGCGAAACCTAAGGTAGCTAGAATGATTACCTTTAAAAAGTTTAAAAGCATAGGTCTGTCGGAGTTCAAAGGAACAACGGACCCAATCGAGGCCCATACCGGGGTAAAAGAAAGAGAGAAGGCGTTTGTTATTACAAGCGTATGTGAGATGCAGAAGTTTTCTTTTGTGACTTACACGAGGAAGAGTGAAGACAACTTTTGGTAGAAGACTCACCAAGGTGGGGTTAGAACAGATGCGGTAATGTGGGAACAATTCAAGAAGGTTTTCTTTGAGAATTATTTCCCTACAAATATGTGAGGAAGGATAGAGATTGAATTCTTGGAATTTAAGCAAGGGGATATGATATTTCCCCAGTACGCGACCAAATTCAAATTAATTGGCAAGGTTTGTTTCACATCAAGTGGACACGAAGGAGGTGAAGGCTCGTAGGTTGGAGCAGAGCCTGAAATCCTAGCTCTATAGTGGGATTTTGGGGATCTAGAGTGTTTCCTACAGGATCATTCTGGAGAAGGTGATTATAGGATAAGGTGATAGTGAGTTGTAGACTCAATACCACAAAGAGGGAAAAGATGAGAGCAAGAGAGAGGGAGGAACCAAGGTAGAGAATGGTAGTGGCAGTATGCTAAAGAGACAGAAATTTTTTACTCCGGGAATACTGAAGTGGGACAAGGGGATCCTAAGTGAAGGATCGAGGTGTGTACGACATGTGGAAAGACTTATCTAGGAGTATGTATGTAAGGGATTATAAATACCTTTAAAACATTAAGATAGAGGAGGAAGGATTAGTTTTCGTTAATTATATTCGTGGAAATGATTTCATGAATAATAGAAGTAAACAAGTATCGGTAGATAAGTTCCGATTAATGTCGAGAGGATTTGAGGAAATTCTCGGTATGAATGGGTTGATTAACAATAGAACTATAATAAATTGTTATAAGAAAAGTGTGAACCTTTAATTTTCCTCAGAAAATCTAAGGTAGTAATTTACGGTAATAAAATACCACGACATTATTATTGTCGAACCATGACGTAAGTTAGGAGGATGTTAAGGAAGAGGATGAGTCGTTACGGTTGCGTATCGACTATTATAACAGGAGTAAGTTAACAGTTAATAATAAATACCTATGGCCCAGGATCGATGATCTAATTGATCAGTTGAGAAGGGCAGAGAATTTTTCGAAAAATAGATGTGTGTACGGGGTATAGTCTGTTGAGAGTAATGAAGAAGGAGGAAGTACCTAAGATGACGTTCAGAACTCGTTATAGTTATGACAAGTTTCTAGGTATGTCATTTAGGTTGACTAATGTGCGGAAGTTAGACTTTCCGTAAGGAGCAACGAGCAAGTTGGTGGCCAATTTGATAGATACTCTTGTGAGGTGCTATGGTTGAAGGTACCATTAGCGTCATAGAATTATTGAAGACGGTTAAGTAAGACACCTGTATTATCTTTATCAGATGATACTGAGAATTTTGTAGTGTATCTCGATGTTCGCATAGATGACACGATTGAGTGCTCTTATAGCATGGCAATGTCATTGTGTATGCATCATGCCAGTTAGAGGATTATGAGGAGGTCTATCCTACTTATGATCTAGAATTGGTAATTGTAGTTTTTGAATTAAAAATCTGAAGATAGTATTTATAAAAAAAATGTGGGATATACATGGACTCTAAGAGTCTGAAATATATCTTCACACAGAAGGAGTTGAATATGTTGTAGAGAGAGGACTGCGATATCTTATATCATTCAGGGAAGGTAAACGTTGTAGCCGACGCGTTAAATAGGAGGGGTAGGGAAAGCTATCGATGTTAGCAACTCAGAAGGAGTTAACAACGGAGATGGCAAGCATGGAGTTAGAAGTTAAATTACGGAATGAAGGGGTAGAATTGTTATTCAAAACGTAGACTCAATCCACGATAATGGAAAGAGTTTAGTAAGTACAACTAAGTAACGAGGGATGCAAACAAATCAAGAAGATGATGCAAGGTAAGTAGAAGACTAAGTATAGTCTTATTTTGAGGGAAAAATTTGAGTTCTAAATAAGTTTAACGTTAAAAGAAGAGCTAATAAAAGGAAAATATCGTAATGTGTTATTAAGTGTTTAACTTCTGATTCAAATTATTGATAGAAAGTGATAAGTCATGTGAGAGAGGATAATACCTTCGGTGAAGGTGAAATGAAAGAACCCCAATGTCGAAGAAGCATTGTGGGAACTCGAGATTAAAATAATAGAAAAATTTTCCTCTGTGGTGTAGGTATTATTAGCGAGATTCTGGGGACAGAATCCTTATAAGGAGGGAAGAATGTAACGCCCGAGAAAATCGGATTTTTGAGAATTAAATTTTTATTTTTATTAAATGAATTTAATTGATTATTTATGGAGCAAGCTAATCGAACGTCGTTCTCTGACCTAGAAATCAGAATGTCGTAGGATTTTGGCTACATGGTAGAATTAAAGTGTTTGAATTTCCAAGACGAAAATAAAAGCTTTCCGAGAAATTTTTCGATAAACACTATTCAAGCATTTCTGCTCGGGAATTATTTTTGAACTTCTGAAAAATACGTAACGATAGAATATCGATGTGAGATGGAATATCCAATAATATTTCAGTTATGGAAAACGTAATATTTCGCCTGTGGACTTAAAACCTAACGTTTAAGAAAAATGATTTATGAGAAGGAAATGTAATGAGATTAATGAATAAAACAATGATCGTATAATACGTAGGTATTATACGAAGTAATGAATATGATGAATAAGTATGCAAGGGGAATACAAGAATTATACGTATAATATATGTTATAAGGCTTTAAGCCAAAAGAATGGAATTAGCAGGATTGTGTAGGAAATGGTTAAGTCCAATAGAGTTAATGATCAAGCCCAAGTGTTTGTTTAATTGCAAGCCCAATGTATAAGTTAATATTAGTTAAGCAAATTATGCTAGAAGCCCAAATGATTTAAGCTAAGATTAATTAAGATAAGGCCCAAGGTAAATATCCAATGGGTTAGGGGATGGGTAAGAACCATGGAGCAAACCATGGATGATCCAAGGTGATGAACAAGGGGATCCTAAGTGAAGGATCGAGGTGTATAAGACATGTGGAAAGACTTATCTAGGAGTATGTTTGTAAGGGATTATAAATACCTTTAAAACATTAAGATAGAGGAGGAGGGATTAATTTTCGTTAATTATATTCGTGGAAATGGTTTCACCTAGATGTACTCGTAAGCTATGTCGGACTTATGGACTTCGTGCCGGGTTGTCCATTTCAAAGAAACTATAAGACGTTCACGTCTTGAACTAGAATTGATGATTTACGGAATATTGTTATTGCAAAACGTTTTGAAGGAAAAGGAAAGCTATTTTGAATTATTGATAGTACTTCGTAACTATCATCCAGTTATTGAAGATATACGATTCCTATATTTCAAGCATGCTTTTAAAATGATATTGTTGTACTTGCTGAGCTTGTTATGCTCATTCTTGCTTGAACCATATGAATGCAGCTTAGACCGAATAGACCGAAGGATTCAACAAGGATAAAGAGAAGGCTAAAGCGACGTTGTAGATTACCTATGTAATAGTATAGGTTTGTAATGATAATATTTGACAAGAACAAATGTAACGGTTATAAAGAACCTGGGGAATGGTAGTATTGTGTTAGAATATATATGAGACATATTCGTTCTTTTGAGGCATTTCAATTGAATGTTTGTGTGAACTATAGCACCGTGGAGCACCATATGTCGGGTTGGAAGAGACCCTGATTTGGGGGCGTCACATGGGTATTATGCATCGAGAGGTGGTTTTATCTGCTTTTGTGTTCTTGATTAACAACTCATGATAGAGAATAATTGATGAGAAGTGTGTTAACTTAAATGAAGCAATAAGTGAAGTTGTGATCTTAAATCTCCGTAATCTTAATTTAACTAGTGGAATTTAATAGTAGTTTAATTTGTATAATTTGAAATTCATTCATTTAAATAAAATTGAGTTGGTTACGGGTTAGTACTTGGTGATTTTTATTAAACAATTCCTCGTGGGAACGATACTCTACTTTCACTTTATTACTTGTTGACCGCGTATACTTGCGTGTTGTGCGTAACTAGATTTTACCCAACAAGTTTTTGGCGTCGTTGCTGGGGAATTAGTTAATATATTTTTTTCCAATATTAGCTTCAATCAAATTAGTCTTAATTTAAACCTTTTTTTCCTTTTTATTTAATTCTCTTCCTATTTTTCTTTCTTTTCAGGTACCATGGCGGAATTTAATTATCAATGGCCGTATATGAGAATGACTCAGCCAAGGGGAGCGGGGATTGATGGTCTCAATGCATTTTCTGCATTATCAGCACAACTTGAGACACTTTTGAGGAGGTTGGACATTGCTGCAGCCCAACGTAATCGAAGGATAGCAGTTAATTGCAATTATTGTGTTGGTAATCATCCGAGTCATCAATGCACCATTAGTTTTGGGCCGGGACAACACGGTGGTGAATACCTCAACTATTATACATATGCTAATTATCATCAAGTTTTGGGGTATCATCCGGATTCGTCATGGAGCTATATTTATGATGACCAATACTACGCTCCAAATCCAACATACACACCAGAATTTTCATGTCCACCTCCATTGCCACAAGAAGAAAAGCCAAATTTGAGGGAAGTAAACCTAGGCATAGCAAACCTAGACGAGATGAGTATTAGCCAAGAGCTGTCAACCCAAAATTTTAATAATTGGATGGAACAACTAGTCACTACCTCAACCAATGGTCCTCAATACATGGCTTCCAATACTGAAATAGAAAATTTAAGGCTGGGGGAATTATTATCCAAGTTCATAACAGATGAGGAGAAGATGAGTAATCAAGCAAAGCCAAATCAAAATCTTACGGATCAGACAAAGCAAATGACCAAAGCCATAAGCAACCTTCCTCCAAACACTTGGCCTTATGACATGGATGACAAAATTGACGGAGAACCCGAACCAAATCTGCGACTGGATGAGCCACAAGATATCGAAAGTGTGGAGACAATTGGGGATAATGTAATAGCGGTCGACGAAGATCTAAATGGATCTCAATCAACGATCAAAGAGTCAACCAGATTTGCAAAATCATGCCCACTTGGTAGTCATGTCGTTGGCGAAGCTCTTGATGACATAAGAGCGAGTACAATTTTTAATCCATGGTGGGACGAGAAAGAGAAGATGTAAAGTCCCCGAATCCAGATACTTGAAACCCAAACTAGGTACTTCACGATACCATTTCTATGAGCGGAAATATTACTAATAATAATAACAATAATATAAATTTTAAGCTTAACTTACATTTATCAGAGTCTAATCCCAAGTACGCAACCTTTACTACATTCTTTGCATGATATATAATACATGTCATAACTTAGTACAGTCTAACTATTACAAAAGATACAAATAAACAAATTGTGTTTGCTTTCCTTTTTACTTGATCTTGGCCGATCCCTTCTAGCTGTTCACACTTAGCTGAAAACATTTAAATTAAGTAAGGATGAGCATTTGAGTGCCCAGCAAGTATTATATATATATAGGCTGAAAGAATTTAAATGTTTTCTTTATAATACCCTTATACAACAAGTCAATAGCTGTGAAGTAATCTGTACCAATAATAATAACATAACAACCCTCTTTCAAATTTTTGAAACTGTGTATTGTCTATATATAAGGTTTATGTGACATACTATGAACATTGTTTTCATTTTCGAAAAGGTTAAACAGAACTTCATCTGCAAACCGTCATTGTTTACGGGCTTTAGGTTGTACCTCCCATGGGCCCTGTATTGATCAATACTACAGTGTTAGAACGATATTATCGTTCATCCTTTGTCTGCCGTAGCGCATAAAATTTTTTCCATGTTCGGGATGTTCATACTTGTCAGGGTTCCAAACAAAAGGTTTTATCTTATCCAACAATAATCTATAATTCAACATATATGTATATCAAAGGTATATCAAAATGTGATTAAATACAATGATTATCCAAGTGGGGACACTTGTATAATCATTTATAGAAATTAACGAACAGAATATATATCTGAATTATCATATACTAACATGTTGATAATCAATGGGCGTATATAATATAGGTTTAACAATTTGTACAGTAATAGTATAATTCTGAAATATTCTTACACTTTTCTATTGCATAAACAAAATGCAAAGGTAGGATACTTGCCTGATGCGCTGCTTACAGTTCGTAACTTAGTTCTATCCTTATATAACACCTATCAGTAATAAGATCATTCGTTCGATTAGAACAACATACAATAACACATATTACTGCAAATTCGTAGTTAGCACATAACCTAATCACATTGTCACATATGTTCCACAATCATAGAATCATAAACAAACCTTCATACAGTCAAAATATCTAAGTTCAGATCAATTTCTGAAATACGTCGGTCTACCGACGACTTTATCGGGTGATTATCGAGTCTAAGACTCTATCCCGTATAACAATATCTACAAATATCAATCAAATTATTTTTAAATGACTTATAATAATTTTTAAATAATTATTACCATTTATCACTATTTTTGAAATATCAGAATCATTATTAAATAATTTAAATACTAATCAATTCTATTATCATTAATATTTAATCAATACTAAACTATTAATGAAATCATTGCCAAAATATTAAAGTTATGTATAATAACTCAAAATATTTATAACGTATTTATATTACCCTTAAATGATTTTTAAAATATTTAAAAACATTATTAAATAATTACCATTAATATTTAAATATTAATGTACCATTATCCAAATATTAAAAGTCATTAATTATAACTTAAAATATTTTTAATTTATTTATATCCCCTTTTTAAATGATTTTTAAATTAATAAAACCATTTTTAAACTATTTATTTAATATAAATAAATTTAATATCATTAATCTTAAATTAATATCAATAATATGAAATTATTCATTAAATATTAAAAGTTATATTTTATAACTTAAAATATCTTTAAACACTTTATTTTCATTTAAAATGATTATTATAATATTAAAATCATTTTTAAACTAATTTATTTAATATAATTATTAAATAACCTTAATATCATTAATAATAAATAATTAATGAAATTTACCTTTAAATAATTAAAGTTATATTTTATAACTTAAAATACTTTTAAACCATTTATTTTCATTTAAAATGATTCTTCTAATATTAAAATCATTTTTAAACTAATTTATTTAATATAATTATTAAATAAATTTAATATCATTTAATATTAAAATATTACTATTTTTCATGACAAAATATCAAAAGTTATATTTATAACTTAAAATACTTTTATAACCTTTAAATCATTTTTCTATAATTTTTAAATCATTAATTCTATTTTTCATAATTTATTTAATATATTAAATAAATAACTTAATTATCATTAATATTAATTAATTAATGAAATTTATCACAAAATATTAAAAGTTATCATAAATTACTTAAATTATTTTCTTATACCATAATATAATTTTAAATGATTTTTCATGTATTAAAATCATTTTTAAATAAGTTATTTAATATTATAATTAAATAAATTAAATACTTTTAATATTCCAAAATATTAAATATTTATGAAATATATTTAAAATAGTTAAAAACTAATTTTCAGAATTTAAAATAATTTTTAATAATTTATTTTGTATTTTTAATAATTAAAAACTATTTTTTTCTATTTATTTAATTAATATATTAATTTTAGAAATTATCTGTCGCTAAAAGTGGCTTTAGTGACAAAACTGTCGCTAATTGTGTTCTTGAGTGTTCTTGGGCCAAACCCAGAACTTCATGTCAGTGAGCGAGTGACCATGTTTGACCATGCATAATTTAGTGTGTAGTGTGATTCTGGACCAACTAAGCATACGATCGTGTAGTACTAGTGTAAGAGTACATATTACAACAACAATAATGATCATAAAGTACATAACAAAGGAGATCTTGGCATCCGAAATTACTGTCAGAGATGTTCTTCATTTCTGGGTTGCCCAGAAATGAAAGAATAGTTCACCTGATCATATTCTGGCTTCCATAACTTGAATTCCTTTTGCTGTTTTAGTGATTTAAGAGCTCTTGGTTTTAGACCACATGTAGGACTACAGTTATATTACAAAACATAACCACAAAAACATTAAATAATGAAGATACATGCCGGTCAAACCCTACTAGAAAAATTGCTCATGAAGGTTCTGGGTTTCCCAGAAATCTTCATAAGACAAAACGGTCAACGCACTTTGACCAGGGTTAAATTCGATCCTGTTCATGTTATGGGTAATATAAAGGAAGGTATATGTAGTACTAATGTCAGTCTACAATTATATAACAATAACATGATCATAACACGTAACATAAGCAAGATCAAGCGCCTGCAAAATCGTTGTCAGGCGTCTGGAAAAATTCTAGGTTACCCAGATTTGAAAAGTCATGGTCGGTCAACGATCTTTGACCATGAATAACTTACAACTTAAACCAGTTCTGACCCTGATTCGAGTTCTAGAGGAGAGACCTCATAACAAACTTCAAGATCAAACACTTAAATAACAAAAACAATAAACAGGTAGAGATTTACAAGGTCTGACATTCGTTGTCAGACCACAAAAAAATAAATTCCCAGATTTTTGAAAACTCTTATTTCGAGTATCTAGATGTTATTGATCTGCAAGATACCGACCCAGATCAATTAAATATACTACAAACAACAAGTTTTAACATAAAATCCTAACATCCAACATAGCAACTGAGATCAGAATCTAGGGTTAGCTTTATACCTCACTTTGAGCAATTTTGATTCTGAGTTTCTGATTTGTTTAAGGAATTCGTGGGGCTGTGTTTTGGGACTGGTATGCTACATAATTTCGTGGGTCTTGTGCTTTAGAGCATTTGGTTGAGTGTATGAGAAAAATGGGACAATTAATACACTTTTCTCTCTCTAACTCTATATATACTAGTGTATGATGCAATGTATTAGCTGAATTGCAGTTGATTTGCTGAGATTTCTAGCACATGGGGTAGTTGGGTTTGGTCACCAACTTCCCCTAAGGTCAAAACCTACACATTCTAGCTTAATAATACAAGAGGGGTATTTTTGTTATTTGGTAAATCATTTTAATGGCAAAATTGTAATCTTGGCAAACCCTTAGGGTTTAGGGTTTGGGTTTAGGATTTGGATCATTTTAGGGTTTAAAAATAATTCTAGAATTTCCAATCTAGGGTTTGAAAAAAAAATAATAATTAAATAATTAAATTTTAGTTTCTAGAATACAAAATAAATGTTTCTAATTAATTAGGTTTCTAATTAATTAACACCTTACTAATTAGGTTTAAGATACACTAATTAACATTAAACTTTCCAAATCAACAATTAGGGTTTATAATTTAAATAAATTAGGGTTTATAAAATAAATATTAGGGTTTCTAGAAATTAGTATTTCAAAATTATTAATTTGGGTTACCTAATCAATATAAAATTATATAATACATAACATACATCATATATCACAGTTATATACAGTGTCGAACTCGACTTGAGTTTTAAATTAGGGTTTCCATTTAGCAATTAGCTAATTATTATTTAAGGTTTCTAATTTAAGAAATTAGGGTTTTAATTTACAATTATGGTTTTTCCTTGATTATTAATAATTATAATTATCATGAATCACATAACATATTGACTTAACATATTTTAAAGTCTCATTTGACGTCAAATTAAATTAGTGTTTGTCAGTAAAATTAGGGTTTGGTCATAATACCCCATAATTGACCAACCATTGTCAGTCCACAAAAATACAGTACATATTTATAGCGCTGAAAAATCAAAATATAATTAATATTATAATATTATCACCATTCCTTATTCCAAAACCATAAATAGGATTTATAAAAATATTATTAGGGTTTGGTCGTAATATAATAAAAGTGTTCCACATATTAACATTACACACATAACCATACATATCTATAACACTGACAAATAATAATATAATATTATTATTCTCATTCCTTGATTAAAACCCAGAATTAGGGTTTGGATTTCCATATCTGATTTATCTTTCACATATAACTTTATTAATTAAGTTAAATAATTAACTTAACTATTCTGAAATAATTTCATATAATAAAATAAGTATTATAAAAATTCTAATAATCATTACATATATTAATTAAATAATATATATACTTATTTTCAGGGAAAAGAATTAATAAAAACATTTTTACTGTAAAATTACATATTATAAGAATATAATTTATAGAGATCAATAATTTTAAAATAAAATTATTCGTAATCATTCATGTAATAAATATATTTTATATCCATCACATAATTACATACTTAATACCTTGCACGTATTCTTACCTTTGAAATAAATAACTAATAATAATAATAAAAAAATTATACGCAAAAATTCTGATTTTAATTATATAGAAAATATCGGGTTATTACAGAAGATAGACGAAAAGCCCATTGTGTGTGAAAAGCTTCCATGCCCCAAAGTGATCACATACACAATGGAGAAAACACCTAGCTGTGGGACGTTATTGATTAAAAGCATACCGAATCAGAGCATGCTGGGTGACTTTGATGCATTGGCCATCACAAATGGGAACCTACCAAAAGCTATATTATTTTCGATGGATGGAGAGTTCCTCAATTATCGAAGAGGAATTGGATAGTGTTAACCAGACAAATTGTCTGGCTGAAAGACTATAAATCAAGTGCTTATTGGGAGGCAACCCAAGTTTAATTTTTATTTTTAGTTTTTTTTAGGTTTCATAGTAGTTGATAGAATTTTTTTCATTTTTTTTAGAATTTAATAAGCTTGCTTCTATCATATTCACAGGTTAGTCAAGTCCAACTCAAGTGTGGTGCCCGATTCATTCCAATGTGCTTAACCTATTCTTCAAACTTCACAGACAAAGAGATAAATTGTTATATGTCAGGGAAGTCCTCTCTTTTAATTTTTCCTATCTTAGCCATTAAGGACAATGTCTGTTTTAAGTTTGGGAGTATTTGTCATGTTTAGTATTTACTTAGGCAATGTTTTGATAGAATTTGATTTTGGCCGATGATAAGTGGGTGATTAATATTGTTAACTCTTGGAGAATTGATGAGCATGCTTAGTCTATATTTTAACTCATTAGTTAGTTTTCACATTACTTGTGAAATTTTGAAAATTTTTACATATATCCATTTGTTTAGCCAGTTGAGATTGAATTTTTTTTTATCTAAATGCTTATGAAAGATACCATTGTAACTTGAGAAATCTTATTTGAGCATCATTCGAAGTGAAAATTAGGCACTCACATAAGTTGGGGGAAATCTTGGTGTATTTATAAAAAAAATATATTGAAACCTTCCCGAGTTGAATAATTGAATTTTTTGGTGGGTCGAGATGGAGCGTAACACGCATTCCCCATAAACACAAGCACGAGATGGAGCGTAAAACGCACTCGTTCAATGAAAAGTGAAAAGCGAAATGGAGCGTAAAACGCACTCACTAAATAGAGAAAAGAAAATATGTATGTTTGAAATACTTGGGAAGGGTTCATATGTGCTTAAAAGTTTAAATATCCGGGTAATCCTCAAGAAAAATTTGTGATATGTCTATATTAGCGGTGATTGATGTGATAAGAAGTTTTTAAAGTCATTTTTGAAAATCTTTTATGAGTATTGGTTGATCTAACCTAAATCATGACTGGTTGGAACATATGGATGCACACACGCACTTAAAGGATCAAGAGTAGATGTGAATCTAATGAAAGTTGTTGAAATTTTAGACATGACTGTGTTTTGAAATTTTCCACGGGTTATCATTTGTTGAAACCTTTAAGGCCATTGATCGAATTCATATTGATTCATTGTTTGGGTGGATCATTGCTAGAGGATGAATATGTCTAATTTGTGTTTTTGCTTAAGGACAAGCAAAGGTTTAAGTTTGGGGGTATTTAATAAGTAAATTTTGTATCTACTTATCTGATATCTGTTACTTGAATTAGTTGCTTATATTCATATTTCTTAGTTACTTTTCATACATTTTATGTTATTTTGTAGGCTATAATATGGCATTAGCATGAAGAAGCAAGGGAAACCAATTCGGTCATCTTTTGGACTAAAATACGCAAGCAAATGCAAGGAGATAAGATTGAAGGACTGTTAACACCAAGTTGGATGCATGTTCTTGGCTTGAAACTTAGAATTTATGGTAGCTCTACTTCTTAGCTTTCTGGAACATCTTGAATCGTCTCAATCAGAGTTCGGATGCGAAAGTTACGGCCTTTTTATCAACGAAGTTCAAAGCTAAGAGTTGTCATGCTTGCCATTTACATAGCATCTACTTCAAGCCCAATTTTCTCCATGATCCAATCTGAATCTGCCAATTCTCAAAGCATGAAAGTTGTAGATCTCGTCCATATCTTCGATTTGATAGGTGACAGGACCCGTAACTCAAAGCGGATCAAACGTTGTGTGTGTTTTACCAAAGAACATCGAAGCAGAAAATAGAGTAGCGTGGACCGCGCTAGGGGCGCTCTAGGCCACCAGAAACACTGCCACTGTAGCGCGGGGTGCGCCCAAAATATCCTAGGAAGAGCGCGGGGCGTGCTAGTCGGCGGGAAAACAGCTTATTTGGGTTATTTGATGTCCAATTTGAGCTAGAATAGGATTCTTAGTTGCCTAACTTGCTTAGATATCCATTAGAACTATAAATACATGAGGAGAGGCATAAAAGAGGAGAGTAATAGGCTAGTTTTGGAGGATTCCATTATGTTAGTTCCCAGAGGGCACGATAGATCTAGAAGGGGGGTTGAATAGATCCTTTTTATTTCAAATATTTTTTTGGTTTATATTATTTTGTTCATAATTAACATATGACAAACATAAGAATCTTTTCAAGCACAACGGAATAAGTAAAAGATCCCCTTCATTGATATAGCCATAATCATACATACATTGTTCGTAGAGTAAGTTTAGTTGTAAGCAGTTAAAACATACATAGCAGTTATAGCAGTTATAGTACATAATATAAATGACATAATGTAAAAGACACAAGGGATTTTAAGTGGTTCAGAGACTCAAGCTCCTAATCCACTCTTCTACTTTTAACTAGCAGGATTTCTACTAAGGAATGGTAGCACCCTGAATCACTAAGATTCCTTCAAGGCTAGCAGCCTTGGGACTTCAGTTCACTAAGAACTCTTCAATCCCAGCAGGCTTGGAACTTCATTTAGTCCCTCCAGACAAGGACCCTTTGGCCCTGCTTTGTTTAGTCCCCCTGGTCAAGGACCCCTCAGGCCCTGGCTTTGTTGAGTTGTTTGTTTGTTATTGTTGGAGTCGGTGCTGAACTGCTAAGATGTCTTCATGCTTTGAACATCTTCTATTCTTAGCAGCTTTGCTTGATCATCCTTGAAGAGCAGTTGAGTGTTGCATGATGCTCAGCTTCTTAGGTTACTCAACTACTCCAGATGACCCCTTGACGAACTGACTTGAAGATCATTCTCCTTGGTACTTGATGGCTGCACATGAGAGGCTTCTAAGATGACTGTAAGCACTTCTGTTAGGTACTTAGAAGCTGTCTCATGCTTGACACCAAGATGGCTTTTGTGATCTCCCTTCTTGTTACTCGATGCCTTCTCATGATGGACTTGCTAAGATGATCGTAAGCTCTTCTCTGTTGTACTTAGAGTCTTCTCATGATGGACATCCAGATGGCATGATGCTCTCCTTTCTCTCGGCAGTTCAAAACACTCTTCATGTAGTAGAACTCTTACTTCTACATTTTTCTTTATCTGACTTCTGAGTGTTCTTGGTGGATCGTAGAGTGAGCCTGTGGACTCACTATCTCACAAGGTTTAGATCAGTCCACCTTCTTTTCAAACTCGGCAACTCCTGTAACCTTTTATCTTTGAAGTTCTTTCTCATTTATACTTCTTACCAATCCTTCCGTTGGAAAGTAACCGTTGAAGGCTATTCAAATATCTTCACAGATCTCAAGTTGCTTGAGGTAGACTGCTTGATGTGACTTGTCATACTTTTTCTGACGCTGCAGTCTACTGTTTCACCTACCCTGTCAGATGTATCACTTTAATGTCTTGGGCAGGTCGAAGAATTTATTACCTCTTTCTGATTCCCCGATCAGAGGTTGTCCTATTGCATCGATGCTCTCAATAGGCACTTGTTCGAATATTACCCTTCAGATTGAACCTTTGCCAATGCTTCAGTCTTCAGTTATTCGGACTCTACAATTCTGATACACGTCTTCAAGGACCTGATCGTAGTGTCTTGTTGAGTGTTGCTCGTTGACTAGTAGAGTTAACACTACGATCCTGAAAAGTGTTGCTTGGATCTTCAGTGAAGAACACCTCTTCATTGTATTGTGCAGTGCATCAATACTTCTGTTTGCTTCGACTGTTCTCAGATACTGATGGCCTAATTCCTTGCTCTGGTCCCCTTCTGAATATCAAGATACTTCAGATTTATGGCGCGTCCAGCTTGCTTTCTCCTTGTGATCTTCTACTCACTTATCATCAATGAACTGACCTTGCACTTAATGTAACGCCCGAGAAATTCGGATCCTTTGCAAAAATATTTGAAAGAATTGAATAATGAATAAAATAATATTATTTGCTATTATATGTGTTAATAAGGTGTATGCCATTCTATAACCTAGAAACGTCGCAATATCGTAGTATTCAAACCACGTGAGGGAATTAAAGTGTTTGATTTTTCAAGATGAAAATAAATGTTTTCCAAGAAAGTTTACGAAAAACACTATTCACCGATTATCGCTCGGAAATTATTTTTGAACTTTCGAGAAATACATAATGTTAGAATATCGAGGTGAGATAGATTATGTAATAATAATCTAAGTATGGAAAATGCAATAATTCGCATGTGGGAGTAATTTGAGAATATAGGTATTAAAACCTAATGAAATGAATTAAGGTAACTTGGTATAAAATACAAGTCCAATTGGAATAAGATGTGATCCTATATGGGATTTATATTAAGCCCATATATTTAGTTAATGAAGTCCAAGCTATTATTAATGCAAGCCCAAAGATAAGTTAATTAAGTTAACTACTAAGCCCAAAGGATGATCCAATGGGTAAAGCAAGATCCATGGAGCAACCCATGGGTGGAGTGGTAACCAAGCACTTGGAGTGGTGAGCAAGAACTTTAAGTAATGACCAAGGAATGGATAAGAGTTGTGGGCAACAAGTAATGAATAGTAAGGAGGTTAACTAAGGAGGTGGGATGGCCTAAATGTCTATAGTGTCCTCACTTTGGGTTGCCTATAAATACCAAGCTTTATTTCTTAAATTGGTTGTTTAAATTTCATCCAACAACTCTCTCTCTCAAACAACTTATTTGTTAGAGTCAATAAGCACTTTGAGCTTAACCTTTCATTAGTAGATTTTCAAAGCAAGTGAAGTAATCATCAAAGGTAAATGATCTTGTCTTCTTCATCTCTATCATGGTAGGTTGATAAGAGAAGTGTAACTAATGAACTTAGATGTTAAGCACATAAGAGAAATGGATAAGCAATTGACTTAAGCCGAATAAGTTGAATAATCAACTTGAACCTAATTAAGTTGATAACCTTGTACACAAATTGTCATATGTTTGTCATATGATTAATATAGTATGAGAACATTGATTGATGGACTTAATTTCATAATAAGTCATAAACATGAGAATTTGAGTTCCTAAGTTAAGTAAGTCATTAATATATGAACCTAATTTGATTATAAGTTGGTGTAATAAGTAACTTGTAATGTCTACATGTTGGTTAAAATCCACTTAGAATGATTAGTATTGAGATTTCACTGGAATTTACACGATTGGACGATAGACGTCGAATTCGTGAAATTCTCGGAATGGAAGTCGCATTTTGTGTTTGACATTGGAAACATTGGTTTTCGATGGAGACAAGTCATATTTGGCATTGTAAAGTTGCGGACTCGAAAATGGCCAGATTCCGACTTAGAACGAAGAAACGAGCGTTGAACGTTCACGAACGTTTATCGTTTTTGCTAAAAATGAACCAATTGGTAAATTTTTAGTAAACGAAGTCAAATAGATAAAATTCTTGAATGATCATGTAGATTACATAATTTATGAACCAGACTTTTGAACGAGCCAATTCAGACTTATAACGAAGAAGTTATTAGTCCGGGAAGTTCACAAAATTTCAAAACTGAAATTGTTTTCTGGTGCATAGAGTTGGCGCCGCGGCGCCAACCCTAGGCAAAATGACCCACGCCGCGGCGCGGAACAGTAACCGAGCACACTGCAAGAGTTTGCCACAGCGCGACCATTTAACACTGAGACTCGCATCGCAGCACTGAGTCCGGGTTCTAGGCAGCAATAGGTGACGCCGCAACGCGGCTCCATGTGTAAAAGTCGGTGCCGTAGCGCCAGCTTCAAGACCAAGACAATAATGAAGGTTTATATTTAGAACATGGTTAGTAGTTGATAACCAATTGGACAAGGATTATAATGAAACATTGTTAAGACATAATTAAGCCTTAAGTATGAACACTTAGGGTTTAGTTAAATCAATTGCAAATGAATGAAAGAATGATCCCACGAAAAGTCGAAACCGATAATAACAAATCTAATATATAATTAGATTGAGAAGAAGGGTAAGATTCTTTAAGAACCATGTATGATCATTCATGACCTAATGTTCTATGTTATGTTATTATTTAATGTAGAGACCTTAAGGACGTAAAGTGCACGTGTTATAAATTGTAGCAAACGCTGAAGGCAAGTACTCTAACCCTTGTTCCAGTTCGATCTGGGCAAGTCTTTGTGATTTATGTATTCTTTGCATGAGTTATAATTTCAAGAATGTCAAAGCCAATTCCTTCGGCTAGACGTATGTTATGTTATTCTATCAAGTGTTGATAGGGATTTACCGACCTAATATTGTTGTGGTTTTCAAAAGTAGATTATGTATGCTCAAAATGTTTTGTCTTCAAACGACAGGCACGTGAGGTTGTCACAACTTAAACGTATACACGTTTAACGAATGTAGTGTTGATCAACATAGAGTACTATAGGTTGATCACCTAGACGTGCTCGTAAGCTATACCGGACTTACGGACTTTGTGCCGGGATGTCCTTTTCAAAGTACTTATGAAATACTTACAGTCTTGAACCGGAATTGATGTTTTACTAAATATTGTAGCTGTAAAACGTTTTGAATGAAAAGAGGTGCTATTTTGAATTCTCAATAGTACTTCATAACTATTGTCCGGTTATTGAAGATATATTATTCCTATGTTTCAAGCATGCTATTTTCCTTGAATTGTTGTACTTGCTGAGCTAGTTAGGCTCATTCTTGCTTGAACCATATGAATGCAGCTAAGACAGAACGAACCGATGGATCCGGCAAGGATAAAGGGAAGGCAAAGGCGAACCCTTAGATGGATTTTGTAATAGTATAGTTTTTGTACGGAATATTATTCATATTATGACAAAGACAATGTATTGGTTGTAAAGAACCTGGGGTATATAAATATTCTTTTGATATATATATAAGACATATCCGTTCTTTTGAGGCTTTTCAATTAAATGTTTATATGAACTGTAGCACCGTGTAGCACCATCTGTCGGGTTGGAAGATACCCAGATTTGGGGGCGTCACAGGTTAGTATCAAAGCCTTAGGTTATAAAACTTAAGGAGGGAAATAAAACCTTAAGTCATAACTTTAAGAAAAGTTAAAGAATAAAAGACGGAAGTTAACCTTATAAAAATGCATCATATATGTTATGTGTTTTTATTATACTGACGTTTACTAATCAACTTTTTCTGTTGTTATAGATGTCAGGTGAAAATAGGGATGTACAGGTAGTCAGCGAAGGGTCGGTAAACCAGATGGAAATCATACCGAACCCCATAACAGCAGATCCGGAGATAGTTGTGGTGGAGTCTGGAGACTCCGAAAGCTTAGGCCTCATGTTTGTATTTGAAGGCATGATAGAAGAAGAAGTGGAGGTAGTATCCTTCAATCCAGTGGCTATAGCAGCAGAGATAACTCCAGAAGAGTCAATTCATGTAAAGTCCCCGAATCCGGATACTTGAAACCCGAACTCGGTACTTCACGATACCATTTCTATGAGCGGAATAATACTAATAATAATCACAATAATATAAAACTTAAACTTAAATTTACATTTACATCAGAGTCTATCTCCCAAGTACGTAACCTTTAGTCATTCATTATATGATATTAAATAAATAGATATCATAGTCTTCATAGTCTTATAAAACTATTACAAATACTACCACAAATCTTATTTGTTTAGCTTTCCTTTTCTCTTGTTTTGGCATGAGCTTTCCGGTTCTTCACACTTAGCTGAAAACATTTAAATTAAGCAAGGATGAGCATTTGAGTGCCCAACAAGTATTTATATATATATATATAAGCTGAAAGAATTTAAATATTTTCTTTATAATATCCTTCTACAACCAATCAATAGTTGTGAAGTAATCTGTACCAATAATAATAACATAACAACCCTCTTTCAAATTTTTGAAACTACGTATTGACTCTATATGGGGTTTCTATGACATACTATGAACATTATTTTCATTTTTGAAATGGTTTAAACAGAAGTTCATCTGTAAACCGTCATAACTTACGGGCACGGAGGGTGATCAGCCCCGTTGTACCCTGTATTGATCAATACTACATTGCTAGAACGATATTATCATTCATCCTTTGTCCACCGTAGCGCATAAAAATTTTCCCATGTTCGGGATGTTCATACTTGTCAGGGTTCTAAACAAAAGGTTTTATCTTATCCAACAATAATCTATAATTCAACATATATGTATATCAAATGTGTATCAACATGTGATTAAATACAATGATTATCCAAGTGGGGACACTTGTATAATCATTTATAGAAATTAACGAACAGAATATATATCTGAATTATCATATACTAACATGTTGATAATCAATGGGCGTATATAATATAGGTTTAACAATCTGTACAGTAATAGTATAATTCTGAAACATTCTTACACTTGTCCATTGCATAAAGAAAATGCAAAGGTAGGATACTTGCCTGATGCACTGCTTACTAATCTCAACTTAGTTTTATCTTTTATGAGATCACCTATCATTAATCAGATTATTTTACTGATTAGTATAACATAACGTAACACATAACACTGCCTATTGCAGTCAGCACATTCCTAATCACATAGTCACATAACCTTAACAACCATACAAATAAACAGTTATCCAGTCAATCTATCTAAGTCTAGATCAATTTCTGAAACATGTCGATCTACCGACAACTTTATCGGGTAATTATCGAGTCTAAGACTTTGTCCCAAAGTTCAATATCCAAATAGATAACTTAAACAACAGTCGCACTATTTTTCATGCCCTTATAATAATTATAAAATAATTATTACCATTTACCATAATTTTTGAAATATCAGAATCATTATTAAATGATTTAAATAATAAATAATTCTATTATCATTAATATTTAATTAATATTAAGCTATTAATGAAACCATTGCCAAAATATTAAAGTCATTAATAATAACTTAAAATATTTTTAAAACATTTATATTACCCTTAAATGATTTTTAAAACATTTAAAAATAATTACCATTAATATTAAATTATTAATGAACTATTTATCTAAATATTAAAAGTTATTAATTATAACTTAGAATATTTTTAATTCATTTATATCCCTTTTTAAATGATTTTTAAATTGATAAAACCATTTTAAAACTATTTATTTAATATAATTATTAAATAAATTTAATATCATTAGGGTTAAATTAATATCATTAATATCAAATTATTAATGAAATTATCCTTTAAATATTAAAAGTTATATTTTATAACTTAAAATATCTTTAAACATTTTATCTTTATTTAAAATGATTTTAAAATATTAAAATCATTTTTAAACCAATTTATTTAATGTAAATATTAAATATCTTTAATATCATTAATAATAATTAATTAATTAATTTTACCTTTAAATATTAAAAGTTATATTTCATAACTTAAAATATTCTTAAATATCTTATTATTATTTAAAATGATTTTTAAAATAATAAAATCCTTTTTAAATTATTTATTTAATTCATTTATTAAAAAACTTAATTATCGTTAATATTAATTTATTAATAAAAATTATCACAAAATATTAAAAGTCATTAAAAATAACTTAAAATATTTTCATATATCATAATATAATTTTTAATTATTTTTTATGTATTTAAATCATTTTTAAATAATTTATTTAATATTATAATTAAAAAAATTAAGTACTTTTAATATTCCAAAAATATTAAATATTTATGAAATATATTCAAAATAATTAAAATATAATTTTCGGACTTTAAAATAATTTTTAATAATTTATTTTGTATTTTTCAGAATTAAAAACCAATTAATACTAATTATTAAATAAAAATAATTAATTTTTCGCAAAAACTGTCCCAAAGGGTCCTATAGCGACGAAACTGTCGCTGTAGGTGTTCTTGAGCTGCCCAGAACCTTCATACCCAGTTACCGAGTGGACTAGTTTGACCAACTTTAAATCTTTGTGTAGTGTGTTTCTGGGAATTACAAAAGCTAGATATTGTAGACAAAGTGCAAGACTACAGGTTCTAACAAACAACACGATCAAACAACCTAACACAAGCTAGATCTAAGCAACCAAATTTGCTGTCAAAGCTGTTCTTCATTTACAGAAATGAAGAACAGTTCGAGCAGACACTTTTAAGCTATTATAACTATCAATCGTATTGATGATTTTGTGATCTACAAGTTGTAGTGTGCAGACAACATACCAGTGTACATATCTATGTCATAACATCAACCAAACAACAACAGATTAAACATATACAAGCCGGTCAAACCATGTCAGAATTTTTGTTCAAAAATTTCTGGGGTTTTTCCAGATTTTCAGTCATGGTCGTTTGGTCTACTTTGACCTGCCACTGTAGTCAGATTACTTGATTTTTAGGCGATTTTAAGGCATAATATTATAGTTTTAATATCAGTCTATAACCTTGATGCAACAAAACAATAAAACATCTAACAGAATGCAAGATCTGGACCGTCAAACATCTTGTCAGACATTTATAGGCAAGTTCTTGACTGCCCAGAAAACTTCCGGTCAATGTCGATCAACGGTATTTGACCGTGAATAACTTCATTTCCAGAAATCAAATAGCTATTCTACCACTTGGATCTTAAAGACCATATACCAGGCTACATAACTCAACACTTAAACAACAAAAACACCAAATATACTAAGATCTACACGGTCTGACATTCGTTGTCAGACCATAACATGAACTTTTTCCAGAAAATTGAAAATCAACGATTTAAGTATTTAGATGTTATGGACTTGTAATATAACAACCCAGATCATCATGATAGACTACAAACAACATATTTTAACAACAAATTACAAGATCTAACAACAGATCATTAGAAAAATTCACTACTACAAAACAGTAAATAGACAACGCGGAAAAAACGTTGTGGTTTCTGCCAGAAAAACGTCGTGGTTAAGGGTGTTGTCTATTTGACACCCTTACACGACGTTTTAAAAACGTTGTAGTTAAGCACAATACACAACGTTTTTTAGGAAAAAAACGTTGTGTATTTGTTTTCAAAAAATTAGCAGATGCTTAAAAACGTTGTAGAAAGTATGATTCCACAACGTTTTTTGGTTAAAAACGTTGTTGTTTAGTATATAAGACAACGTTTTTTAAATGTTGTAGATTAAAAAAAAAGAAAAAAAAATTTGTAATTCACCTATATTAACAATGCACCTTCAATATGCTAATGCCAAAGATATAGAGCCAAAATGTATCAACCATTCAAAATACATCCCAATAATACAATTCGTTTATAATTTCAAATTACCACATCCACAAAAAATATACCAAACTATCCATATATACATCTCAAATTCACATCACACAGAAGAATCACTCAACCAAACGAGTACTGCCCAAAAAATGTAATTCTTGGACACTGACTATATAACCTAGAAATCCTACACATAAAAACAAGTAAATACAGGACCTTCAAGAGTTTTTTGGTTTGTTTGCTACAATATATGAGAAGTTCATAATTACAATGATGGATAGCCAATCTCCTTTAGTTGCAGCTTCTGCTTTCTTCATACATCTTGCCTCTGGTGGCTCACTGGAAATAGCAAAAGATGAAGAATTAATTAGATCAAAAGATTACTTCTAAGAATGCAATTCATCAAAGTCCTACAGTATGATATTAAACCATGCCTTCTAACTGCAGTCCAGCAATAAGATATATAATTTAATTGGAATCTCTAACCAACTGCACCAATCTGTTTCATAGCAAAACATTTGTTCAGAATTAAATAAACATAAACCACAAAGAAAAAGCATTTCTTGGTGTTGGGAAAGTTGATTCGCATAAAGTTCTTCAGGTGGCACTACAAAGAATTGTAAGAAAAAAACCTATAAAATCTCGTCCAAATCTCGAGTAAATTATCAAGTATGCAGACTGCAGAGCATAAAAACTGGGTATTAGGTGAAGCTAAAATAAAAGGATAAAAAATTAGCCTGTCAGATCCAAATGTGGCAAGAGTTTTCATCAACCACCCTAAACCCATATTAACAGGGCCTTACTCATTGCAACGAGTTCCGCTGTAGACAAAACATGTAAAAGGCAACTAAAAAGACAACTAAAAACATAGGAAAGAAGATTTAAAAAACTTAAAGAAACAACTAAAAAACTTGTCAACTCATGGAGTAAATTTATCACACTCCTCAAAAAATAGATTAATTATTTTATTGGTAACCAGTTGCTCCAAATCCCCAATAATAAACAAATAACTCAATCAAGGAAAAGTATTTTGACCGATGAATCGAAAGGAAAACAATATATATATATATACACACAGTAAATCCTAAAATAAATGTGCAGCCAGATAATAAGTTTGTGTTGTAGAAGGGTTTACTTGTGTAATCTTGCTTCCATAAGAATCAAGTTGACATATTAAACAATGTATATTGTCAACAAGAAAGTTGGAGCTAGACCAAACACTAGAAACAAATGCACATTATTAAGCGTGGAAATTTCAAAATTTTAAGCAGTATTTAATATATATTCCTGCAGGTCAAAATAATTCTAGTTGAATAAGTAACTAATTTTGGAATTTTATCAGAGTCAAGCATACCCTTCTCAAATATTAGAGCTTTGACCCATTGCTTCTCTGCAGGTTCAAAAATCAAAATCTGTAGGTTCCCAGAATATATAGTCCGTTAAATATTGAAGGGTGCACTTTGCTGCATAAACAGTTGATGAATCAAATAAAAAAGATGTATCATATAATAAAAAATAATACTGGAAAACTAAATCAGCTAATATTTAAACATGCAGAGCACCAGCAAATGGTTATAGCAAAATGTATTTGTTATCATTCAATTGTTCAAAACAAGATTTGCCCACAATGAGACCATTGTTTTTCAAAAGAAAAGTTTATAAATGAGTAAATGTGTCTTGAAGGCTCTAGGTACGGAATCATGTCCAATTTAGGATGGACTAAGTTTTGTGTGTGGTTAGAGAGGACTTGCAAGGAGTTTGAATGTGCAGGGTGGTATTATACACCAGGTGAAGGTGAAAGAAGGAAATAATATCGTGATTTTGTGCTCTGTGCATCTCAATTGGCTAAGTTCATCTTTATGAAACCTCGTGCTACATGTACTCAATAAGACCCCTTGTTCCTTCTCCACATTTATGAACAAGACGAACAAGTAGATGACCTATACCCATACCCTCCTAGTCTGACCAGTTTCGCTGTAAACAAAACATGTAAAAGGCAATTAAGATCAAGAGCAGCAAGTCAAGAATTTAATACAGTAATAATTATCAACAATCAACAGGTGACATCAAGAGCAGCCAGTCAATAATTCAATACCATAATAATTATCAACAATCAACAGGTGACATGATCACTGGACTAAATGCCTGATATATTCTTTTGCATCAAATTAAATTATATTGGGAATCGGCAGTAAAATTCCAAGACTTACAGAGGTGACTGCAGTGACTGTCAACAAAACAGAGATGAAAGTGAAGCCATTGCTTGCTGAATAAACCGAAACAGAATACATTCATCAAACAGGTAAGTAATACTAGTCTATCTCTATATAACTGACTAACTTATATAAGTTATATAGAACCACCAGTATTGTCAAATAATAGTAAATGGAATCAGATCAAGTAAAGCTTATATAGCACAACTGATTCAATTCTATGAATAAACATGATCAGAGGCATTCAATGAGAAATAAAAATTCAAGTAAAGCCAGCACAACTCTTTCCTAGCAACCAGTATGTAGATTGAAAACATCAAAGGTTACATTTTTGTGATAGTTTTTTACAAAATTGGGGTGATGGATCATCATCCACAATAAGGGGTTTTCTTACCCATGAGAATTAACTGCAAATAATTAGAATTCTGCTAGATTTTCCAGAAGAAAGACAAAACCACAAAAAAATGACAAATTCATTTGAGTAATCTCTGAACTCCAAACCTGGTTGACAAATTAATACCTTACCAAGATCCCCAAAAAAATGAAAGATTGATTTGAGTTTTTCCTCAAGACAATAAATATCCCCAAGTCAGAATTCACCCACATTCCTGATTCCCCACACTGAATGCCAAATTTAGCCAGACAAATCAAATGTAACCCATGTCCAATCATTAAAATTAGAAAATTAACAAATTTTAGGCAATAAAAGAACCTAGCAAATCAAATGCCTTTTATGATGATGATGAAGTGCAGCTTTAAGTATCAATCAACTTAATTAATTCAAGCTCTCTGAGCCAGAGCAGATGATATATATACCAGAAGAAGAAGAACAAAGGATAAAGCAGGAATCAAAATAAACAAATATCACTCCATATCGAGAGTAATGTTAACCGAATCAAAAATCTCGAACCGCCGTCGAAGCCGAGCATTAGCAATACTAGCCGCTTGAAGCAACTCTTGGACTGAGGTTGCTGTTTTTAGGGCTTCGATTTCTGAAACGATCAGCAGCTCTTTCGTCTTGGTATTGCCCTTGTTTAAAACATTGTGAACTCGAAGGGGAACATTCTCTGTGCAGATTCGACGGAACAGGATCTCCATTTTGGCTCTTTCAAAAAGCAATCTTGATTCCACGGTGACTGTCTCCTCTTCTTCTTCTTCGTCTTCGTAATCTTCGCCTGAAGCCTGTTGTTAATGAAAGAAAGAATACATATACTGAATACAGGAATCTAAACAAGCAGTGAGCGAAAGTGTGAGACCCTAAATCGACTGAAGCTCAGTATTTGAGAGGGTTTTCAATTTGAGAGGATATGTTGGGGGCGGAGTGTTAGGGAAAAAGAGGATATGTTGCTCTCTTTTTTGCTCCGTGTTTCATTTCGGCGTCTTTTTTTTGCTCCGTGTTTTTCTTCATAGATAACGTTTTTAAAAAAACGTTATCTAATTAAAACAAAAATATGCCCTTTTAAATAGATAACGTTTTTGCATATATATCTACAACGTTTTTTAAAAAAACGTTGTAGAAAAAAATACCACAACATTTTTATAAAAAAACGTTGTCTATTAAGTGTTGTCTATTAGGTACTTTGTACTGGTGATTTTAAGGCTAGGGTTTATACCTTTGATGTCCAAATTCTGATTTTGTGTTGCTGTTTTGGTTATGGTGTTAGTGGGGCTTGATAATGGGTCTATAAAGCTTAACAAATTCGTTGGTTCTAGTGAGAGTGAGTCAAGTATGAGAGTTGAACAAAATTAGTGTATAAAAATGATTTTCTCTCTCCTTAAATCTATTTATAGACAACTTGATGCATGAATTTGGCTGAGCTATGGTTTGTTGCTGTCATTTACAAGCATGTGGGGTTGTTGGGTTTGGTCACCAACTTCCCCTAAATGTCAAAGCCTATTATTTAGCCCAAATAATGCTTTAGGGACAAAATGGTCTTTTGGCTTAACAAAATAATGACATTTTAGGTAATAGCCAAACCCTTAAGGTTTGACCCTTTGGGTTTAACCCTAAGGTTTAGCATAAATATATTTTAGCAACTAGGGTTTGTAAAATTATAAACTAAAATTTTAGTTTCTAAAATTCACAATTTAGGATTTCTAAATTAGTTTATGTTTCCTAATTACATAAACTTAACAATTAGGTTTAAGGATTTACTAATTATAATAAAGATCACTAATTAGCAATTAAGGCACCAATTTGGTAATTAGGGTTAACAATTTACTAATTAGGATTAACAATTTAATTTATGGTTAACAACTTGTAATTAGGGTTTCTAATTACATTAATCATGATCATTAGAGTTTAATAACATAATTAACCTTGCCACCTAAGTAATTAGGGTTTACAATTATCAATTAGGGTTCCTAAATATCAGTTAGGGTTTTGATTTCGCAATTAGGGTTTTGCGACCATAATTAGGGCTTTCCTAATTAGCGCTTATATTTATAACACTAGACATTAACCACATTATCGTAATTGTCCAATAACTTTAAACTCTAATTTGTATTTTAAATTAGGGTTTCACACAGTATTAATAAGGTTTAACACAGAACACCATAATTGGCCAACCATCACCGATTGACATATACAGTACATATTTATAGCACTGAAAAATTAAAATATTATAATATTATTATCATTCCTTGATCAAAACCCAGAATTAGAGTTTGGATTCCATATCTGATTTTATCTACCATAATTAACCTTATAATTAAGTAAAAATAATTTACATAATAACTTGAACAAAATTCATATAATAAAATAATTATTATAATTATTCAAAAATCATTTCATTTTTTATTTGAATAATATAAACATATAATTTCATGGAAAAATAATTAATAAAACATTTCTAATATAGAATTAATTACTATAAGAATATCATTTATAATAATCAATATTTATAAAATAAATTTATTTGCAATACTTAATGTAATAAATAAATTTTATTTATCACATATAAAAATATATATTGCACATTACCTTGACACATATCATTCATATTTGTTTTAATAAATAAAAAAAATTATACGCAAAATTTATGATTTATTTATATAGAAAATATCGGGTTGTCACAGTCGATGATGTCACTGTTCATGTCAGTGATAGATAGGAACGTACACTATTCTCAGGAGGTCAAGGAGCTGAAGGCGGAGCTCCAAGCGGTTATAGAGGACAAGACGGACGTGGAGTCCATGTGGGAATAGGAACATGGCGAGAGAGTTTTGGTTAAGGACAAGGTCCATGAGCTAAAACAAGAGGTCTTTGAGCTTAGGAGTGAGCTAAAGACCAAGAAGCAAAAGATAGGGAGAATGTCCTATATTCATAGGAGTTCTCATGAGGATTTCCAGTTACAGGTAGCTGGGTATCCAGTAGAGACAGGGCAGACGCGGCATACTATCAACCGTGATATTATTGTCGGTCTTGCCAAGGCAGATTTCGAGAATGCCTTAAGACAGATATGATCGAGTAGTTGTTAGAATAATTAAGTATGTACATATTTGTGTATATATAGTAGTGACGTAAAGCCCTATTTTGTATAATCAAGGGTAGTCTTTTGTAATTCCTAATTTTTGGAAAGCAATAGCGGGAAAGTAATGTATCCAGCTTAGGCTGTGTTATGTAACCGATGTAGTATAATACTACGATGAATTAATATAAGTTTTCATTTTCGAAAAAATGTTGAGTAATGAATGTTTTAGTTATTGTTTAAATATGGAATAATGACTAACTGAAAGGAAATGCATAATAATGAAATATGTGTTTATTGTAACAGCAAAATGCCGCCAAGAAGAGTACCCCGTAACTAAGGTGCGAACACGAATCAACCGGAGGGAGGTCCAGTTAAACCCATACAGGAATTTTTGAACCTTTTAACTGCAGCGTTTAACCAAAGTGGGGCTAATATCCCTAAAATCCTGGTGTAGTACGAGCCACTACATTCAAGGACTTTAAGAGTGTGGGTCCGTCGGAGTTCAAAGGAACTACAGACCCTATCGAAGCCCAAACGTGGGTTAGGGAGATTGAGAAGGAATTTGTGATAGCAAATGTCGACAAGGCCTAAAAGGTTGCTTTTGCAACCTACATGATGAAGGGAGAGGCCAAATTTTGGTGGGAGGCCAATCAGGCGAGGGCCGGAATAGATGCTATAATGTGGGAGAGGTTCAAGGAAATATTCTATGAGAACTACTTTCCCACAAGCTTGCAGGGAAGGATGGAGATGCGATTTCTCGATTTAAAACAAGGGGACATGACGGTTCTCCAGTATGCCGCCAAGTTTAATGAACTGGCAAGGTTCGCTCCACATTAAGTGGATACCGAGGTGAGGAAAGCTCAAAAATTCAAGCAGGGCTTGAAACTCTAGCTCTATAATCGTATCTCTGTATTCCAAAGTACTTCTTTTGGAGTTGTTTTATAGAAGGCAATAATTGCCGAAGGTGGTAGCGAGGCGTTGAGCCAATACCACAAGGACAAGAAAAGTAAGGGGAAGGTGGATAGAGCAGTGAAAATTGAAGGAGCCAGTGGGAGTGGCGAAGGGTATAAAAGGAAGGTAGTTAACTCTTGGAATACCGGAGTGAAATAAGGAGACCCTAAGAGGAGGATGGAGGCCTGTAAAACCTGTGGGAAGACTCACCTAGGAGTCTGTCTCAAAGGAAAGGTCGCGTGTTATAACTGCGAACAGGAGGGGCATATTGCGCCAAACTGTCCAAGCCTGAAGAAGAATCATGGGTGCTTTGTATGTGGATCTACGGACCACATGGCAAAGAACTACCCAAAGAAGGGGACAGACGGGAATAAGGGCGCCAATAGTGGTAAGTTAACTATTGGGGGTCCAGCGCAGTTGGGTAGGCCGATGGCCCGTACCTTTAATATGACCGTCCAAGATGTGATGGCCTCGGGGGACGTAATTTTAGGTATTATTCCGATCAACGACTTAAATGCATACGTGATGTTTGACTCGGGTGCTACTTGTTCGTTTATCGCATGTGATTTTGTTAGGCGACTAGGATTACTTCCCGAGAAGTTGTTTCTACCCTTGAACATTAAGGTAGCAAATGAGGAGATAATTCATATTGAAGATATTCATAAGAATTGTTGCGTAGACATTAGAGGTTATAAATTATCGGTAGATCTGATACGGATAAAGTTAGGAGAATTCGATGTAATCCTCATAATAGATTGGTTGATAAATCATGGAGCAATAATAGATTGTCAAAAGAAATACGTAAACATTAAAACAGTAAACCAATCTCATGTAATATTTTACGGGAATAAATTGTTGGGACGTTCGTGTTGTCTTAACATGACACAAACTAGAAAATTATTGAGGAAGGGGTGTGTAGGCTATTTGTGTCATGTGGTTGATACCCAGAGAGTGGGAGCGACCATGGAACAAACACATATAGTGAGTGAGTTCATAGATGTATTTCTAAGCGAGTTACCGGGTCTTCCACCGGATAGGGAGACCGAGTTCGTAATAGACATTGTGCCAGGAGCGGCACCAGTTTCCAGGGCACCGTATCATATGGCACCAGTGGAGATGAAGGAGTTGATGGTACAGCTGCAAGAATTGTTGGACAGGAAGTACATTCAACCCAGTGTTTCGCCTTGGGGAGCACCGGTGCTGTTTGTCAAGAAGAAGGACGGATCGTTGAGACTTTGTATCGACTACCGAGAGTTGAACAAGTTGACGATAAAGAATAAGTATCCATTGCCCAGGATCGATGATCTTTTTGATCAGTTGAAGGGGGTAAAATATTTTTCTAAAATAGATTTAAGGACGGGGTATCATCAGCTGAAGGTTAGGAATGAAGATGTGCCAAAGACAACATTCAGGACTCGTTATGGTCATTACGAGTTTCTGGTGATGTCATTTGGGTTGACTAATGCACCTGCTGTATTTATGGACATGATGAACAGAGTGTTCAAACAATAATTGGACAAGTTCGTCGTGGTGTTTATTGATGATATTCTAGTCTACTCTAAGACACCAGAAGATCATGCTAAACACCTAAGAATAGTGTTGGAGACATTAAGAAAGGAGAAGTTATATGCGAAGTTCACTAAGTGTGAATTTTGGTTAGAGAGGGTTCAGTTTTTAGGTCATGTTATTGTCCATGAGGGGATTTCAGTAGATCCAGCGAAGGTGAAAGCCGTGATGAATTGGGAACAACCGAAGACACCGACCGAGGTACGGAGTTTCCTAGGGTTAGCGGGTTACTATCGAAGGTTCATTCAGGACTTTTCGAAGATAGCTACTCCGCTGATTAACTTGACGAGGAAGACGGTGAAATACGTATGGACTGAGAAATGCGAAGATAGTTTTCAAGAACTAAAGAAGAAGTTGAGTGAAGCGCCTGTATTGTCATTACCCGATGACACAGGAAATTTCGTAGTTTATAGCGATGCTTTGCATAAAGGACTGGGTTACGTGCTCATGCAGCATGGCAAGGTCATTGCGTATGCATCTAGGCAATTGAAGGATTATGAGAAAGTCTACCCTACTCATGATCTGGAACTGGCTGCGGTGGTGTTTGCCCTAAAAATATGGCGACATTATCTTTATGGGGAAAAGTATGAGATATACACAGACCATAAGAGTCTAAAATATATCTTCACACAGAAGGAGTTGAATATGAGACAGAGTAGGTGGCTGGAGTTGATAAAGGATTACGACTGTGAAATCCTGTATCACCCTGGAAAAGCCAATGTAGTGGCCGACGCCTTGAGTAGGAAGGGTCGGGAGAAGTTGTCTGTGTTAACAGCTCAAACTGAGTTAATAACAGAGATGGCTATGATGGAGTTGGAGGTGAAGTTACCAATTGAGGCGGATCAGAGACTATTTGCGACCGAGATTCAGTCTACCATTGTAGAGAGAGTTAAGGAGGTGCAGCTCAAAACTGATGAGTGTAACCAGATGATGAAGTGGTTGACCAATGAAAAAGATACTAAGTTTAGTCTTGATAATGAGGGATTATTAAGATTTGAGGGAAGAATTTGGGTTCCAAATGAGACGGAATTAAAGGAGCTAGTGTTACAAGAGGCTCATAATTTGAGGTACTCGATTCATCCTGGTAGCACTAAGATGTATCAAGACCTTCGACAAAGTTTTTGGTGGCCGAACATGAAGAGAGAAATAGCCGAGTATGTGTGTAGGTGCTTGACTTGTCAAAGAGTTAAAGTTGAACATCAACGACCAAGTGGCTTGTTACAGTCATTGGAGATTCTAGAGTGGAAGTGGGAGCATATCACGATGGACTTTGTGGTGGGACTTCTTAGACCAGTTAGCTACACTCTATGTTAAGAAAATTATTTCCAGACATGGAGCACCTGTTTTGATAGTGTCAGATCGTGATCCACGATTCACATCGAACTTCTGGGAAGTCTTCAAGAACAGTTGGGGACGCAGTTGAAGTTGAGTACAACTTATTATCCACAAACCGATGGACAGAACGAGAGGACAATTCAGACGTTAGAAGATATGTTGAGATCTTGCGTCATGGATTTCAAGGGTAGTTGGGATGATCATCTACCATTAGTAGAATTTGCATATAACAACAGTTATCATGCAAGTATAGGTATGCCACCGTACGAAGCTTTGTATGGAAAAAAATGCAGAACACCGTTGTATTGGGATGAAGTAGGACAACGCCGAATGCTAGGGCCAAAATTGGTGCAGCAAACAGCGGAAGTGGTGAAGTTAATTCGATTGCGTCTTGTAGCAGCTCAAGACAGACAGAAGAAATACACAGACTTACATCGAGAGAATAGAGAGTTTGAGGTAGGCTCGTACGTATTTCTAAAGGTATCTCCCTGGAAAGGAAAGATACACTTTGGAAAGAAGGGAAAACTAAGCCCAAGGTTTATAGGACCTTTCGAGGTATTAGAACGGTAGGCGAGGTAGTTTATAGGGTAGCATTACCTCCGGACCTAGAGCGAATACATAATGTATTTCACGTTTCTGTGCTACGTTCTTACAAACTGGATTACAAGCACGTGATAGAATATGAGCCTATTCAATTGAAGAAGGATTTAACATATGAAGAAATGCCGATTCAAATCATCGATAGAAAAGAGCAAGTTCTGCGAAACAAGGTAATACCGTCAGTAAAGGTGTTGTGGAAGAACCACGATGTAGAGGATGCAACGTGGAAACTTGAAGAAATGATGAGAAAGAATTATCCTCTTTTGTTTAATTTATGTAGGGCAAGATTCTGAGGACAGAATCTTTATAAGGGGGGAAGAATGTAACGCCCGAGAAATTCGGATCCTTTGCAAAAATATTTGAAAGAATTGAATAATGAATAAAATAATATTATTTGCTATTATATGTGTTAATAAGGTGTATGCCATTCTATAACCTAGAAACGTCGCAATATCGTAGTATTCAAACCACGTGAGGGAATTAAAGTGTTTGATTTTTCAAGATGAAAATAAATGTTTTCCAAGAAAGTTTACGAAAAACACTATTCACCGATTATCGCTCGGAAATTATTTTTGAACTTTCGAGAAATACATAATGTTAGAATATCGAGGTGAGATAGATTATGTAATAATAATCTAAGTATGGAAAATGCAATAATTCGCATGTGGGAGTAATTTGAGAATATAGGTATTAAAACCTAATGAAATGAATTAAGGTAACTTGGTATAAAATACAAGTCCAATTGGAATAAGATGTGATCCTATATGGGATTTATATTAAGCCCATATATTTAGTTAATGAAGTCCAAGCTATTATTAATGCAAGCCCAAAGATAAGTTAATTAAGTTAATTACTAAGCCCAAAGGATGATCCAATGGGTAAAGCAAGATCCATGGAGCATCCCATGGGTGGAGTGGTAACCAAACACTTGGAGTGGTGAGCAAGAACTTTAAGTAATGACATAGGAATGGAAAAGAGTTGTGGGCAACAAGTAATGAATAGTAAGGAGGTTAACTAAGGAGGTGGAATGGCCTAAATGTCCATAGTGCCCTCACTTTGGGTTGCCTATAAATACCATGCTTTATTTCTTAAATTGGTTGTTTAAATTTCATCCAACAACTCTCTCTCAAACAACTTATTTTTTAGAGTCAATAAGCACTTTGAGCTTAACCTTTCATTAGTAGATTTTCAAAGCAAGTGAGATTTCGCCGGAATTTACACGATTGGACGATAGACGTCGAATTCGTGAAATTCTCGGAATGGAAGTCGCATTTTGTGTTTGACATTGGAAACATTGGTTTTCGATGGAGACAAGTCATATTTGGCATTGTAAAGTTGCGGACTCGAAAATGGCCGAATTCCGACTTAGAACGAAGAAACGAGCGTTGAACGTTCACGAACGTTTATCATTTTCGCTAAAAATGAACTAATAGGTGAATTTTTAGCAAACGAAGTCAAATAGATAAAATTGTTGAATGATCATGTAGATTAAGTAATTTATGAACCATAAGCTTTTGAACGAGCCAATTTGGACTTATAACGAAGAAGTTATTAGTCCGAGAAGTTCACAAAATTTCAAAACTGAAATTGTTTTCTAGTGCACAGAGTTGGCGCCGCGGCGCCAACCCTAGGAAAAATGACCCGCGTCGCGGTGCAGAACAGTAACCGAGCACACTGCAAGAGTTCGCTACAGCGCGACCATTTAACACTGAGACTCGCGCCGCAGCGCCGAGTCCGAGTTCTAGGCAGCAATAGGTGACGCCGCAGCGCGGCTCCATGTGTAAAAGTCGGCGCCGTAGCGCCAGCTTCAAGACCAAGACAATAATGAAGGTTTATATTTAGAACATGGTTAGTAGTTGATAACCAATTGGACAAGGATTATAATGAAACATTGTTAAGACATAATTAAGCCTTAAGTATGAGCACTTAGGGTTTAGTTAAATCAATTGCAAATGAATGAAAGAATGATCTCACGAAAACCCAAAACCGATAATAACAAATTTAATATGTAATTAGATTGAGAAGTAGGGTAAGATTCTTTAAGAACCATGTATGATCATTCATGACCTAATGTTCTATGTTATGCTATCATTTAATGTAGAGACCTTAAGGACGTAAAATGCACGTATTATAAATTATAGCAAACGCTGAAGGCAAGTACTCTAACCCTTATTCCAATTCGATCTGGGCAAGTCTTTGTGATTCATGTATTCTTCGCATGAGTTAGAATTTGAAGAATGTCAAAGCCAATTCCTTCGGCTAGACGTATGCTATGTTATTCTATCAAGTGTTGATAAGGATTTACCGAACTAATATTGTTGTGGTTTTCAAAAGTAGATTATGTATGCTCAAAATATTTTGTCGTCAAATGATAGGCACGTGAGGTTGCCACAACTTAAATGTATACACGTTTAACGAATGTAGTGTTGATCAACATAGAGTACTATAGGCTGATCACCTAGACGTGCTCGTAAGCTATATCGGACTTACGAACTTTGTGCCGGGATGTCCTTTTCAAAGTACTTATGAAATGCTTACGGTCTTGAACCGGAATTGATGTTTTACTGAATATTGTAGATGTAAAACGTTTTGAATGAAAAGAGGTGTTATTTTGAATTCTCAATAGTACTTCGTAACTATTGTCCGGTTATTGAAGATATACTATTCCTATGTTTCAAGCATGCTATTTTCCTTGAATTGTTGTACTTGCTGAGCTAGTTAGGCTCATTCTTGTTTGAACCATATGAATGCAGCTAAGACAGAACGGACCGATGGATCCGACAAGGATAAAGGGAAGGCAAAGGTGAACCCTTAGATGGATTTTGTAATAGTATAGTTTTTGTACGGAATATTATTCATATTATGACAAGGACAATGTATTGGTTGTAAAGAACTTGGGGTATGTAAATATTCTTTTGATATATATATAAGACATATCCGTTCTTTTGAGGCTTTTCAATTGAATGTTTATGTGAACTGTAGCACCGTGTAGCACCATCTGTCGGGTTGGAAGATACCCGAATTTGGGGGCGTCAAACTTGATCACTTTAGCCTTGCTCTTCTGAAGCTGGCCAGTATCTCGGTTCATCTTCCATCAGTTCCTTCTCTGTATAGCAAACACTACGATCTTGGTTCCTTCCAAGATCGTTGTATTCTGTACACTTGATAGCTACTGCATAAGCTGACTTTCCTTAGTCAGTTTCTGAAGTCTTCTTTGGATCTCCTCATGGAAGACTTCATCACGAATGGCCTTACACCTCAATCTTAATGCTGATTGGGTTTGTGCTGAGATCTTCTGTTAGCCTGCATGTCATTCGTTAAGTGCTCTCTGGTTCCCTTACTGTGGAATGCATCTTTGCAGTGCCAACCAGAGGCTTCGTATCTTTGGATATTCTGGGAGTGCTCATTCGTTGAGAACCGTATCTGCTCTACGATTCTGACTTAGCATTGTGAGCACTTCTGTTGGAGTCATAGTTTTGCACTCTACAATTCAACTTCGGCTGTGCAGACACTACGATCCCGAGATCAGATATTGACACTCTACGATTTCTGCCTTGTGCTTGTTATCTTCATCTGATCTTGCTCGACTACGATCTCTGCATATAATCAATAGACTCTACGAACTCAGAGTGTGATCTACGATCCTTGACTTGGCTTCGACATCAGTAGACTCTACGACTCTGAGTGTAGTCTGCGTTTCTATTTTTGGCTTCGGCAGATGACCGGTCAGCTCGTAAGCAGGCTATCTCTACGATTTTGAACATGACTTCCTCAGCACACTACGATCCCAAGGAAGCTCTTCTCGATACACTACGATCTTTCTTCGTTTCCCCTGGCAGTCTACTAACTTCAAGATCTACTATCTTGCATACTCTTATTCTACCTCGATAGCTCCCGAGTTAACCTTGACTCTCCTGGTAGACTACGACTTCTGGTGCAGTACTCGATGATCAGACTAGCCTATCTATTACATCATAAGATCAACCTAACATGCTTAATCTTTTTATCTTTATAGTCCTTGTACATCTTTTCTTTTTAAGGACTTTACAAAGATGTCTTTCTTATGTAGGATCAACCTAACATATTTGATCAATTCATTCTAGGTCCTTGTACACATATTTCTATTATCTATCAGAGGACTTTACAGCTTTTCTTAATGCAAGCATACTTGCATATTATTCATTCATATACATATATATCATAATCAAATCATATATAAATAGGAATAGCATTCACATGATTATTCCTGACAATCTCCCCCTATTTGATTATGACAAAAATAATAAGTGCATATGCATGTTATGAATGAATCTTATATACAGTGGGCAACTGTATTTCTAAAATAGTTAATCATGAATGTCATTTATATTGATATGGCAATTTATACATTAAGACATTCTACATTCTGGATCCAGAACATTCCTAACAGATTAGAGATGTACCTCCTTGGCTCCATATGTGTTTCCAGGATGCTTGTTGATCAGCTACTCATCTGATTGGACTTCTTTTTCTTGCTCCCTTTTAGCATCTTTCTGATCTGGCTCCCCCTCAGACTATGCAATCTTGTTATCATTACCTTCTGGCTCCCCCTCAGATGAGGATACTCTTTCAACAGCTACTGTCTTCTTCTTTGACTTCTTCTCTCATGTCCCTCTGCTCTTCTTCGAGTACCTCTTGTTCTTCTTCTTTCTATGCCTCTTTTTCTCCCCCTTTTTGTCATCAATCATTTGAGAGAGCTGCTCCATGTTGGACATAAGTTGCTCCATCAGGTAGGAGGAGTTGACAACTTCAAACTTTAGTTCTTGCTGGCCGAGCTCAAGTTGTACTGAGAAGGTCTGCCTCATATCATTAATCTTGTCAGAGAGGGCTTCGATCTGCTCTGCATTGGCCTTCTAAATTTGTAGAGCTTCTGCCTTCTGATCTTGTGGCTTTCTGAAAGATGTTATCTCTCTCTTGGAGTTTGAGAGATACATCAGCTAAGATGGCTTGAAGCTTGTGCTGGGAAGAATCATCTCTTACTGCTGTCTGCTTCTGTGATTCTTCAGTGAGCATTGATATCTTCTTTCTTAGATCATCAGAGCTCTTCAGTAGTTCCTGCTCCATAGTAGTTTGATCCTTTTGGTTGGTAGCTTCTGGTTGAACAATAGATTGGACTCTACGATTGTCATCTTTGGACAGATTTTCAAATGTTTGGATAATCTGAACAATCGTGGAATACCAATTGCTTGTGGAGGATGATGGAGTGTCTGATAGCAGTGCTTGATCATAAGGAGGCTTCTGGTTTTGGACTTGAACATCATCAGTAGTGGAGTGGACAGACTCTACGATCAGCTCCTTGGTCATGTTCCTTTTCCCTTGAAGGTCCACTCTACGATCGTAGGGGATGTAGAGATTTCCAGCATGACGATAGACCTTGAAGTGGGGTTGGTCCTTGATCAGTTTGGTAGCAAACTTCTTTACTCTTGGAAAGTTCTGAGCCACCAGTTCCGTGCTTGGAAACTGCTTGTAACACCAACTGAAGGAGCTTCCATCTTTTTCAGTGTGGGCCTTGAGCCATGGAATCCACTAGAAGAACCATCTCTCTGGTGAAGCATCTGTTAGATCATTTGACACTTCCTCTACAATACTTCTGCTAAATCTTGCAGGAGAGGGAACTGGATAATCTTCTTGTTCGTCTGCTTCCTGAGGTGCAGAACTAGAATCTTCTTTAATCTCTTCTCTCTCGGAGCCTAAACTTTCTTGATTATTTTTAGCAGGGAATTCTTCAAGCTGCATTTCATTCTCAGAACCTTCTTCAGCCAGTATTTCCTCAGATTCTTCTTCTTCATTGCTGGCTTCATCTTCAGCACTTTCTATTGTGGATACAGACTCATCATCACTTAATTCGATGATGGCATTTGATTGGCCACTGTTCCTTTTGGAGGCAAACTGGGCTTGCAGCCTGTAGCTTCTCCTTCTTCGTGGAGGTTCAATTATTGGAGACACTGACTCTTCTTCTTCTTCAGGCTCTGACTCCTCTTGCTCAACAGACATACTTCTTTGGAGTTCAGCACTTGCAGGGGCAGATTCTTCTTTCTTGGACTCATCACTTTCTGAGCCATCATGAGAGCTTTCTAGATTTGAGGGGACATTCTCTTCTTCTTCTTGAACAGCATTTTCTGAACCATTCTTTGGGCTTGTTGGGGCAGTTGTCTGTTGGGATGCACTTCGGTCATCTTGAATTTCTTTTTCATCATCAGAGTGGCTGCTCTGAGAATTGGCCATGGGGCTTGAGCATTCTTCTTTGTCAGCAGTTTCTGCACTTTCTTTCATTACATCAGCTTCATTCTCATTGCTGGATGCTGACTGTGGGGACTGGACCACATCTTCTATTTCTTCCTCTTCTGCTGACTCTACATCCCTTTCTTCAGCAAATGCATTGATTTGAGAAGCCAAGGCTGGTTTGTCTTCCACCTTAGCTTTCTTGCTGACTGGCCCTTGAAGCAACCTGGTGCTTCTTCTTTCGGTGGTTTCAGCAGTTTGGGTCGTTTCTTCTTTATCCTTGTTTAGGGAGGAGACTCTCCTTGGTGGGACTTGGGCTTTCTTCACATCACCAGCTCTCTTTACCACTTTTGATTTCTCCTAAGCTGGTGTGATTTCAGCTGCTACAGAGTCATCAGACTCAGAGCTCTCTGCCTCTACTATCTTCATCTTCTTTACAGAGGCTCTAATGCTTGCTCCCAACTGTCACCCTTTTGTTCTCCTTGGGGATCTTCTTCCAGTTTTTAAATATCTGTGGAGACATCACTTTGTGCACATTTAAGACTTCCCCCTCATCATCCTTGATTTTCCCTCCTAGCTTCTTCTTCAGTATAATACTCAGCAGCCTTCCATGAAACACTTTGGTCAAGGGCTTTTCAGTGGATTTCTTCTTCTCAGCCTTCTCTACCCACTTGGAAATTTGATCTAGCAAGATAGCTCCAAAGTCAATTTGTTTCTTCAGAACTATTGCAGACATTCAACTGTTGGTCAATCACTGTATTATGTGCAGTGTTTTTGCACAGTATGCACTTTCTAACAATTTCAGCTAGGAACTCATATTCTTCAGGAAACTCCTTCTTCTTCTTGTCTTTGAAGCTAGGGTTTCTTTGGTACCCCATCAACTCCTTTGCTTGTTCAGTGTTGACATCTTCAAGGTTCTTTAGCCCTTGTTTAGGAAAACCTAGGCATTGATTTAGGTCAGAAGATTTCAGCTTCAGAATCTGACCTTTAACCTTGGTAGAGAGAGTTCCAGAGTTTATGGAGACGTTTGAGTAGAACTCTTTAACCAGGTCAATGTACGCACGAGTACTTGTCTCAAGACATTCTGAAAACCCAGCTTTCTTCACGAGCTCAAGTATGTCCCTGAATCTCTTCTCAGATTTCTCAAACGATTTGGTTCCAAGCTGAATGCCAGTGATAACTTGCCAGTTCTCTATTTCAATAGTTCGAAGACTGTGGGTGTTTGATTTAGAGAGGTTTATGAGAGATGGTTGTCTGTGATTTGGTAAGGCTCTGGAGGGTTAACTGATTTTGCTCTTGAAAAGCTTTCTAGGGTTTTGAAAATGGGAGGGAGAAAGGTTCAATATCTTTTGGTAACTTTCTACAGATTTAAAATTATCTTTATGGCAGTTCCTTCTAACTCTGCACACTTAGTGATGTGTCAACTATCCATTGATTGCACATTGCCCAGTAATGAGCTGTAACTCCCCATAACTTTTAGTTATCAGAAGATTGGACGTTTAATTGACGTGGCTTTGACCGTTGACCTTTTGATTCGTAGAGTAGCATGATGAGGCAACTATAGACTCTACGATTTCCTTTGTTGACTCAATGATCATCTTCTGAGAGATGCTGCAGTGGATGACTTTGTCTTTCCTCCTTATTTAGATTCAGCATAGCTCAATCACTGATGCATTCGAACTTATCTCCTTAACTTGAATGGCTTAGTAGATGTCTCATTCTTCTGGTTCCTTGTGAATTGGTGTACCCTTTTGTAGGACTACGATCGTTGAGTTGTCCTCTACGATCACTGAGGATGCACTACGATCGTTTAGTACTCTTTAGACTCAACTCTACGATCGTTGACTGACTTGGTTCTTTTGAGATGAACTAGATCAAGCATTCCTTCTGGGATAAGGTAGCTCAGGAAGGGCCAACCTCTTAGAGTGAGCTAAGGGTCAGGTTTGCCCCTGAGGCGCTTTCCAGATGAAGTGCTATGGCAATGATTTGCAATAACATCTCACTAGACCTTTTCTGGTGGGGAGGTCTTCTACCAGCTTTAGACAATTGCTTGCTGAAATCGTGGTGTCCTCCTTCTTCTTACACTACGATCATATATTTGATCGTAGGCACTTCACGATTATGGATTGGATGGTTGAAGGGTTATCAGTAGTACGTTTTGAGACATTCTACTGACTATGAATCTTCATTTGGTTCATCAACTACAAAGTTTTGGGACTCTATAGCTGGTACATCTCTTCAAGGTTTATTAGTGTTGTTATTCCTTAACAGATCACTGTTCCCCCATTGTCGATGCTGTCTTTCCAGATAGATGTGATTCCCTCTTCTTCAGATTCATTTGAAGGCAGCCTTGCATATCTCCTTCTGACTGGAATCTCCATCATCGCTCGGATTTCCTTGTATCATAGAGATGAGTATTTCCAGGATTGATCACTCTACGATCATTTGACAGTACTACGAACGTAGTCTCCTTTGACAGTCCTGAGATTGAGAAGTTTTGCTTCTTAATGAACTCCTTTTGACTTAAGCTCAATGATCTTCTATTGTGAGCTTCCCTCGAGAATCCTTTTCATACAACATGCCTTTCTTGATATGAACATATAGAATCCTCTTTATCTTCTGTTGCATGGCATGCTCCCACATACAGATTTGCAGCCATGTGAGCTCCATTCCGGTTAGCTCAGAGGGTCTTCAAGGACAAGCTTGGATATATAGGAACTTTATCAGACTCATTTCTGAACAGTCCTTAGCCTTCTGCTGGTTGAATCTTCTTGACTGAAGTCTTCTGCTTCATCATTCCTTAGTGTGGTCAGACTGACCAAGTACCTGCAGGTTTAAATATATTTCTATATTTGGTACCCATAGTTATATGGGTCCTGCTAGGTTAGTTTTCTACACCCCTGTTCCTCTTATTTGGATAATCATCATATTTATCATCAACAAATATATCCATGCATGCAACTATCTTATGATATTACATTTTGAGATGCATGATGGTGAGTGTGTGTGGGATTTGGCATCTAATAACACACTCTCTATCTATGATGGTTTCATCATTCACTGGGTTATGTTCACAATGTTTAAGTGTTCATAGAGTGGAAATCAACTCTACGATTTGTGAGTGTCTAGTTGATTCATGGAGGTGATCAGTTTCTACAAATCAGCAAGATCCTCTTGTAGAACTGATTATACTCTATAAGTTATCAAACATTTAGAACATAGGTTTGTACATACATAATAACCCACCAGCAGAGATTACTACTCATAAAATATACTAGGCATGTGATGCTCTTATGACCCATTTCAGATTTCCTCCAAGATATCATCTTCAACCTAAAACTTGGATGGAGAGAAAGTTTATTGTCATTTGAGTTTCCATCCTCATGTTACTTTCTCTCTTCACCTTTTTAGGTAGATTATGACTTCTGACAGAATCCTGTTATAGTTCATAAGGAGATGCAATTATGATGAATGCATTTATAATAGTGAGGAACCGTACCTTTTTACTGTCAGTTACTAAACAGTCATTTATCATGGATATACTGAGTTTAGGTATTGATGTGCTTAGCTTTACTTTTGCTCCTGATAGCTCATTGCTCTTGCTGGCCTTTAATCAATCAGTAGTGGTCTTGAAGATATAGACCAAGAGAATCTCAGCATTAAGATCTTTGACACCCTTTAGCTGACAGAGTTTACACACAGCTGATGGTTGGTCAGACATAAGTTTGAGAAGATCTTCTTTCTTCTCTCGATAACCATTTCTTAGCCTGTATGGCTTCTTCACACCGGTACAAAGTACTAAATAGACAACGCTTAAAAGACAACGTTTTTATAAAAAACGTTGTGGTATTTTTTTCCACAACGTTTTTTAACAAAACGTTGTAGATATATATAAAAAACGTTATCTATTTAAAAGGGTATTTTTTAATTTTAACTAGATAACGTTTTTTTATAAAAACGTTATGTATCAACAAAAACACGGAGCTTCAAAAAATGATAAAGTGAATTTGCAATTAAAATAAAACGCCATCACTTTCTCTTAGCCCAAAACCCTTGCCTCTCTTCTCTCTCACTCCTAAATCCATCCCGATCTCGTCACCTAGTTCAAAGGGAAGGAGGATCTCGTCGTCGCCTCTATGTTTCATGCTCTAAGAAGAAACCCCAAAATTGGTACCCAATCTCTGGCGCCAGAAGCCGATTCGAACGACGGTAAAACCCTTACCTCTATGAGTATTCTTGAATCAAATCCTTCGATTCCTAAATCCCTTCTTAATGGTCTTCTGGTGGCTGCTAAAAAGTTTAGTTTGGGCCCTCCACAGGTGCGGAAGCTGCTGGATGAAGATCGGTCAGTTGTTCGTTTCAGGCGGCCGTCATGTGGGGGGTCGCTGCCGGCATGACTGCCCTCTGGACCTCATTTTCCACTTCTACAACCAGGCCCAAACTATAGTTTTGAGAATCAAAGAGATTGTGGAAAACAGTGAAGATGAGGTTTTTTCTCATCATTTTCAACTTGTATTCTATTTGTTTGTTAGTGTATTTATATGAAGATGTTTATTAATTAGTTGTTTTTAGACGGGGTTTGAAGAATTGTTTGGTGAGATTGCGTGATTTTAGTTTGTTTACATTGGCTGCAAAGCATCTAAATGTGTGTTGCAGATGCACATGAATGACTGTTGTGAGTTTTGGGGGTTAAAAGAACCTTTGGACCCTTAGCTAATTCTTCACTCTTTCTATTCATTATCTTTTCAAGTTCTGCTTTGTAATTGGATGAAACATATGTGACGTGGGAGGCAATGCTTTCATTTTTTCAAATAAAAGAGAATATGGAGGTTAAGGTTTCATTTTATAAATGCTTTAGAATGTGTTTCCTGTGCTTTGGATAATCCATGTAAGCCTTGATGTGCTGGTGTTTATGCAGCTTATGGTATTGCAGTAAAAGTCTCTGTTTGAACCTTTGAGGGATATGTTTGGTTATTTATGGTCACTGACTTCAGGAATGATCTTAAATCTCTGATACTCATAGACTGCTGTTGAGATGGTTAGTTTTGTCTCAGAGGATATTTGCTTAATGAATTTATTTAACCATTCATTATTTGAAATTAGCTCACTCTTTTCAGTATTGTGGTAGTTTTTGAATCATTGAAACATTATCTTCTATGTTGCACCAATTAATTTTTTAGCACACTGAACTTGATTAGATACTGAAGATATGTGAATGCTGTGTAGTTGTTACTTATTTTTTAGATAGAACAACAAAGAAATATTGGTTGTTAGTTTTATAATTATGTTTTTCAATGTTCATCATTCAAGTATGTACTCAATTGTTGAAGAAAATTTTCTGTGCTGAAAAAACATTATAACTGGATCTAAGTAATTGTTGTAAGTTCTCACCAGGTGCGCGGATGTCTGTAAGTGACGGAGCACTTACAATAGTTGCAAAAAATCACGCTATTATGGAGAAAGTACTAGAGAAGGTATTATTTGTGTTCTGCTGACTAGTTATTCACAAGTTACTCTTATTGGTATGGCATATTAATTAAGCTTATTACCGACTCTTCTAGTGTGTCATGTTTGTAGGATGCACAATGGAATCTGATCAGCCATCGTGTTTTGGGAGTTCTGATCAAAGCGGCTGCTCTTCACGGAAGCGATCTAGAATAGGAGGATTTGGAGGTGCCCTTTTTGATCTTAACATGCCTGCAGATTTAGTTGAAAGAAATTGAACTTAGAGTAGGTTATTGTTTGACACAAATGTAAATCTCTTACTGAAGAGCAACTCTTATCTTTTCGCTTACAATGATGAATAGTTGATGAAACAACAATTGTTTCACCTGTGAGGTAAGGCTAGAGTATTTTCTTGTAGTGGATGAAACAACAAATGTTTCACCTGTGAGGTAGCCATTAGTTTCACCAATTGACCCATTACCCATTCACACACTGTTGCTGCTCAGGTATGAAAAGTTGGTGTTTCTTATTTATGTATGTTTGGTTTGCATTACTACTTATCCTTCATATTTTTGACTGCTTGAACATGTAAAGTTTTGAGAAACTTAGTTTCTTGTTTTCTGATATATGGTCTGCAACATATACATGGGTCTGCAATGTTACTATGCAAGTTCATTTGTTTCTTGATCATTTAGTTAGAACCTTATGTTCGACGAATTGGATTTGTTGTTATATGTACTCACTGACATTCTTTTTTGCAAATTTCGGACCCAATGCCACCACTTTTGTTGTCTCTGCTGAGATCTTCCCAGCCAGATTGAGGTCAACTTGTCGTGGCATATCGGCTGCATCAGGAAAGCTATGAGCAATAGTGGGTGCTTTTGGGTTCTTATATTTGGCTCAGAACAAAGACAAAGCCAAGGCAGATGCAGGGAAATCTCTGGAGGAGATATCAAGTGAAAATGAGGTTCCAAGTGCAAATGCAAATGAAGCAGAAGTTTAGTGTGATCAGCTACTGTGGATGTACTTCTCGTATTTGAATCACTTTTAAACTAGCACTTGCTACTGTGGATGTACTTCTCAAAAATAAATAAAAAATAAAACAATCAGTTGCCATTGTTAATGTAAGTAACCTTTTATAGTGCAACTATATATGTTATAAAGAATAGATTTTATTATTGTACAACATATATTTCACATAGTTACTGATCAAAGTTGTTTCTTTGAGAAACAACATACTACTCTGTCTGATAAATCCAGTACTTTTATTATTGTACAACATACATTAAATCCAGTACTTTTATTTATTTATTTTGTTCTCGCTATCTGATAAAAATGTCAACTTTCTTTAATTTGATGGGAAAAATATACTACTCTGGCCATTTTAGTCTAATTTTTGAGGATGGGTGTAGTATATCTTTTCAATTAGACAAAAAATATTTAAATTTCTTTTGTTGCATTTCTAGATGATTTATTTACCCAACCCCTTTTTTGTGCACAGCCTGACAGACCAGATGAGTTGGAGAGAATTGAAGTTTCCGGTGGAAGAGTCATCAACTGGAATGGGCAACGGGTGTTAGGAGTACTTGCTACTTCAAGATCAATAGGTATGCCGATCCAACACTTAATGAGATAACTTATTACTTAATTAAATGTCTGAATGAGATAACTAGAATTTTGAATTGCAATATATACAGGGGATCAGTACCTGAAACCATATGTAATAGCTCAACCAGAGGTGACAGTGAGCAAAAGAAATGATAGGGATGAATTCTTGATACTAGCGAGTGATGGATTATTGGATGTTATCACAAATGAGCTTGCTTGCCGGGTAGTGAGAAAATGTTTGGATGGTCGACTGAGGAGGAGATTTATTTACAGGTTATTGCTGGTAGTTTGTGGGACTGTCACTGCAACATTTGTCCATTTAATAGCAGGCTTGTATTCAAGTTTGATATTCAGGTAGGCATCATCTGTTTGCATCTGTGATAACAAAATGTTTATAAATGTTATAACAGTTTATAAATGTTTGGCAGCAACACTTCGCTGCAAACAGCAGCAAGAAGTGTGTCGCAGCAACAGAAGCAGTGTAGCAGAAGCAACAGAGGCAGGTTAACCTTCTCTCAAGAATTTATTAGTGCTAGAGCAAAAGTTACTGCCATCCATGGCTAGTGCTAGAGCAAAAGTTACTGGCATATTTTGGGAGAATACACGGTGTAAAAAAAGTGAATAGTTTGGGAGAATACGCCAGTAGTTTTTTGGTTTTGGATATAGTCATTTGAAACTGTAAACGAATGGTATTATTGGGATGTATTTTGAATGCTTGATACATTTTGGCTTGAAATTTAAATGAGAATTTAGACTTTTTAGTTATATATCATGGCATTAGCATATTGCAGGTGCATTGGTAATATAGGTGAACCACAAAATTTTTTTTCTTTTTTTTACTTTATCTACAACATTTTAAAAATGTTGTATAAATTGGTTAAAAACGTTTTCTTTTATACTAAACAACAACATTTTTAACCAAAAAACGTTGTGAAATCATACCTTCTACAACATTTTTAAGCATATGCTAATTTTTTGAAAACAAATCTACAACGTTTTTTCCTAAAAAACGTTGTGTATTGTGCTTAACCACAACATTTTAAAAACGTTGTGTAAGGGTGTTAAATAGACAACACCCTTAACCACGACGTTTTTCTGACTGAAACCACAACGTTTTTTCTGCGTTGTCTATTTACTGTTTTATAGTAGTGTCATCTTTCAGGTTGGAGGGTGCTTGACTCTTTGTCATTGACGTCTCTTGAGTGTTCTCGTCTGATCTAAGAACTACAAGATTGACTGCAGGCTAAGATTGGTCTTGCTGATGTACCAATAGAGACCATGGACCAATCTGAGCAGCTTCAGGTGTATATGCACATTTAACCTATACACAATATTTCCAACATGTGAGCTCATCTGCACATAACAAGTTACTTACTACTAAACTAAGTTTAGAACAATGTTTGTGCCTAGGATCAGACTCAAAGCGATTAGCTTTTGAATATAGCATGAGAACCTGCTTTGATACCAATTGTTAGTTCCCAGAGGGCACGATAGATCTAGAAGGGGGGTTGAATAGATCCTTTTTATTTCAAATACTTTTCTGGTTTATATTATTGTGTACATAATTAACATATGACAAACATAAGAATCTTTTCAAGCACAGCGGAATAAGTAAAAGATCTCATTCATTGATATATCCATAATCATACATACATTGTTCGTAGAGTAAGTTTAGTTGTAAGCAGTTAAAACATACATAGCAGTTATAGCAGTTATAGTACATATTGTAAATGACATAATATAAAAGACACAAGGGATTTTAAGTGGTTTAGAGACTCAAGCTCCTAATCCACTCTTCTGCTTTCAACTAGCAGGATTTCCACTAAGGAAGGGCAGCACCCTGAATCACTAAGATTCCTTCAAGGCCAGCAGTCTTGGGACTTCAGTTCACTAAGAACTCTTCAAGGCCAGCAGCCTTGGAACTCCTCTAGTTCTATAGGAACTCTTCAAGCCCAGCAGGCTTGGAACTTCGTTTAGTCCCTCCGGACAAGGACCCTTTGGCCCTGCTTTGTTTAGTCCCCCTGGTCAAGGACCCCTCAGGCCCCGGCTTTGTTGAGTTGTTTGTTTGTTGTTGTTGGAGTCGGTGCTGAGCTGCTAAGATGTCTTCATGCTCTAAACATCTTCTATCCTTAGCAGCTTTGGTTGATCATCCTTGAAGAGCAGTTGAGTGTTGCATGATGCTCAGCTTCTTAGGTTACTCAACTACTCTGGATGACCCCTTGATGAACTGCCTTGAAGATCATTCTCCTTGGTACTTGATGGTTGCACATGAAAGGCTTCTAAGATGACTATAAGCACTTCTGTTAGGTACTTAGAAGCTGTCTCATGCTTGACACCAAGATGGATTTTGTGATCTCCCTTCTTGCTACTCGATGCCTTCTCATGATGGACTTGCTAAGATGACTGTAAGCTCTTCTCTGTTGTACTTAGAGTCTTCTCATGATGGACATCCAGATGGCATGATGCTCTCCTTTCTCTCGGCAATTCAGAACACTCTTCATGTAGTAGAACTCTCACTTCTATATTTTTCTTTATCTGACTTCTGAGTGTTCTTGGTGGATCGTAGAGTGAGCCTGCGGACTCACTATCTTACAAGGTTTAAATCAGTCCACCTTCTTTTCAAACTCGGCAACTCCAGCAACCTTTTATCTTTTAAGTTCTTTCTCATTTATACTTCTTCCCAATCCTTCCATTGGAAAGTAACCGTTGAAGGCTATTCAAATATCTTCACAGATCTCAAGTTGCTTGAGGTAGACTGCTTGATGTGACTTGTCATACTTTTTCTGACACTGCAATCTATTGTTTCACCTACCATGTCAGATGTATCATTTTAATGTCTTGGGTAGGTCGAAGACTTTATTACCTCTTTCTGATTCCTCGATCAGAGGTTGTCCTATTGCATCGATTCTCTCAATAGGCACTTGTTCGAATATTACCCTTCAGATTGAACCTTTGCCAATGCTTCAGTCTTCAGTTATTCGGACTCTACGATTCTGATTCACATCTTTAAGGACTTGATCGTAGTGTCTTGTTGAGTGTTGCTCATTGACTAGTAGAGTTAACACTATGATCCTGAAGAGTGTTGCTTGGATCTTCACTGAAGAACACCTTTTCATTGTATTGTGCAGTGCTTCAATACTTCTGTTTGCTTCGACTGTTCTTAGATACTGATTGCCTAATTTCTTGCTCTGGTCCCCTTTTGAATATCAAGACACTTCAGATTTGTTGCGTGTCCAGCTTGCTTTCTCCTTGTGATCTTCTGCTCACTTATCATCAATGAACTGACCCTGCATTTAATCACTTTAGCATTGCTCTTCAGAAGCTGGCCAATATCTCGGTTCACCTTCCATCAGTTCCTTCTCTGTTTGGCAAACACTACGATCTTGGTTCCTTCCAAGATCGTTATCTTCTGTACACTTGATAGCTACTGCATAAGCTGACTTTCCTTAGTCAGCTTCTGAAGTCTTCTTTGGATCTCCTCGTGGAAGACTTCATCACGAATGGCCTTACACCTCAATCTTAATGCTGATTGGGTTTGTGCTGAGATCTTCTATTAGCCTGCATGTCATTCGTTGAGTGCTCTCTGGTTCCCTTACTGTGGAATGCATCTTTGCAGTGCCAACTAGAGGCTTCGTATCTTTGGATATTCTGGGAGTAATCATTCATTGAGAACCGTATCTACTCTACGATTCTTACTTAGCATTGTGAGCACTTCTGTTGGAGTCATAGTTCTACACTCTATGATTCAGCTTTGGCTATGCAGACACTACGATCCCGAGATCAGATATTGACACTCTATGATTTCTACCTTGTTCTTGTTGTCTTCATCTGATCTTGCTCGACTACGATCTATGCATATAATCAATAGACTCTACAAACTCAGAGTGTGATCTACGATCCTTGACTTGGCTTTGGCATCAGTAGACTCTACGACTCTGAGTGTAGTCTGTATTTCTGTTTTTGGCTTCGACAGATGACCGGTCAGCTCGTAGGCAGGCTGTCTCTACGATTCTGAACATGACTTCCTCATCACACTATGATCCCGAGGAAGCTCTTCTCGATACACTACGATCCTTCTTCACTTCCCCTGGAAGTCTACGAACTCTGAGATCTACTATCTTGCATACTCCTATTCTGCCTCGATAGGTCCCGAATTAACCTTGACTCACCTGGAAGACTACGACTTCTGGTGCAGTGCTCGACGATCAAACTAGCCTATCTATTACATCATAAGATCAACCTAACATGCTTGATCTTTCTATCTTTATAGTCCTTGTATATCTTTTCTTTTTAAGGACTTTACAAAGTTGTCTTTCTTATGTAGGATCAACCTAACATATTTGATCAATTCATTCTAAGTCCTTGTACACATATTTCTATTATCTATCAGAGGACTTTACAGCTTTTCTTAATGCAAGCATACTTGCATATTATTCATTCATATACATATATATCATAATCAAATCATATATAAATAGGAATAGCATTCACATGCTTATTCCTAACACATTAGATGAGATTAGAGTAAATTAGATCAAAACCCTAGTTCTTATGAGATTGGGAGATCGAAGCGACTTGGAGAACATTGAAGATTCAAAGTAGGAGCAAGAAGGGAGCTTTAAATCTACAGACTATAGATTCTATCTTCTTATCTTCTTCTATCTTTGTCTTTTAATGATTATTCAATTGTGGATTCTTAGTTTTAATTCAATAATCATGAACTAATTCTTTATTTGAGATTACAATGGATCTTATTGTATAGTTTATTTTAATATGCTTCGCTATTAATTATTATGTTCTATTGTGAGGATTGTCTATTATGATTTGGACTTAATTGCTTGATTGCCTAGCTAACAATTACCGTGATAATCTATATGAACTCGAGAGATGAAGTATTGATTTAGATCTCATCATGATAGCATGTGTTTGTGATTTCTGCATAGATGGAATTCATGATTCGTGTTTAGGATAGAGATATGTCTTTACGCCATATGTAATCTTATAGAGAACTTGTGCTTTAAATCCTTTTTAATTTTAATTCACATAGAGATATAGTGGATTAATTAATTAGGGTGTCTTGCTTAATTCTATCATCTGTGGATTTAAGTGAGTATGGGTATTATGCATCGAGAGGTGGTTTTATCTGCTTTAGTGTTCTTGATTAACAATTCATGATAGAGAATAATTGATGAGAAGTGTGTTAACTTAAATGAAGAAATAAGTGAAGTTGTGATCTTAAATCTCCGTAATCTTAATTTAACTAGTGGAATTTAATAGTAGTTTAATTTTTATAATTTGAAATTCATTCGTTTAAATAAAATTGAGTTGGTTATGGGTTAGTACTTGGTAATTTTTATTAAACAATTCCTCGTGGGAACGATACTCTACTTTCACTTTATTACTTGTTGACCACGTATACTTGCATGTTGTGCGTAACTAGATTTTACCCAATAAGTACCAATGATTTTGTTGTCATACGAATATTCCATGTTAAAACGAATATTCCCCGACTAAAAGAATATTCCTTGACCAAACGAATATTTTATGACAACTTGCTTACTTTGTAAAATTTTCACATATTTTCCTTAACTTTAACCTTTTATCAATTTAACCATTTACTAAATAGAATAATAATTATAAGAAAATTGAATATTTTCATTTCATAAAATTTGAGGTCTTACAATCTCCCTTCTTTATGAAATTTCGCCCTCAAAATTTATGTACTACCTGGTATGTCGAAGAGGTGAGGATATCTCATCAGAGTCTAACTCTTAAGGTATAACCTTTGAGCGTAGAATATGTTTCTTCTTATCCAAGATTTTAACAGGTATCTCCTCATACGTTAAATCTTCTGTTATCTCGTCTAGTTCTAATTCAATAATGTGGTTCGGGTCGTCCACATATTTACGTAACATCGATACGTGAAAAAAATGTTATGAACACGCGACATACTTAGCGGTAAGGCGAGTCTATAGGCCACGGTTCCTACTCAATCATGTATTCCAAATGGACCAATTAAATCGAGGGTTGAGATTTCCTCTTTTCGTCGATTCTTGCTTCTAGAATAACGCCTTCTTACACCTTCTTCTTCACATTCATCAGTTCTGCGTCAGTAGATTGAGTGGCTTTAACTTTATCTATTAAAGTCAGTTCTACTCGTATATTTGACATCATCACATTGGGTCCCTGGATTCTTTAACTCTATCTCCATCATTTGTAAGTCGTACGAAATGGGACTTTATGTTAACAATGTCGCACTCGTAACCGCATACGATCTTCTATTCAACGCGTCAGCTACCACGTCCACTTTTCCAGGATGGTATTGAATGGTATAGTCGTAATCTTTCAACAGCTCGAGCCAACGTCTTTGGCGCATATTACATTCGTTATGGGTGAAAAAATATTTGAGGGTTTTGTACAGGGTTTAAGGTCGATACAAAATTTGATTTCACGCTCTGGGTAGGCTAGGAAGTTCTTCAGGGGAATACGTCAAGAAATTTATTAACAATAGAAATATCATTCAAATCTGACGTATTTTTGTTTAAATCCGTGACATAGGCTAAGAAAGTTTGACATCCGTTTTTCAATAAACGAATAGCTTTATGGCTTGATATAACAGTGATTGACTTTAGTGGTCTGGTTGCTTGAATTCGCATAATAGGTTGGTTAGGAATATGAAAACTAACAACCTTACGAAAATAATCAATTTTAGCATGATGAGTAGTTAACCAATCAATCCCTAAAATCACATCAAATGAAAGTATTTTCATAGAGATAAGATCGACAGGTAACGTGAGGGTGCCGATTTGAATCAAACAAGACTTATAAATAGTGGATGTAATGAAGGTTTCTCCCAATAGTGTTTCAACAGATTAAGTCAAAGTCTAATTTCTTCGAAGTTAAATTTAAACGTTAAGCGCAAGTAGGAGAAATAAAAGAATGTGTAGAACCGGTATCAAATAAGGTATAGACTTTGCAAGAGTTTATGATTATCTTACCCGTGATAACTTCGTTTGGGTTCCTCATCACGAAAAACGCTCTCTCTTAAACTACAAATTTTGACTTGTCTGGGACATCCTTTGGCGTCACCATCCCAGCTGGACTTGACTTCACTACACAACAAAATCGAGCTAGGTGACCTTCTCTTCCGCAATTATAAAATGCTTTGGACTGCATCGTGCAATTTGGACTTATGTGTCCCTTCTCTCTGTATTTGAAACATACGATCGGTGGTCGTTCTCCTTCCTTGAAAACGGGTGCTAGTGATGTTGTCTTTCCATCATTGTTGAACCTTCTCTTCTTGAAATTTCCACTTCTATTGTCTTGGCCATGATTACCACCGAAGTGGTTACCATTTCCGGCATGTTGATTCCCTTCACGTTTGTTGTCACCGCTTCGATGACTGTTACCACTGGTATTATTGATTTGCCGGCTGCTCTCTCTTGGTTGGGTTGACTCATTATCGTGCTCTAATAACTGAGCCCTATTCACAACATCTGAATACAAGCAAAGTTTGTGAGAAATGAGGTATTGACGTATTTTAGGTTTCAAACCTCGCAGAAATATTCGCGTCATTCTCTCCTCATTATTTACCAAATGGGAAGCAAACCGGGATAACTCCGCAAATTTATCCTCGTACTGCGATACGGTCATATTGTTTTGCTCCAGCTTGATGAACTCCACCTCCTTCAAGTGACGAATAATTTCAGGAAAGTACTTGTCGTTGAACAGTTCTTGGAACTTCTCCCAAGACATTTTCAGTGTGGCATGTTGAGTACGTTTTACAGATTCCCACAATTAATCTGCTTCTTCATGTAAGACCCCAATTTTCATAAATAAAGATTAATTTTCTCAAAATATATTTTTAATGTTATGGTGTGGATTTGATATAATGTTATAGTTTTGGGTTATATTTATAAATTTTACAAAGTATGCAAGTTGTTATAAAATATTCAATTGGTCGGAGAATATTCATTTTAACAGGAAATATTCGTACGACGACGCAATTATTGGTGGACCCCACATCGAAATTATTGTCGGATTGAGAAAACGACAGAAATATCTTTTTATAAAAATAACAACGAAAGTTTTACCATTAACTGTTGAAATACCCGGTGATAAAAGTACAGTAATACGCGTGGTTGCATAGTAGCACCAGTATTGATTATTGATGCTTACGTGAGAAGTCACTCAGTTTATTTCAATTATTGCTACAGTAATTGATGCATAGTATCTCACATTATTTGATTTAATTATTGTCAATATTTTATATATTATTAAATCAATAATTGAGATGACAAGTTATTCGTATTATTATCTGCATAATTAACAATGTCTAGAAAGTTCTGGCGAGGAGAGGTTTGGTCACCTAATTGCGCGTCAATAGGGAGAAATTCTTATCGGAAAGCCCCCGCTTTCCTGGAAACGATCTGGTTGTTAATATTGCTAGTTATAATAATATGAATAAATATTGTTAAAAATATTGAGGGATTTTTATGAAGTATTTGTTGTAAATGTTGCTTATTATTTGGACCCCCATTTACCCATTTGTCAAAATAATCGGTAAAAAATTATTCATTATAATAGGTGGAGCCCACATGTGATGACATATATATATATATATAGTCCTGTTCTGGTCCGGACGCCTGCATTTTAGTACCGTCCGGACCTTTTTTTTTTTGCTTTTTTTTAAACAACTAAAAAAAATATTTTATGTAACTTGAATTTTTACATAATACAGTATTTTGGATGTGATTTAGATACATATAACAAAACATGTATGTACACTCTATGCAGACAGTACATATTATTTACACTGTATTATGTAAAAATTCAAGTTTCATAAAATATTATATTATTTTTTTAGTTGTTTTAAAAAAAACAAGGTCTGTCGTTTAAGAAAATTCGGGATCCCTGATAGGATCCTAGCTATATATATATATATATATATATATATATATATATATATATATATATATATATATATATATATATATATAGGGATCCCTTCCACGGCAGCCGGTTGCTATGAGAACTGTGCAACACCCCCTTTTTGGACCGTTGATCAACTTATTGGAAGGCTAAGATTGGGATATATTAATACCAAGCCATGACAAGCTCTACCGATTTCTATTTAAATAAGAGGGGCCCACATTTTAACATATTGTCAGTATAGTTCAACAAAATGAATATTTAATATTAAAATATTTCGGCCGGTACAAGTTGTACCGGCCTACTCTTTTTTTTTACGCATTGATGCTTTATCAGTTTTTAATCAAATATAAAGAGATTGCACAAAATATTAAAATATTAAAATATTAAAATATTTAAAAATATTCCGGCCGATACAAGTTGTACCGGCCTATTCTTTTTTTTTAACACATTCATGTTTTATCACTTTTTAATCAAATATAAAAAGATTTGCACAAATTTTATTTTGACTTACAAATATAATGTTAAAAATAAATATTATTAATATAAAAATAAATATAATTATATTACATCTTGCATAATTATATAATTATATAAAGATGTAATATAATTATATTTATTTTTATATTAATAATATTTACATCTTTATTACATCTTGCATAATTATAAATATTATAATTATATATCTTGCATAATTATATATTTATTATATTTATTTTTAATATATTAATATTAAAAATAATATTAATATTTATATATTTATTTGTTTATAATATAATTATATATCTTGCATAATTATATTTATTAATAATATAATTATATATCTTGCATAATTATATTTATTTTTAACATTATATAAAGATGTAATAATTATGCAAGATGTAATATAATTATAACTATGCAAGATGTAATAATTATATAATTATATAAAGATGTAATATAATTATATTTATTTTTATATTAATAATATTTACATCTTTATTACATCTTGCATAATTATTACATCTTGCATAATTATATAATTATATAAAGATGTAATATAATTATATTTATTTTTATATTAATAATATTTATTTTTAACATTATATTTGTAAGTCAAAATAAATTTTGTGCAATCTCTTTATATTTGATTAAAAAGTGATAAAGCGTGAATGTGTTAAAAAAAGAATAGGCCGGTACAACTTGTAGCGGCCGGAATAGTTTTAAATATTTTAATATTTTGTGCAATCTCTTTATATTTGATTAAAAACTGATAAAGCATCAATGCGTAAAAAAAAGAGTAGGCTTTGTTGAGTTGTTTGTTTGTTGTTGTTGGAGTTGGTGCTGAGCTGCTAAGATGTCTTCATGCTCTGAACATCTTCTATACTTAGCAGCTTGGCTTGATCACCCTTGAAGTGTAGTTGAGTGTTTGCATGATGCTCAGTTTCTTCGGTTACTCAACCACTTCGAATGATCCCTTGATGAACTACCTTGAAGATCTTTCTCTTGGTACATGATGGCTGTACATGATAGGTTTCCAAGATGACTATAAGTTCTTCTTCTTGGTACTTAGAAACTTTCTCATGGTTGTCACCAATATGGCATTTGTGATCTCCCTTCTTGATACCTGATGCCTTCTCATGATGGACTTGCTAAGATGATTGTGAGCTCTTTTCTATTGTACTTAGAGTCTTCCCATGATGGACATCAAGATGACATGATGCCCTTCTTTCTCTCGGCAGTTCAGAACACTCTTCGTGTAGTAGAACTCTCACTTCTACATAGTAGAACTCATACTTCTACTTCTTTCTTTGTCAGACTTCTGAGTGTTCTTGGTGGATTGTAGAGCGAGCCTTCGAACTCACTATCTCACATGGTTTAGATCAGTCCACCTTCTCTCCAAACTCGACAACTCTAGCAGCCCTTGATTTTTGAAGCTCTTTCTCATTTATACTCCTTCCTCATCCTTCCGTTGGAAAGTAGCCATTGAAGGCTATTCAAATGTCTTCACAGATCTCGAGTTGCTTGAGGTAGACTGCTGATATGATATGCCATACTTTATCTGACATTGAAGCCTATTGTTTCACCTACCCGTCAGAGTTGTCACTTTAATGTCTTGGGCAGGTTGAAGACTTTATTATATCCTTCTGATTTCTCGATCAGAGGTTGTCCTTTTGCATCGATGCTCTCAATAAGCTTTTGTCTGAATACCATCCTTCAGATTGAACCGTTGCCAATGCTTCAGTCTTCGGGTGTTTGAACTCTAAGATTCTGATGCACGTCTTCAAGGACCTGATCGTAGTGTCTTGTTAAGTGTTGCTTATTAACTGGTAGAGTTAACACTATGATCTTGAAGAGTGTTGATTGGATCTTCAATATAAAACATCTCTTCCTTCTATTGTGCAGTGCTTCAATACTTCTGTTTACATTGCCTGTTCTCAATAACTGATGGCTTAATTCCTTGCTCTGGTCCCCTTCTTAATATCAAGACACTTCTGATTTATTGCGCGTCCAGCTTGCTTTCTCCTTGTGATCTCCCGTTCACTTATCATCAATGAACTGACCCTGCACTTAATCACTTTAGCCTTGCTCTTCAGAGGCTGACCAGTATCTCGGTTCACCTTCCATCAGTTCTTTCTTTTTTTGGCAAACACTACGATCTTGGTTGTTTCCAAGATCGTTGTCTTCTGTTCACTTGATAGCTACTGCATTTGCTGATTTTTCTTAGTCAGCTTCTGAAGTCTTCTTTGGATCTCCTCGTGGAAGAATTTATCACTAACGGCCTTACAACTCAATCTTGATGTTGATTGGGTTGGTGTTTAGATCTTCTGCTAGCCTGCATGCCATTCGTTGAGTGCTCTCTGGTTCCCTTAAGGTGGAATTCATCTTTGCAGTGCCAACTAGAGGCTTCATTCCTTTGGATATTCTGGGAGTGCTCATTTGTTGAGAACCGTATATGCTCTACGATTCTGTCTTGGCATTGTGAGCACTTTTGTTGAGGTCGTAGTTCTTTACTCTACGATTCAGCTTCAGCTGTGCAAACACTACGATCCCGAGATCAGATCTTGACACTCTACGGTTTCTGCCTTGTGCTTGTTGTCTTCATCTGATCTTGCTCGACTATGATCTTTGCATGTAATCAATAGACTCTACGAACTCAGAGTGTAGTCTACGATCCTTGACATGGCTTCGGCATCGATAGACTCTACGACTCTGAGTGTAGTCTACATTTCTGTTTTTGCTTTGATAGATTATCGGTCGGCTCGTAGACAGGCTGTCTCTATGATTCTGATTATGACTTCCTCAGCATACTACGATCCCGAGGAAGCTCTTCTCTATATACCACGATCCTTCATCGTTTCCCCTGGCAGTCTACGAACTCCGAGATCTACTATCTTGCATACTCCTATTCTGCCTCGATAGCTCTCGAGTTAACCTTGACTCTCCTGGCAGACTACGACTTCTAGTGCAGTGCTCGACGATCAGACAAGCATATCTATTACATCATATGATCAACCTAACAAGCTTGATCTTTCTATATTTATAGTTCTTTGTACATCATTTCTTTTTAAGGACTTTACAAAGTTGTTTTGCTTATGTAGGATCAACCTGACATATTTGATCAATTCATTCTAAGTCCTTGTACATATATTTCTATTATCTATCAATGGACTTTACAGCTTTTCTTAATGCTGGCATACTTACATATTCATTTATATATATCATAATCAAATCATATATTAAATAGGAATATCATTCACATGTTTATTCCTGATAATCTCCCCCTATTTGATTATGACAAAAATAATAAGTGCATATGCATGTTATGAATGAATCTTATATACAGTGAGCAGCTGTATTTCTAAAACAGATAATTATGAATGTCATTTATATTGATATGGAAATTTATATATTAAGAAATTCTACATCCTAGGACCCTGAACATACCTAACTAGTTAGAGATGAACCTCTTTGGCTCCTTGTATGTTTCTACGATGTCTGTTGATCAGCTACACATCTGTTTGTTCTGTTTGTTCTCATTTCTCTTGCTCCCCCTGGGATGATGACCTTCTGTCTTTGCTTAGCTCCCCTTCAACATTTTTTTGATCATGCTCCCCCTCAGACTCTGCGATTTCTGCCGCAGCTGCTGTTTTGTTCTTTGACTTCTTCTTGTCATCCCTCTGTTCTTCCTTGAGTGCCTCTTGCTCCTCTTCTTTCTATGCCTCTTTTTCTCCCCCTTTTTGTCATCAATCATTTAAGAGAGATGCTCATATTGGACATAAGCTACTCCATCAGGTAGGAGGAGTTGGCAACTTCAAACTTGAGTTCCTGCTGACCTAGCTCAAGTTGCACTCAGAAAGACTACTTTAGGTCATCAATCTTGTCAGATAGGGCTAGAATCTGCTCTTCATTTGCCTTCTGAACTCGTAGAGCTTCAACCTTTTGATCTTGTATGGCATTCTAATAGATGTTATCTCTCTCTTGGAGTTTGAGAGATACATCAGCCATAGTACCTTGAAGCTTGTACTGGAAGGAATTATCTCCTGCTACTGTTAGCTTCTGTGATTCTTCAGTGAGCAGAGATATTTTCTCGCTTAGATCATCAGAACTCTTCTGTAGTTCCTGCTCCAAAGTAGTGTGATCCTTTTGTTGGGCAGCAGCTGGTTAAGCATCAGTTTGGACTCTACAATTTTCATCCTTAGACATATTTTCGAAAGTCTAGAGAATCTGAATAATCATTGAGTTCCAATCACTGGTTGAGGATGAGGGAATGTTTGATAGTAGTGCTTGAGCATAATGAGGCTTCTGGTTTTGGGCTTGAACATCATCAGTAGTAGAGTGAACAGACTCTACGATCAGCTCCTTGGTCATCACTCTTCGTCCCTCAGAATCCACTCTACGATCGTAGGGGATATATAGATTTTCAGCATGGCGATAGACTTTGAAGTGGGGCTGGTCTTTGATCAGTTTGGTGGCAAACTTCTTTACTCTTGGAAAGTTCTGAGCCACCAGTTCCATGCTTAGGAAGTGAGAGAAGCACCAGCTGAGATAGCTTCCATCTCCTATAGTGTGAGCCTTTAGCCATGGCATCCACTGGAAAGAACCATCTCATCAGTAAGTCGTCAGGATTGTAGAAAATGGTTGAATAGTCTAGCTCCATATTATTCCAGTTTTTGGCTATGTCAAAGGTAGTCATTCTTACTACCTTGAGCTGCTCATTTCTATAGTTCACCCATCTCTCTGATGGAGCATCTGGTAGATCATTTGAAACTTTCACTACGATCCTTCTGCTAAATATTGCAGGAGAGAGAACTGGATAATCTTCTTATTCGTCTGCTTCCTGAGGTGCAGAACCAGAATCTTCTTCAATTTCTTCTCTCTCGGAGCCTAAGCTTTCTTGATCATTTTCAGCAGAGAATTCCTCTTGTTGCATTTCATTCTCAGAACTTTCTTCAGTAAGATCTTCCTCTGATTCATTTTCTTCATCTCTGGTCCTATCCTCAGCACTATCTTTCTGTGATGCAGACTCATCATCACTTAATTCAATGGGGGCATTTGATTGATTACTTTTCCTCTTTGAGGCAAATTTTGCTTGCAGTCTGTAGCTCTTCTTTCTTCTTGGAGGTTCAGCTATGAGAGAATCAGACTTCTCTTCTTCTTCAAACTTGGAAGCCTCTAGTTCATCAGAAGAACTTCCTTCATGTTCAGCAAGGGCAAGGGCAATCCCTTCTTCTGTAAATTCATCATTCTCTGAGTCATTTTGAGGGCTTGTTGAGGCAGTTGCATTTAGGGATGAAATTTGGTCATCTTGAACCTTTTCTTCATCATTAGAGTGAATGCCTTGTGGATCAGCCACAGGGCTAGAGCATTCCTCTTCATCAGCAGATTTTGAATTTTAATTCATCAATCCAGCTTCACCTTCACTGCTGGATTTAATCTGTGAGGGCTCAGCCTTGACCTCTTCTACTAATTCTACGTCCTTTTCTTCAATAGATGTACTGGTTTGGGAGGCTAAGGCTGGTTTGTCTTCCACCTTAGCTTTCTTGTTGACTGGCCCTTGAAGCAACCTGCTGCTTCTCCTCTTTGTTGTTCCAGTAGTTAGGAATTTTTCTTCTTTATCCTTGTCCTTGAGGAGAGACTTCTTGATGGGGCTTTTGTTTTCTTCACACCTTTGGATTTCTTCTTGGCTGGTGTGATTGATACTGGTACCGATTCATCAGACTCAGAGCTCTCCGCTTCTTCTGTTTTCCTCTTCCTTACAGAGGCTTTGCTACTACTCCCGGTTGTCAGCCTTCTGTTCTCCTTTGGGTTCTTCTTCCAGTTCACAAATAATTGTGGAGACATCACTTTGTGCACATTCAAAGTTTCTCCCTCATCATCCTTGAATTTTCCTCCTAGCTTCTTCTTCAGCACAATACTCAGCAGTCTACCATGAAACACCTTAGTCAGGGTTTTTCAGTGGACTTCTTCTTCTTATCTTTCTCTATCCACTTAGAGATTTGATCGAACAAGATAGCTCCAAAGTCAATTTGTTTCTTCGGAACTATTGCTGACATTATCTTTAACTGTTGGTCGATCACTGTGTCATGTGCAGTGTTCTTGCACAGTATGCATTTTCCAACTATTTCAGCAAGGAACTCATACTCTTCTAGAAACTCCTTCTTCTTCATGTCTTTCAAGCTAGGGTTTCTTTGGTACCCCATGAACTCCTTTGCTTGTTCAGTATTAACATCAACCAGGTTCTTCAGTCCTTGGTTAGGAAAACCTAGGCATTGATTGAGGTCAGGAGACTTCAATTTCAGAGACTAACCTTTAACCTTGGTAGACAGGGTTTCGGAGTTTATGGAGGCGTTTGAGTAGAACTCTTTAACCAGGTCGATGTATACTCGAGTACTTGCCTCAAGGCATTCTGAGAATCCAACCTTCTTCACAAGCTCGAGAATGTTCCTGAACTTCCTTTCAGATTTCTCAAACAATTTGGTTCCGAGCTGAATGTCAGTGATTACTTGCCAGTTTTCCATTTGAGCAGTTCGAAGAATGTGGATGTTTGATTTTAGAGAAGTTTATAAGAGATGGCTAATTGTGATTTGGTAAGTCTCTGGAGGGTTAACAGTTTTGGCTCTTGAGAGGATTCTAGGGTTTTGAAAATGGGAGGGAGAAAGGTTTGATAGCTTTTTGGTAACTGTCTGCAGATTTGAAATTATCTTTATGGCAGTTCCTTCTAACTCTGCATACTCAGTGATGTGTCAACTGTCCATTGGTTGTACGTTGCCCAGTAATGAGCTGTAACTCCTCATAACTTTTCAGTTAGATATTTCCTTTTAGAAGAGTAGACGTTTAATTGACGTGGCTTTGACCGTTAACCTTTTGATTCGTAGAGTAGTATGATAAGGCAGCTATAGACTCTACGATTTCCTTTGTTGACTCAACGATCAACTTCTGAGAGATGCTGCAGTGGATGGCTTTGACTTCTATCCTTACATTTATGCAGCATAGCTCAATCACTGATATTCGAACTTATCTCCTCATTTTGAATGGCTGAGCAATTGTATCATTTTCCAATCTCCTTGTAAACTTGACTACCCTTTGGTAGAACCACTGATCGTTGAGTTGTCTTCTACGATCGTTGAGGTAGCACTACGATCGTTTAGGTTGCATCACGATCGTTTAGTTCTCTTCAACTCGACTCTACGATCGTTGGCTATCTTGGTTCTTGAGATAACTTGATCAAGCAATTCTTCTGGACAAGGTAGCTGCAGGAAGGGCCAACCTCTTAGAGTGAGCTAAGGGTTAGATTTGTCCCTGAGGTGCTTTTCAGATGAAATGCTATAGAGAAGTGATTTGTGCTAACATCCCATTCGACCTTTTCTGGTGGGGAGATCTTCTACCAGTTTTAGACAATTGCATTGCTGAAATCATGGTGTCTTCCTGCTCCTACACTACGATCATATGTTTGATCATAGACACTTCACGATATTGGGTTGGGTGGTTGAGAGGTTATCAGTAGTACATTTTGAGACGTTCCTACTAACTATAGATCTTCATTTGGTTCATCAGCCACAAAGTTTTGGGACTTTGCAGCTGGTATATCTCCTCATAGTTTATCTCAGTGCTGTTTTTCCTTAACAGATCACTGCTCCCTCATTGTTGACACTGTCTTCCCAGATGGATGTGATTCCCTCTTCTTCAGGTTCTTTTGAAGGCGGCCCAGCATATCTCCTTCTGACTGGAATCATCATCATCACTTAGATCTCCTTGTATCGTAGAGATGAGTATTTTTAGGACTTATCACTCTGCAATCTTTTGACTAGCACTACGAACGTAGTCTTCTTAGACGGTCTTGAGGTTGAGAAGTTCTGCTTTTTAATGAACTCCTCTTGTCTGATGCTCGATGATCCTCTGATGTGAGCTTCTTTAAGGATTCTTCTCATATAGCATTCTTGACTAGCTTTTGAGCACATAGAACTCTTTTCACCTTTGGTTGAATGCCCTGCTTTCATATATAGATTAGCAGCCATGTGAACTCCATTCTAGTTAGCTCAAAGGGTCTTCAAGGACAGGCTTAGATAGATAGGAACTCTATCAGAATCATATCTGAATTGTCCTTAGCCTTCTGCTGGTTGATTCTTCTTGACTGAAGTCTTCTGCTTCAACATTCCTTAGTGTGGTCAAACTGACCAAGTACCTGCAGGTTTAAATATATTTCTATTTTTGCTACCCATAATTAAATGGGTCCTGCTATGTTAGTTTTCTAAACCCATGTTCCTCTTATTTGGATAATCATCATATTTATCACTAACAGACATATTCATGCATGCAGTTATCTTAAGATAATACATTTTGAGATGCATGGTGAGTGTGCATAGGATTTGACATTAAATAATGCACTCATTATGGATTCATCATTTACTGGGTTATGTTCACAATGTTTAAGTGTTCACAAAGTGAGAATCAACTCTACGATTTAGGAGTATCTAGTTGATACATTCAGATGATCAGTTTATACGAATCAGAAAGATCCTCTTACAGAACTGATCATGCTCTGTGTGTTGTCAAACACCTAGAGCATAGTCTTGTACATACATACTAACCCACCAGCAAAGATTACTTCATATAAAGTTTATTAGGCCTGTGATGCTCTTATGCCCATTTCATATTTCCTTCAAGATGTCTTCTTCGACCTAAAACTTGGATGGAGAGAAAGTTTATAGTCATTTGAGTTTCTATCCTCGAGTTACATTCTCTCTTCACCTTTTTTTAGGTAGATTATGACTCCCTGACAAAATACTGTTATAGTTCATAAGAAGGTGCAGTTATGATGTATGCATTAATAATAGTGAGGAACCGTTCCTTTTTATTGTCAGTTACTTAACAGTCATTTATCTGAGATATACTGAGTTTAGGTATCGTTGTGCATAGCTTTTCTTTTTCTCATGACAGCTTATTGTTCCTATTGGCCTTTTAATCAATTAGTCGTGGTCTTGAAGATGCATACTAGGAGAATCTCAACATCTTTGATTCTTTGACATCCTTCAGTGTCCAAGGTTTGCATCCATCTATTGGTTGACCAGACATATGTCTGAGAAGAACTTCTTTCTTCTCTTGATAATCAATTCTTAGCATGCATGGCCTTTTCATCTTTCAGGCTGGTGGATAGATGTCTCTTAAGTTTTCTCTCAGTCTGGTCTTCAGACCACAAGATTGACTGCAGGCAAGGATTGGTCTTGTTGATGTAACAATCGAGAACATGAACCAATCTGAGCAGCTTCAGGTGTATATACACATTTGACCTATACACAATATTTCTAATATGTGAGCTCATCTGTATATAACAAGTTACTTACTACTAAACTAAGTTTAGAACAATGTTAGTGCCTGGGATCATACTTAAAGTGATTAACTTTTGAATATAGCATGAGAATCTGCTCTGATACCAATTGTTAGTTCCCAGAGGGCACAATAGATCTAGAAGGGGGGTTGAATAGATCCTTTTTATTTCAAATACTTTTCTCTATTATTTTGTATAGCTATTAAATTAGCATATGACAAACATAAGAATCTTTTCAAGCACAGCAGAATAAGTAAAAGATCCCCTTCATTAATATATTCAGTATCATACATACATCGTTCGTAGAGTTAGTTTAGTTATAAGCAGTTAAAACATACATAGCAGTTATAGCAGTTATAGTACATAATGTAAATGACATAGTATAAAAGACACAAGGGGTTTTAAGTGGTTCAGAGACTCAATTTCCTAATCCACTCTTCTACTTTCAACTAGCAGGATTTCCACTAAGGATGGGTATAACCCTGAATCACTAAGATTCCTTCATGGCCAGTAGCCTTGGTACTTCAGTTCACTTAGAACTCTTCAAGGCCAGCAGCCTTGGGACTCCTCTAGTTCCCTAGGAACTCTTCAAGTCCAGCGGCTTGGAACTTCGTTTAGTCCCTACGGACAAGGACCCTTCTGGCCCTGGCTTTGTTGAGTTGTTTGTCTATTGTTGTTGGAGTTGGTGTTGAGCTGCTAAGATGTCTGCATGCTCTGAACATCTTCTATACTTAGCAGCTTGGCTTGATCACCCTTGAAGTGTAGTTGAGTGTTTGCATGATGCTCAGCTTCTTCGGTTACTCAACCACTTCGGATGATCCCTTGATGAACTGCCTTGAAGATCTTTCTCTTGATACATGATGGCTGCACATGATAGGTTTCCAAGATGGTTGTAAGTTCTTCTTCTTGGTACTAAGAAACTTTCTCATGCTTGTCACCATGATGGCATTTGTGATCTCCCTTCTTGATACTTGATGCCTTCTCATGATGGACTTGCTAAGATGACTGTGAGCTCTTCTCTATTGTACTTAGAGTCTTCCCATGATGGACATCAAGATGACATGATGCTCTTCTTTCTCTCGGCAGTTCAGAACACTCTTCGTGTAGTAGAACTCTAGAGAGTCTTCGGACTCACTATCTCACATGGTTTAGATCAGTCCACCTTCTCTCCAAACTCGGCAACTCTAACAGCCCTTGATCTTTGAAGCTCTTGCTCATTTATACTCCTTCCACCAATCCTTCTGTTGGAAAGTAGCCGTTGAAGGCTATTCAAATGTCTTCACAGATCTCGAGTTGCTTGTGGTAAACTGCTGATGTGATATGTCATACTTTATCTGACATTGCAGTCTACTGTTTCACCTACCCGTCAGAGTTGTCACTTTAATGTCTTGGGCAGGTTGAAGACTTTATTATCTCCTTCTGATTTCTCGATCAGAGGTTGTCTTTCTTCATTGATGCTCTCAATAAGCTTTTGTTCGAATATCATCCTTCAGATTGAACCTGTTGCCAATGCTTCAGTCTTCGGGTGTTCGAACTCTACGATTCTGATGCACGTCTTCGAGAACCTGATCGTAGTGTCTTGTTGAGTGTTGCTTATTGACTGGTAGAGTTAACACTACGATCTTGAAGAGTGTTGATTGGATCTTCAATGTAGAACATCTCTTCCTTCTATTGTGCAGTGCTTCAATACTTCTATTTTCTTTGCCTGTTCTCAATAACTGATGGCTTAATTCCTTGCTCTGGTCCCCTTCTGAATATCAAGACACTTAGATTTGTGGCGCGTCCAACTTGCTTTCTCCTTGTGATCTCCCGTTCACTTATCATCAATGAACTGACCCTACACTTAATCACTTTAGCCTTGCTCTTCAGAGGCTAACCAGTATCTCGGTTCACCTTCCATCAGTTCTTTCTTTGTTTAGCAAACACTACGATCTTGGTTGCTTCCAAGATCGTTGTCTTCTGTTCACTTGATAGCTACTGCATTTGCTAATTTTCCTTAGTCAGCTTCTGAAGTCTTCTTTGGATCTCCTCGTGGAAGACTTTATCACGAATGGCCTTACAACTCAATCTTGATGTTGATTGGGTTGGTGCTTAGATCTTCTACTAGCCTGCATGTCATTCGTTGAGTGCTCTCTGGTTCCCTTAAGGTGGAATGCTTCTTTGCAGTGCCAACCAGAGGCTTCATTCCTTTGGATATTCTAGGAGTGCTCATTTGTTGAGAACCGTATATGCTCTACGATTCTGCCTTGGCATTGTGAGCACTTTTGTTGAGGTCGTAGTTCTTTACTCTACGATTCAGCTTCAGCTATGCAGACACTACTGATCCCGAGATCAGATCTTGACACTCTACGGTTTTTGCCTTGTGCTTGTTGTCTTCATCTGATCTTGCTCGACTATGATCTCTGCATGTAATCAATAGATTGTACGAACTCAGAGTGTAGTCTACGATCCTTGACATGGCTTCGGCATCGATAGACTCTACGACTCTGAGTGTAGTCTACTATTTCTGTTTTTGCTTTGATAGATTATCGGTCGGCTCTTAGACAAGTTGATCTCTACGATTCTGATCATGACTTCCTCAGCATACTACGATCCCGAGGAAGCTCTTCTCGATATACCATGATCCTTCATCGTTTCCCCTGGCAGTCTACGAACTCTGAGATCTACTATCTTGCATACTCCTATTCTGCCTCGATAGCTCTCGAGTTAACCTTGACTCTCCTGGCAGACTACGACTTCTGGTGCACTGCTCGACGATCAGACAAGCCTATCTATTACATCATAAGATCAACCTAACAAGCTTGATATTTTTATAATTATAGTCCTTGTACATCATTTCTTTTTAAGGACTTTACAAAGTTGTTTTGCTTATGTAGGATCAACCTAACATATTTGATCAATTCATTCTAAGTCCTTGTACATATATTTCTATTATCTATCAAAGGACTTTATAGCTTTTCTTAATGCAAGCATACTTGCATATTCATTCATATATATCATAATCAAATCATATATTAAATAGGAATATAATTCACATGTTTATTCCTGACAGTTACAAATGATGTGGTAAAAGTCCTCATTGGCCCGTAGTGCATTGATGGACAGTTGTTGGCATGATCATGACCGTTGATGAAAACACGAATATCAGTGGCCCATAGTGCATGAATAATTTGTGGTCGTGATACTAATGAATATCATTGGCCGTAGTGCAGGGATGATTCGATGATGTGAATTATTTGTTAAGCTATCAGCGATAAAATTGATGATAATTTTTTTAAATCTTAGAAGATAGTAGTAGATATCATGCTTTACTTGACTTTTCTAATGGATTGCTTGTTCCGCTACAGTTAAACTTGATATTTATTATATTTTATCAGTTTAACACTGTTGAAGATTAACGATAATTTATTCTACATTATCTTAGTCATAATATTTCTTACTGGGCTAGTTAAGCTCACCTGCTTTCATTGTTCTCTACAGAAAATGAGAATATAGTTGGGACTAGTAAGGGAACGGAGTGACGGTCTAGATGTTTGCATTAGTAGTCCTCACTATTCTGTAAAATAATGTGATAATAATTATAATGAGAACTTATTTTTGAGTTTGAATATTTTCTAGAAGACAATATTTGTATTAAAACTCACAGTATTTTGTCGTATTCTACACGACACTTATCAGTTGTTTAAATTAAGTTTGTATTTGAATTACGTATCATGTATTTGGTGACCCAAGATGGGTGATGTATACCTATTTTGGGGTGTCACAGTTGGTATCAAAGCTTAGGGATATGATCTTTGGGTGAGATGTGAGACTAGAACTAGAAGGGGAGAGACAGATAATTCCTTCGCTAGTATAACTTACCTAATTTTATTTGTTATTTAATTGGTCAGTCAGAATATAGGGATAATATGTGGCATGTCAATTAACCCTTGTTTTGTGACAATGTTTGAAAATAACATCCGACAATATTGAGATAAGCAATGGAGCACATGAGACAGATGAGTCACTAACGATCAATACCCCAGGATATATTGCTTTATGCTGTTGCATTATGTTGTTGCTTTATGGGGTTGTTTGAAATAACTTATTTCTTAATGTAGTGGTGCAAAGTTGCATGTTGCCTGTTGGCTCTGGTAGCAAGTTTCTGTGTCATGTTAACAACTCAATGATGTTTGCTTTATGTAGATCCTAGGCTAATGTTCTACTACTTTATTGTTGCTAGTTCGTACTACTCTTATTGTATATAAAAACATATATTTAGATATTTATCATAAATTTAAATATAAAAATATTTATAAATAGTATATATTTATATAATTAGATATTTATAATAAATATAAATAAATACTATATATATATATATAGAACCTATAAAAATAATAATCTCCTACCTAGAACTACCCAATAATCTCCTACCTAGAAGTACCCAGCCCCTCCTCTCCTTCTCCAAAACTCCAACCTCCGAATTCAAATTTCAATACTTTCTTACTACCTCCATCCCTTTTTCCTATTTTTGCAGTTATATCAAATATTAAAATTGAAAATTCATAGAATGGTAAGAAGAATATACCTTAAAGTAGCGGGCCATGTGAATTAGTACTTCCATGTTCCAGTCCAAGCTGTTGTTGTTTTGGCTAAACCTGTTTTTACTCAATTTGAATATTTACAAGTTTTAAAAAATTTAATAAGTTAACTAAGTAGTACCCTCATTCTCCATTGGAACAAAATAATTTATAATTGAGCAAGCTTGCCAACAATCAGCATAACAACCTGAAAAATATTCCCAAAAGTTAATTAACTCGAATCATTACTATATCATTTAGTCAAAGAACTAAAGGAAAATTTCTAATTTTAAATAATAATAACTCTTGTGCAAAAAATTCTCCATGCTTCCAAATATTAGCACCGAATTAATTCCAGCCAATCGAATCTCTATCTGCTTCCAATCTTGAGTTTACATTAAAAGTGAATTGTACATTTCAAAATTTTCAATTAACCTCTCCCTCAATGGCACAATGTGCACCTTAAACTAAGAGCAAGTTGTACATTACAAAAATATTCACTAAACACAACCACGTTAAATACAAAAGATAATAGAAACATGAAAGCCTCATCCAAAATTCAAAGCATAACAAAGAAAACTAATTACCACACTTCAAATCATACTGTAGAAGTACACATTGCCCATATGTTAAACAACTACAACCATAAACCAAACCATATTAGAAAAAACACAATTTGTAGTGTTGTAGTGCAATCACATGTAGCTTTATGTTGTTGTTTTATGGGGTTGTTTGAAATAACATATTGCCTAATGTAGTTGTGCAGAGTTGCATGTTTGTTGTTGCTATTTGGCTCTGGTAGCAAGCTTCTGTGTCATGTTACTTGTTGCTTCTGTGTTATATTAATGTGCTACTACTTTATTGTTGCTAGTTCGTACTATTCTTATTGTATATAAAAACATATATTTAGATATTTATCATAAATTTAAATATATATATATATATATATATATATTTAGAACCTATAAAAATAATAATCACCTACCTAGAACTACCCAGCCCCTCCTCTCCTTCTCCAAAACTCCAACCTCCGAATTCAAATTTCAATACTTTCTTATTACCTCCATCCTTTTTTTCTATTTTTGCAGTTATATCAAATATTAAAATTAAAAATTCATAGAATGGTAAGAAGAAAATAATACCGTAAAGTAACGGGCGTAGCCATGTGCATTAGTACTTCCATGTTCCGACCCAAGCTGTTGTTGTTTTTGCTAAACCTGCTTACTCAATTTGAATATTTACAAGTGTTAAAAAAACTAATAAGTTAACAAAGTAGTACCTAATTCTCCAGTGGAACAAAATATTTTTAAATTGAGCAAGCTTGCCAATAATCAGTATAACAACCTATAAAAATATTCACAAAAGTTAATTAACTTACATCAGTACTATACCATTTAGTCAAAGCACTAAAGGAAAAAATCTAATTTTAATAATAATAACTCAAGTACAAAAAAGTCTCCATGCTTCTAAATATTAGCACTGAATTAATTACAGCCAATCGAATCTCAATCTGCTTCCAATCTTCAGCTTACAATAACATTGAATTGTACATTTCAAAATTTTCAATTAACCTCACCCTCATTGGCAAAATGTGCACCTTACACTAAGAGTGAGTTGTACATTACAAAAATATTGACTTAACACAACCACATTAAATACAAAAAATAATAAAAACATGAAAGCCTGATCCAAATTTTGTACCATGTAATGGTTATAGTTAGTTTATTAAATAACTACAACAAAGACAACGCATCCAAGCATAACAAAGAAAACTAATTACCACACTTCAAATCATAGTGTAGAAGTACACATTGCCTATATGTTAAACAACTCATACACAACCATAAACCAAACCATAATAGAAATAACACCATTTGTAGTGTTGTAGTGCAATCACATGTTGCTTTATGTTGTTGCTTTATGGGGTTGTTTGAAATAACCTATTGCTTAATGTAGTTGTGCAGAGTTGCATGTTTGCTGTTGCTATTTGGCTCTGGTAACAACCTTCCGTGTCATGTTACTTGTTGCTTCTGTGTCATATTAATGTGCTACTACTTTATTGTTGCTAGTTCGTACTATTCTTATTGTATATAAAAACATATATTTAGATATTTATCATAAATTTAAATATAAACATACTTATACATAGTATATATTTATATAATAGATATTTATAATTAATATAAATATATACTATATATATATATATATATTTAGAACCTATAAAAATAATAATCTCCTACCTAGAGCTGCCCAATAATCTCCTACCTAGAACTACCCAGCCCCTCCTCTCCTTCTCCAAAACTCCAACCTCTGAATTCAAATTTCAATACTTTCTTACTACCTCCATCCCTTTTTTCTATTTTTGGAGTTATATCAAATATTAAAATTGAAAATTCATAGAATGGTAAGAAGATAATAATACCGTAAAGTAACGGGTGTAGCCATGTGCATTAGTACTTCCATGTTCCGACCCAAGCTGTTGTTGTTTTTGCTAAACCTGTTTACTCAATTTGAATATTTACAAGTGTTAAAAAAACTAATAAGTTAACAAAGTAGTTCCTACTCCATTGGAACAAAATATTTTTAAATTGAGCAAGCTTGCCAACAATCAGTATAACAACCTATAAAAATATTCCCAAAAGATAATTAACTCACATCAGTACTATATCATTTAGTCAAAGCACTAAAGGAAAAATTCTAATTTTAATAATAATACCTCTAGTGCAAAAAAGCCTCCATGCACCTTGGCACAATGTGCACCTTACACTAAGAGTGAGTTGTACATTACAAAAATATTCACTTAACACAACCACGTTAAATACAAAAAATAATAGAAACATGAAATCCTGATCCAAATTTTGTACCATGTAATGGTTATAGTTAGTTTATTAAATAACTACAACAAACACAACGCATCCAAGCATAACAAAGAAAACGAATTACCACACTTCAAATCATACTGTAGAATTACACATTGCCTATATGTTAAACAACTCATACACAACCATAAACCAAACCATAATAGAAATAACACCATTTGTAGTGTTGTAGTGCAATAACCTATTGATTGCTTAATGTAGTTGTGCAGAGCTGCATGTTTGTTGTTGCTATTTGGCTTTGGTAGCAACCTTCCGTGTCATGTTACTTGTTGCTTGTGTGTCATATTAATGTGCTACTACTTTATTGTTGCTAGTTCGTACTATTCTTATTGTATATAAAAACATATATTTAGATATTTATCATAAATTTAAATATAAACATATTTATACATAGTATATATTTATATAATTAGATATAGATAATTAATATAAATATATAATATATATATATATATATATATATATATATATATTTAGAGCCTATAAAAATAATAATCTCCTACCTAGAGCTACCCAGCCCCTCCTCTCCTTCTCCAAAACTCCAACCTCCGAATTCAAATTTCAATACTTTCTTACTACCTCCATCCCTTTTTTCTATTTTTGCAGTTATATCAAATATTAAAATTGAAAATTCATAGAATGGTAAGAAGATAATAATACCGTAAAGTAACGGGCGTAGCCATGTGCATTAGTACTTCCATGTTCTGGCCCAAGCTGTTGTTGTTTTTGCTAAACCTGTTTACTCAATTTGAATATTTACAAGTGTTAAAAAAACTAATAAGTTAACAAAGTAGTACCTATTCCATTGGAACAAAATATTTTTAAATTGAGCAAGCTTGCCAACAATCAGTATAACAACCTATAAAAATATTCCCAAAAGTTAATTAACTCACATCAGTACTATATCATTTAGTCAAAGCACTAAAGGAAAAATTCTAATTTTAATAATAATACCTCTAGTGCAAAAAAGCCTCCATGCTTCCAAATATTAGCACTGAATTAATTCCAACCGATCGAATCTCTATCTGCTTCCAATCTTCAGCTTTAATACATTGAATTGTACATTTCAAAATTTTCAATTAACCTCTCCCTCATTGGCACAATGTGCACCTTACACTAAGAGTGGGTTGTACATTACAAAAATATTCACTTAACACAACCACGTTAAATAAAAAAAATAATAGAAACATGAAAGCCTGATCCAAATTTTGTACCATTTAATGGTTATAGTTAGTTTATTAAATAACTACAACAAACACAACGCATCCAAGCATAACAAAGAAAACTAATTACCACACTTCAAATCATACTGTAGAAGTACACAATGTCTATATGTTAAACAACTCAAACACAACCATAAACCAAACCATAATAGAAATAACACCATTTGTAGTGTTATAGTGCAATCACATGTTGCTTTATGGGGTTGTTTGAAATAACCTATTGCTTAATGTAATTGTGCAGAGTTGCATGTTTGTTGTTGCTATTTGGCTCTGGTAGCAAGCTTCTGTGTCATGTTACTTGTTGCTTCTGGGTCATATTAATGTGCTACTACTTTATTGTTGCTAGTTCGTACTATTCTTATTGTATATAAAAACATATATTTTGATATTTATCATAAATTTAAATATAAACACATTTATAAATAGTATATATTTATATAATTGGATATTTATAATAAATATAGATATAATATATATATATATATATATATATATATTGAACCTATAAAAATAATAATCTCCTACCTAGAGAGCTACCCAATAATCTCATACCTAAAACTACCTAGCCACTCCTCTCCTTCTCCAAAACTCCAACCTCCGAATTCAAATTTCAATACCTCCATCCCTTTTTTCCTATTTTTGCAGTTTTATCAAATATTAAAATTGAAAATTCATAGAATGGTAAGAAGATAATAATACCGTAAAGTAGCAGGCGTAGCCATGTGCATTAGTACTTCCATGTTCCGGCCTAAGCTGTTGTTGTTTTTGCTAAACCTGTTTACTCAATTTGAATATTTACAAGTGTTAAAAAAACTAATAAGTTAACAAAGTAGTACCTCATTCTCCATTGGAACAAAATATTTTTAAATTGAGCAGGCTTGCCAACAATCAGTATAACAACCTATAAAAATATTCCCAAAAGTTAATTAACTCACCTCAGTACTATATCATTTAGTCAAAGCACTAAAGGAAAAATTCTAATTTTAATAATAATACCTCTAGTGCAAAAAAGTCTCCATGCTTCCAAACATTAGCACTGAATTAATTCCAGCAAATTGAATCTCTATCTGCTTCCAATCTTCAGCTTACATTAAAATTAAATTGTACATTTCAAAATTTTCAAATAACTTCTCCCTCATTGGTACAATGTGCACCTTACATTAAGAGTGAGTTGTACATTACAAAAATATTCAATTAACACAACCATGTTAAATACAAAAAATAATAGAAACATGAAAGCCTGATCCAAATTGTGTACCATGTAATGGTTATAGTCAGTTTATTAAAAAACTACAACAAATACAACGCATCCAAGCATAACAAAGAAAACTAATTACCACACTTCAAATCATACTGTAGAAGTACACATTGCCTATATGTTAAACAACTCATACACAACCATAAACCAAACCATAATAGAAATAACACCATTTGTAGTGTTGTAGTGAAATCACATGTTGCTTTATGTTGTTGCTTTAATAATGTAGTGGTGTAGAGTTGCATGTTGCGTGTTGCTATTTGGCTCCGGTAACAAGTTTTTCTGTCATGTTACCTATTGCTCAATGATGTTTGCTTTATGTAGATCCTAAGCTAATGTGCTACTACTTTATTGTTGCTAGTTCGTACTATTCTTATTGTATATAAAAACATATATTTAGATATTTATCATAAATTTAAATATAAACATATTTATAAATAGTATATATTTATATAATTAGATATTTATAAAAAATATAAATATATACTATATATATATATATATATATATATATTTAGAACCTATAAAAATAATAATCTCCTACCTAGAGACCCAATAATCTCCTCCCTAGAACTACCCAGCTCCTCCTCTCCTTCTCCAAAACTCCAACCTCCGAATTCAAATTTCAGTACTTTCTTACTACCTCCATCCCTTTTTCCGATTTTTGCAGTTATATCAAATATTAAAATTGAAAATTCATAGAATGGTGAGAAGATAATAATACCGTAAAGTAGCAGGCGTAGCCATCTGCATTAGTACTTCCATGTTACGGCCCAAGCTGTTGTTGTTTTTGCTAAACCTGTTTACTCAATTTGAATATTTACAAGTGTTAAAAAAACAAATAAGTTAACAAAGTAGTACCTCATTCTCCATTAGAACAAAATATTTTTAAATTGAGCAGGCTTGCCAACAATCAGTATAATAACCTATAAAAATATTCCCAAAAGTTAATTAACTCACCTCAGTACTATATCATTTAGTCAAAGCACTAAAGGAAAATTTCTAATTTTAATAATAATACCTCTAGTGCAAAAAAGTCTCCATGCTTCCAAACATTAGCACTGAATTAATTCCAGCAAATCGAATCTCTATCTGCTTCCAATCTTCAGCTTACATTAACATTAAATTGTACATTTCAAAATTTTCAATTAACCTCTCCCTCATTGGCACAATGTGCACCTTACACTAAGAGTGAGTTATACATTACAAAAATATTCATTTAACACAACCATGTTAAATACAAAAAATAATAGAAACATGAAAGCCTGATCCAAATTTTGTTCCATGTAATGGTTATAGTTAGTTTATTAAAAAACTACAACAAACACAACGCATCCAAGCATAACAAAGAAAACTAATTACCACACTTCAAATCATATTGTAGAAGTACACATTGCCTATATGTTAAACAACCCATACACAACCATAAACCAAACCATAATAGAAATAACACCATTTGCAGTGTTGTACTGTCATCACATGTTGCTTTATGTTGTTGCTTTAATAATGTAGTGGTGCAGAGTTGCATGTTGCGTGCTGCTATTTGGCTCTGGTAACAAGTTTTTCTGTCATGTTACCTGTTGCTCAATGATGTTTGCTTTATGTAGATCCTAAGCTAATGTGCTACTACTTTATTGTTGCTAGTTCGTACTACTATTATTGTATATAAAAACATATATTTAAATATTTATCATAAATTTAAATATAAACATATTTATAAATAGTATATATTTATATAATTAGATATTTATAATAAATATAAATATATACTATATATATATATTTAGAACCTATAAAAATAATAATCCCCTACCTAGAGACCCAATAATCTCCTACTTAGAACTACCCAGCTCCTCCTCTCCTTCTCCAAAACTCCAACCTCCGAATTCAAATTTCAGTACTTTTTTACTACCTCCATCCCTTTTTTCTATTTTTGCAGTTATATCAAATATTAAAATTGAAAATTCATAGAATGGTAAGAAGATAATAATACCGTAAAGTAGCAAGCGTAGCCATGTGCGTTAGTACTTCCATGTTCCGGCCCAAGCTGTTGTTGTTTTTGCTAAACCTGTTTACTCAATTTGAATATTTACAAGTGTTAAAATAACTAATAAGTTAACAAAGTAGTACCTCATTCTCCATTGGAACAAAATATTTTTAAATTGAGCAGGCTTGCCAACAATCAGTATAATAACCTATAAAAATATTGCCAAAAGTTAATTAACTCAGCTCAGTACTATAAAATTTAGTCAAAGCACTAAAGGAAAAATTCTAATTTTAATAATAATACCTCTAGTGCAAAAAAGTCTCCATGCTTCCAAATACTAGCACTGAATTAATTCCAGCAAATCGAATCTCTATCTGCTTCCAACCTTCAGCTTACATTAACATTAAATTGTACATTTCAAAATTTTCAATTAACCTCTCCCTCATTGGCACAATGTGCACCTTACACTAAGAGTGAGTTGTACATTACAAAAATATTCACTTAATACAACCATGTTAAATACAAAAAATAATAGAAACATGAAAGCCTGATCCAAATTGTGCACCATGTAATGGTTATAGTTAGTTTATTAAAAAATTACAACAAACACAACGCATCCAAGCATAACAAAGAAAACTAATTACCACACTTGAAATCATACTGTAGAAGTACACACTGCCTATATGTTAAACAACTCATACACAACCATAAACCAAACCATAATAGAAATAACACCATTTGTAGTGTTGTAGTGCAATCATATGTTGCTTTATGTTGTTGATTTAATAATGTAGTGGTGCAGAGTTGCATGTTGCGTGTTGCTATTTGACTCTGGTAACAAGTTTTTCTGTCATGTTACCTGTTGCTCAATGATGTTTGCTTTATGTAGATCCAAAGTTAATGTGCTACTACTTTATTGTTGCTAGTTCGTACTACTCTTATTGTATATAAAAACATATATTTAGATATTTATCATATATTTAAATATAAACATATTTATAAATAGTATATATTTATATAATTAGATATTTATAATAAATATAAATATATACTATATATATATATATTTAGAACCTATAAAAATAATAATCTCCTACCTAGAGACCCAATAATCTCCTACCTAGAACTACCCAGCTCCTCCTCTCCTTCTCTAAAACTCCAACCTCCGAATTCAAATTTCAGTACTTTCTTACTACCTCCATCCCTTTTTCCTATTTTTGCAGTTATATCAAATATTAAAATTGAAAATTCATAGAATGGTAAGAAGATAATAATACCGTAAAGTAGCAGGCGTAGCCATGTGCATTAGTACTTCCATGTTACGGCCCAAGCTGTTGTTGTTTTTGCTAAACCTGTTTACTCAATTTGAATATTTACAAGTGTTAAAAAAACTAATAAGTTAACAAAGTAGTACCTCATTCTCCATTGGAACAAAATATTTTTAAATTGAGCAGGCTTGCCAACAATCAGTATAATAACCTATAAAAATATTCCCAAAAGTTAATTAACTCACCTCAGTACTATATCATTTAGTCAAAGCACTAAAGGAAAAATTCTAATTTTAATAATAATACCTCTAGTGCAAAAAAGTCTCCATGCTTCCAAACATTAGCACTGAATTAATTCCAGCAAATCGAATCTCTATCTGCTTCCAATCTTCAGCTTACATTAACATTAAATTGTACATTTCAAAATTTTCAATTAACCTCTCCCTCATTGGCACAATGTGCACCTTAAACTAAGAGTAAGTTGTACATTACAAAAATATTCACTTAACACAACCATGTTAAATACAAAAAATAATAGAAACATGAAAGCCTGATCCAAATTTTGTACCATGTAATGGTTATAGTTAGTTTATTAAAAAACTACAACAAACACAACGCATCCAAGCATAACAAAGAAAACTAATTACCACACTTCAAATCATACTGTAGAAGTACACATTGCCTATATGTTAAACAACCCATACACAACCATAAACCAAACCATAATAGAAATAACACCATTTGTAGTGTTGTACTGTCATCACATGTTGCTTTATGTTGTTGCTTTAATAATGTAGTGGTGCAGAGTTGCATGTTGCGTGCTGCTATTTGGCTCTGGTAACAAGTTTTTCTGTCATGTTACCTGTTGCTCAATGATGTTTGCTTTATGTAGATCCTAAGCTAATGTGCTACTACTTTATTGTTGCTAGTTCATACTACTATTATTGTATATAAAAACATATATTTAGATATTTATCATAAATTTAAATATAAACATATTTATAAATAGTATATATTTATATAATTAGATATTTATAATAAATATAAATATATACTATATATATATATATTTAGAACCTATAAAAATAATAATCCCCTACCTAGAGACCCAATAATCTCCTACTTAGAACTACCCAGCTCTTCCTCTCCTTCTCCAAAACTCCAACCTCCGAATTAAAATTTCAGTACTTTTTTACTACCTCCATCCCTTTTTTCTAGTTTTGCAGTTATATCAAATAATAAAATTGAAAATTCATAGAATGGTAAGAAGGTAATAATACCGTAAAGTAGCAGCCGTAGCCATGTGCATTAGTACTTCCATGTTCCGGCCCAAGTTGTTGTTGTTTTTGCTAAACCTGTTTACTCAATTTGAATATTTACAAGTGTTAAAATAACTAATAAGTTAACAAAGTAGTACCTCATTCTCCATTGGAACAAAATATTTTTAAATTGAGCAGGCTTGCCAACAATCAGTATAATAACCTATAAAAATATTGCCAAAAGTTAATTAACTCAGCTCAGTACTATAAAATTTAGTCAAAGCACTAAAGGAGAAATTCTAATTTTAATAATAATACCTCTAGTGCAAAAAAGTCTCCATGCTTCCAAACATTAGCACTGAATTAATTCCAGCAAATCGAATCTCTATCTGCTTCCAACCTTCAGCTTACATTAACATTAAATTGTACATTTCAAAATTTTCAATTAACCTCTCCCTCATTGGCACAATGTGCACCTTAAACTAAGAGTGAGTTGTACATTACAAAAATATTCACTTAACACAACCATGTTAAATACAAATAATAATAGAAACATGAAAGCCTGATCCAAATTGTGTACCATGTAATGGTTATAGTTAGTTTATTAAAAAAACTACAAACACAACGCATCCAAGCATAACAAAGAAAACTAATTACCACACTTGAAATCATACTGTAGAAGTACACACTGCCTATATGTTAAACAACTCATACACAACCATTAACCAAACCATAATAGAAATAACACCATTTGTAGTGTTGTAGTGCAATCATATGTTGCTTTATGTTGTTGATTTAATAATGTAGTGGTGCAGAGTTGCATGTTGCGTGTTGCTATTTGGCTCTGGTAACAAGTTTTTCTGTCATGTTACCTGTTGCTCAATGATGTTTGCTTTATGTAGATCCTAAGTTAATGTGCTACTACTTTATTGTTGCTAGTTCGTACTACTCTTATTGTATATAAAAACATATATTTAGATATTTATCATATATTTAAATATAAACATATTTATAAATAGTATATATTTATATAAGTAGATATTTATAATAAATATAAATATATACTATATATATATATTTAGAACCTATAAAAATAATAATCCCCTACCTAGAGACCCAATAATCTCCTACCTAGAACTACCCAGCTCCTCATCTCCTTCTCCAAAACTCCAACCTCCGAATTCAAATTTCAGTACTTTTTTACTACCTCCATCCCTTTTTTCTATTTTTGCAATTATATCAAATATTAAAATTGAAAATTCATAGAATGGTAAGAAGATAATAATACCGTAAAGTAGTAGCAGGCGTAGCCATGTGCATTAGTACTTCCATGTTCCGGCCCAAGCTGTTGTTGTTTTTGCTAAACCTGTTTACTCAATTTGAATATTTACAAGTGTTACAAAAATTAATAAGTTAACAAAGTAGTACCTCATTCTCCATTGGAACAAAATATTTTTAAATTGAGCAGGCTTGCCAACAATCAGTATAACAACCTATAAAAATATTCCCAAAAGTTAATTAACTCACCTCAGTACTATATCATTTAGTCAAATCACTAAAGGAAAATTTCTAATTTTAATAATAATACCTCTAGTGCAAAAAAGTCTCCATGCTTCCAAACATTAGCACTGAATTAATTCCAGCAAATCGAATCTCTATCTGCTTCCAATCTTCAGCTTACATTAACATTAAATTGTACATTTCAAAATTTTCAATTACCCTCTCCCTCATTGGCACAATGTGCACCTTACACTAAGAGTGAGTTGTACATTACAAAAATATTCACTTAACACAACCATGTTAAATACAAAAAATAATAGAAACATGAAAGCCTGATCCAAATTGTGTACCATGTAATGGTTATAGTTAGTTTATAAAAAAACTACAAACACAACGCATCCAAGCATAACAAAGAAAACTAATTACCACACTTGAAATCATACTGTAGAAGTACACACTGCCTATATGTTAAACAACTCATACACAACCATTAACCAAACCATAATAGAAATAACACCATTTGTAATGTTGTAGTGCAATCATATGTTGCTTTATGTTGTTGATTTAATAATGTAGTGGTGCAGAGTTGCATGTTGCATGTTGCTATTTGGCTCTGGTAACAAGTTTTTCTGTCATGTTACATGTTGCTCAATGATGTTTGCTTTATGTAGATCCTAAGCTAATGTGCTACTACTTTGTTGTTGCTAGTTCGTACTACTCTTATTGTATATAAAAACATATATTTAGATATTTATCATATATTTAAATATAAACATATTTATAAATAGTATATATTTATATAATTAGATATTTATAATAAATATAAATATATACTATATATATATATATATATTTAGAACCTATAAAAATAATAATCCCCTACCTAGAGACCCAATAATCTCCTACCTAGAACTACCCAGCTCCTCCTCTCCTTCTCCAAAACTCCAACCTCCGAATTTAAATTTCAGTACTTTCTTACTACCTCCATCCCTTTTTTTCTATTTTTGCAGTTATATCAAATATTAAAATTGAAAATTCATAGAATGGTCAGAAGATAATAATACCGTAAAGTAGCAGGCGTAGCCATGTGCATTAGTACTTCCATGTTCCGGCCCAAGCTGTTGTTGTTTTTGCTAAACCTGTTTACTCAATTTGAATATTTACAAGTGTTAAAAAAACTAATAAGTTAACAAAGTAGTACCTCATTCTCCATTGGAACAAAATATTTTTAAATTGAGCAGGCTTGCCAACAATCAGTATAACAACCTATAAAAATATTCCCAAAAGTTAATTAACTCACCTCAGTATTATATCATTTAGTCAAAGCACTAAAGGAAAAATTCTAATTTTAATAATAATACCTCTAGTGCAAAAAAGTCTCCATGCTTCCAAATACTAGCACTGAATTAATTCCAGCCAATCGAATCTCTATCTGCTTCCAATCTTCAACTTACATTAACATTGATTTGTACATTTCAAAATTTTCAATTAACCTCTCCCTCATTGGCACAATGTACACCTTACACTAAGAGTGAGTTGTACATTACAAAAATATTCACTTAACACAACCACGTTAAATACAAAAAATAATAGAAACATGAAAAGCCTGATTCAAAATTTGTACCATGTAATGGTTATAGTTAGTTTATTAAATAACTACAACAAACACAACGCATCCAAGCATAACAAAGAAAACTAATTACCACACTTCAAATCATACTGTAGAAAGAAATACACATTGCTTATATGTTAAATAACTCATACACAACCATAAACCAAACCATAATAGAAATAACACCATTTGTAGTGTTGTAGTGCAATCACATGTTGATTTACGTTGTTGCTTTATGGGGTTGTATGAAATAACCAATTGCTTAATGTAGTGGTGCAGAGTTGCATGTTGCCTGTTGCTATTTGGCTCTAGTAACAAGTTTTTCTGTCATGTTACCTGTTCCTGAATGATGTTTGCTTTATGTAGATCCTAAGCTAATGTGCTACTACTTTATTGTTGCTAGTTCGTACTACTCTTATTGTATATAAAAACATATATTTATATATTTATCATAAATTTAAATATAAACATATTTATAAATAGTATATATTTATATAATTAGATATTTATAATAAATATAAATATATACTATATATATATATATTTAGAACCTATAAAAATAATAATCTCCTACCTAGAGCTACCCAATAATCTCCTACCCAGCCCCTCCTCTCCTTCTCCAAAACTCCAACCTCCGAATTCAAATTTCAATACTTTCTTACTACCTCCATCCCTTTTTTCTAATTTTGCAGTTATATCAAATATTAAAATTGAAAATTCATAGAATGGTAAGAAGATAATAATACCGTAAAGTAGTGGGCGTAGCCACATTAGTACTTCCATGTTCCGGCCCAAGCTGTTTGTTGTTTTTGCTAAACCTGTATACTCAATTTGAATATTTACAAGTGTTAAAAAAACTAACAAGTTAACAAAGTAGTATCTCATTCTCCGTTGGAACAAAATATTTTTAAATTGAGCAAGCTTGCCAACAATCAGTATAACAACCTATAAAAATATTCCCAAAAGTTAATTAACTCACATCAGTACTATATCATTTAGTCAAAGCACTAAAAGAAATATTTTAATTTTAATAATAATACCTCTAGTGCAAAAAAGTCTCCATGCTTCCAAATATTAGCACTGAATTAATTCCAGCCAATCGAATCTCTATCTGCTTCCAATCTTCAGCTTACATTAACATTGAATTGTACATTTCAAAATTTTCAATTAACCTCTCCCTCATTGGCACAATGTGCACCTTACAGAGTGAGTTGTACATTACAAAAATATTCACTCAACACAACCACGTTAAATACAAAAAATAATATATACATGAAAACCTCATCCAATATTCGTACCGCGTAATAATGATTATAGTTAGTTTATTAAATAACCACAACCAACACAACACATCCAAGCATAACAACGAAAATTAATTACCACACCAAACCATAGTGTAGAAGTACACATTGCCAATATGTTAAACATCTCATACACAACCATAAACCAAACCATAATAGAAATAACACCATTTGTAGTGATGTAGTGCAATCACAAGTTGCTTTCTGTTGTTGCTTTGTGGGGTTTTGAAATAACCTGTTGCTTAATGTAGTTGTGCAAAGTTGCATGTTGGCTTTGCTATTTGGCTCTGGTATAGCTTTTGTGTCATTTTACCTGTTGCTCCATGTTGTTTGTTTTATGTAGTTCCTAGGCTAATGTGCTACTACTTTTTTGTTGCTAGTTCGTACTACTCTTATTGTATATAAAAAACATATATTTAGATATTTATAATAAATATAAATATATACTATATATTTATATATATATATATATATATGTGTGTGTGTATATATATATTTAGAACCTATAAAAATAATAATCTCCTACCTTGAACTACCCAGCCCCCTCCTCTCTTTCTCCAAAACTCCAACCTCCTAGTTATAATTCCAATACTTTCTTACTACACCTCCATCCTTTTTTCCTATTTTGTAATTATATCAAATATTAAAATTGAAAATTCATAGAATGGTATGAAGATATTAATACCTTAAAGTAGCGGGCGGAGCCATGTGCCTTTGTTCCGGTCCAAGCTGTAATTGTTTTTGCTAAACCTGTTTACTCAAAAACTAATGAACAAAATTGCATCAATACAATATCATTCAGTTAAAGCACAAGAACAAATTCTAACAAAACTTCTTCTTACTTGCAAATATCAACATTGAATCAATTCCAACCAATTGAATCTCCTTACACAAAGAATCTTTAACTTACATTACTAGTGAATTCTACATTACAAAAATTCCACTGAACCTCTCTCCTAGGAACAATCATTACCTTACATTAAGAGTAATTTCACATTACAAAATTTTCCTTTAGCACAACCATACCTATATAGAGACAAACAGAGAACTCCTCCTTAAAGTATAAAATAAACTATATCATTAAATACTGATACAAGAAAATACTCATCCAGAATCCCTTTACAATAAAATAGCAAATAAAGTAATGGTAATCAATACCATCACAACTCATTCAAGCAATACCAAGTAAAAGGATTATTATATTTCAAAATAGTGTGCAGAATTACACACTTCTCATGTGTTTTGTCAGCCCATAAATCAATCCATAAATAGAAATTGCTGCATTTTTGTGCTATTGTACCCGTCACCTGCTGCTTAATGCTGTTGATTTTTGGTTCTATTAGTGAACCAATCTATAAGTAGAAATAGCAGCTCGTATGTTGCTTAATGTTGTTTTCGATACATGAATAGAAATTGCTACTTAAATGGCTAGTTGTTTGGTAGTAGTGTCCATCGACAGGAGTTTGGGTTGTTGAGCATGTTGCTCTATGTTGTTGCCTCTTTCGTTCTAGTGGCAAGCTTATGTGCTATATCACTTGTTTCTCCATGTTGTTGCTTTAGGTTATTCCATAGTAACTAGTGTACTGTTGTGGTTCAGCAAAGATTATAGTTAAACTATTATAGAATGATAAGATATTATTACCTTAGAGTAGCAGACAAGTGTAGTAGTGCTTCCGTGTTCAGGTCCAGAAAGAGTTCACGTCAAACCTGCTGCAGCATACAGGCAAACATTAGACGCACCAGATAAACAAATGTCTTGATATGAATGCATATGCTTTCTTATATGAAATAATCATTTAAACAAATTCTGTTACATACCTTTGTAGTTTCTTTACCCCTGTAAGCTAGTTGTGTACAAAAGCTCCTGAAAAGACGAAAGCTTCATCAATTTAATATACATGAATGGCATATATGCAACAATAGAGATTTATACCAACTTACAAACTACACCATATAAACTGAAATTACATACACTAAATTAAAGAAGTTGGTAAAAAAGTTTCCAAAATGTTAGATCAAAAAAGAAAATGAACATATGGAAAATATCTGACTTGAGCTGATATAGCCACAAAGCAAAAGTCTGGTGTATGTACTTCTGTTTAGGTTTCTCTTCCCCTGTATCTCTACCTATATATGCATCCTCACACACAACATACCGTGCACAGATTCAAATGCATGACATTATTGTCTTTGAACCAAAAATAAATCACTCAAATCATGAGTCCAAAACAAAGTATATTAAGTTTGAAATCCAGATAATGATTGCATTCTTCACAAACCAGTGGTCAAACAGAGCCTGAAACTGGAAAGTTCTACCAATGGTTCAAATCCATTGGACTAAAATTAGCAAGGAAAAGGGCACAAGAAAAAGAAGATTTTAGGAAAAAAATTAATCAAGAAATTTGTAAATGCATTTTCAAACTAGCAGTTCAAATCCATTGGACTAAAAGTAGCAGCGGGAAAAAGCACAAGAAGAAGAAAGAAAGAAAGAAACATGATGATGATAGAGACTTTAGTTAGAAAAAAAAATTAATCATGAAATTTATATTAAATGTGCAAAACAAAATCTCTAAGAACAACGAAAGATGATGATAAAGACCAAGTGATAACACGGATGAAATTTATTAATGTATTATATATCAAATGTGTAGGACTATTGTGACAACCCCAAAATAGGTCCATTCCACCCAACCCATTCTGAGTTGTCAAATACATGGTACAGAAACAACTACAACTTTTACAACCCATAAGCTGTGAGTTTGAATACAAACATTGTCATCTAGACAATATCCACATGCAAATAAATCCCCATCATAATTATTGATACATAATTTTACAAAAAAAAAATGGTGAGGACTACTAAACAACTCTTTCTAGAACCTTCATTCCATACCCCGACTAGTACTCGCTATATTCTCGCCTCCTGAGAAAAAAAAAATGGAACAACAAGGAAAAGGGTGAGCTCAACTAGCCCAGTAAAGAATATTATGACTAAGATAATATACAACAAATTATCGTTAGTCTTCAACAGGGAAAAATCTGATAGAATACAATAGACAGCAAGTTTTAGATCAACAACTGCAGCGGAAACAACAATTCATTAGAAGAGTTAAGTAGAGAATAAAATCTACTAACATCTATGAATTTAAAAGTCCATCATCAATATTTTATCCCTGTAACATCAATCAATATATATCTCAAATCAAATCAAATTTTCATCTTTGCACTACAGGCCAAAGATATTCATCAGTCGGTCATGTTCATCTAAACACATGTTCATCTTTGCACTACAGGCCAAAGATATTCATCAATTGTTCATGTTCATCTCAACACCTGTACATCTTTGCACTACGGCCAAAGATATTCATAATAAAATCAACCATCTTTGCACTACAGGCCAAAGATATTCAGTATCAACATCATTTAGGATTGAGGATGATGAAAAATATTTTAAAGGAAACGAATCCAGTGAAACAAAATAACAAGTATTAAGGATTCGTACTCTAAACAATCCGAGTTCAAAAATACTTCATAAATAATCATACTGAAGTAAAATTCAAGAATGATCAAAACATGGATACAATCAAAGCTAGTATCCACAATAGATATTTTGGATAAAAAGAAGAAATTTCATTTTTCGGTGAATAGTGCCGTATTCGTGAATAGTGCCGTATACGTGAATAGTAACTCCGACACCAAAAGATAGAAATTTCACAAAAAACATCTCCACGCTTCGTGAATAGTACTCGTGAATAGTAACTCGTGAATAGTAACTCATGAATAGTAACTCGTGAATAGTAACTCATGAATAGTAACTCATGAATAGTAACCCCGACATGAAAAAGTTCCAAATTTGATAAAAAGTTCCAACCAACATTTCAGCATAATGATATTGAAGAAATAATATCATTTGAGAAGAAAATAACATCCCTTACCTCGAAAGACAGTACTTCTAGTTGAAACACCGGATATAGGCTATGACTTGAACTTGCACTGTATAGCAATACTCAAAGTATACTCAAAATACTCACAAGAATACGCTCGATAATATAGAGAGAGAAAACTTCAGTTTCTGGTGTGATTTTCAATTCTAACCTAAGCACCTATTTATAGGAAAATGCTTAGAACACCAAAGCAGAAAATTTAATATAATATTATTATATAATTTAAATTTTCCTACGCCATCCTTTGAAGAACTGAAATCAGCCATCTTTGTTGCTCCACAATAATGACAAAAACAAAAAAAACGTTTTTGTTATTAAAAATAATTAAAACTTCCAAAAATCAATTATTTCGGAGCTTCGGAACTTCAATAATTCATAATAAATAGCCCTTTTGTTAGAAAATTCGAATCTCGCGTGTTTTTATAGGAAATTCAATTCTGCACAACATTGCAGAAGGAAGTTTTTCCAAATTCCAAACAGAAATTGATCGAAATCCACAAACGAGCGATTTTACAGGCTATAATCAAATTTCAGTCAATAATTGTGTCCACCAACACACAAAATATGTGTTAAACATTTAATGCCACAAAAATACTCTTCCTCCTCATATACTCATATATCCCACATTCATCGTAAAATATCACCGTTAATATATTATTAAAATAATATATTTAAATGAATTATTTTATCAGAAAAAGATAAAATATTAATTTTCAATAATTGTCACAATAAAAATTTTCTCCATCTATATCCACATAATTCAATATTTTCCTCATCATATAAATCAATAATTAATTATTCACAAATAATATTACAGAATCACAGTACTGGCAACCAGGCCGTTCCCAGGAAAGAGGGGGCTTTCCAATAAGAATTTCTCCTTACTGGCGCGCAATTAGGTGACCAAACCTCTCCTTAGACAGAACTTTCTAGACATTGCCAATAATGTTATCAAATAATATTATTCAGATAATATGAATTATTGCTTCGATAATGGAAAATACTGTGTAGTGATAATTATTGAAACAACAGTAATATAAAATATCAATGCAGCAATTATTGAATCAATAACATAAAATACTGAACAGTAATTACTGTAACAATTATTGAGTAGTGCCTTCTTACGTAAGAATCAATAATTGGTGCAATACCGTGTGCTACTGTGCAACAACGCGTATCACTTTACTTTACCCACCGGGTATTCCAACAGTGTTAACGGTAACAACTACGCCGTTATTTATAAACAACTTATATTTGTCGTTTTCTTCATCCAATCGCTTTCCGTTATGGGACCCACAAAAGACTGCGCCGTCGTACAAATATTCCCCGACAACAAGTATATTCCACGACCAAACGAATATTCCCCGACAACAACGAATATTTTATAACCACCTGTTTATTTAAAATATTTGCGCATTAAACCCATAACTAACCACATTAATCAAATTCATCCTTACTATTTCAAAAAAATAAATAAAGGAAATTTCTTTTTTATTTAAAAATTTTCGGGGTCTTACAACCTCCCCTCCTTATGAAATTTCGTCCTCGAAATTGACGTACGCAACTGGTGTTTCGAAAAGGTAAAGATACCTCGCTTTCATTTCCGCTTCCAACTACAAGGTCATTTCCTTTATAGCATAATTCTCCACAAAACTTTAACTTGTGGTATAACCTCGGTACATAGGACATGTTCTTTCCTATCCAAGATCTTGACAGGTACCTCCTCGTACGTTAAGTCTTCGGCTATTTCGTCCGGTTCTAACTCAATAACATGGTTCGAGTCGTCCACATCGGTACATTAAAAAAAACGTTATAAACACGCGATATACTTGGCGATAAAACGAGTCTATAGGCCACAGTTCCTATTCGATCGAGAATTTCAAATGGATTAATAAATCGAAGGTTTGAGCTTTGCTCACATCGCCAATTCTCGATTTTGGAATAACAACTTCTTGCACCTGCTTCTTCATATTCACCAGCTCCGGTGTGTAGCTTGAACAACTTTAACTTTATCGATTAAAGTCGATTATACTCGTATATCATCACGTGGATACCTAGAGTTTTCATCTCCATCTCTAAATTATACGAAATGAGTCTTTGACAATATCGTACTCGTACTTGTATAAGATCTTCTACTCAACACGTCAGCTACCACGTTCGTTTTTCTAAGACGGTATGGTCAGAACATGTGCCGAAATGAGTCTCCTCTTGAGTTCTTCGAAGTTCTTCCCATATTCTTTGCTCCATTCGAATTTTGTATCTCTACGAGTTAGCTGCGCTAATGGAATAGCGATTCGAGAATATCCTTAAACGAATCTCCGATAATAACCAACTAAGACTAGAAAGCTACGTATTTCGATTATCGACTTAGGTGGTTCTCAACTGTGACTCATATCCCAACCTTGGATAGCACGTTACAATGACACCTATCAGTTTACTATCGCACGAATATGGCATCCCCTACGGAAAGTCTGGCTTCTGTGTATTCCACAAAGGAAGTCACCAGATAAAGGCTCGGGTACAAACTTCTACAGTTGAATTTTTAACTCCTGAAGTTCAATAGGAGCCATTCGATATGAGATTTTAGAAATGGGTTTTGTACCGGGTTCAAAGTCGATACAAAATTTAATATCACGCTCTGGGAGTAAACCAAGAAATTCTTCAGAAAATACATCAGGAAATTTACTAACAACAGAAATATCATTCAAATCTGATGTACTTTTGTTCAAGTCCATGACATGGGCTAAGAAAACATAACATCCATTTTTCAATAAACGAATGACTTCATGGCTTGATATAAAAATGTTTGACTTCAATGGTTTGATTGCTTGAGTTCGAATATCAGGTTGCTTAGGAATATGAAAACTAACAACTTTACAAAAGCAATTAATTTTGGCATGATGAGTAGTTAACCTTAAAATCACATCAAAAGCAAATATCTCTATAGAAATAAGGTTAACAGGAAATGTGATAGTGTCAACTTGAATCAAGCAAGATTTCTAAACAACAGATGTAATGAAAGTTTCTCCTAACGGAGTTTCCATAAATAGGTCAAAGTCTAATTTCTCCGTAGTCAAGTTCAAACGTTGAGCGCAAGCAAGAGAGATAAAAGAATGGGTAGAACCGGTACCTAGTAAGGTATAAACTTCGCAAAAATTATAATTAACTAACCCGTTTTAACTTCGTTCGGGTTCCTCGCATTTTGACCTGTCACGACAAACGCTCTTCCAGGAACTGTTGACTTTGACTTTTCTGGGACAGCCTTTTGAATCACCATCCCCGCTGGAATTGGTTTCACTACCGTACACTCTCGAGCGATATGTCCTTCCTTTCCACAATTATAGCATACCTTGAACTGTTGTGGGCAATTTAGACTGATATGTCCCTCTTTCCCGCATTTGTAACATACGACCGGTGGTCTTTCTCCTCCCTTGGAACCTGTTGCTGCTGGCACTATCGTCTTCACATGGTCGTTGTTAAATCTCCTCTTTTTAAAATCTACTCCCGACTCGCTTCTTCTATTTTCATGGCCACGATTACCACCAGAGTGGTTACCACCTTTGTCCATATTCTTCTTTCTCCGCTGGTTATCGTTATTTTGATGACTGCCATCTTCGGTATGATCCTGGTTATGGTCCCTCGGTTGAACGTACTCGTTATCTCGCTCTAACAACTGAGCCCTGTTGACAACATCTGAATATATAGAAAATTTATGAGAAATGAGATACTGACGTATGTCGGGTTTCAAACCTCTCAAAAACATTCGCGTCATACGTTCCTCATTCTCCACCAAATGAGGTGCAAACCTGGATAACTCCGCGAACTTCGCCTCGTACTGGGACACCGTCATGTTATTCTGCTCTAGTCTAATAAACTCCACTTCCTTCATATGGCGAATACTTTCAGGAAAGTATTTTTCGTTGAAAAGTTTCTGAAACGTCTCCCATGACATGCTGAGTGCGGCTGGATGTGTACGCTTCACCGACTCCCACCAGTAGTCTGCCTCGCCACGGAACATAAAGGTGGCGAATGGAACCTTCTGTTCCTCCGTGCATCCCAAGACATCGAATATCTTGGTAATTTGCTTGACCCACGTTTCCGCCATGATCGGATCCGGCTTTCCCCAGAATTCTGGTGGTCCCAACTCTTTGAACTGCTTGGCTGTGACAAGCCGCGCGTTGCTATCATTTCCACCCGTATTCTGTACACGAGTCTCCCTCGTCTGGTTTTGCATGAACTGCAAAAAGCTCCTAAACATCCCGTCGTTTATCGTCTGCTCAGTGGCGTTGTTCACAGGAGGAACATTGCCAGCCTGTTGCATGTTCTCCTCGTTGGTAAGTACAAGCATCTCAACGGTCTCATTTACTCCACTGTTAACATTCTCAGTCGACATTCTCAAATACTGTCATAAAACAAGGGTTAATTAAACAAATTAACAAATCACATAATACCCCTATATTATGACCGACCAACAAATAAGCTTAGGTAGGACACACTAAAGAAGGATTTACTCGTCTCTCCCCTCCTAGTTCTATTCCCCGATCTCCGCCAGAGATCATATCCCTAAGCTCTGATACCAACTGTGACAACCCCAAAATAGGTCCATTCCACCCAACCCATTCTGAGTTGTCAAATACATGGTACAGAAACAACTACAACTTTTACAACCCATAAGCTGTGAGTTTGAATACAAACATTGTCATCTAGACAATATCCACATGCAAATAAATCCCCATCATAATTATTGATACATAATTTTACAAAAAAAAAATGGTGAGGACTACTAAACAACTCTTTCTAGAACCTTCATTCCATACCCCGACTAGTACTCGCTATATTCTCGCCTCCTGAGAAAAAAAAATGGAACAACAAGGAAAAGGGTGAGCTCAACTAGCCCAGTAAAGAATATTATGACTAAGATAATATACAACAAATTATCGTTAGTCTTCAACAGGGAAAAATCTGATAGAATATAATAGACAGCAAGTTTTAGATCAACAACTGCAGCGGAAACAACAATTCATTAGAAGAGTTAAGTAGAGAATAAAATCTACTAACATCTATGAATTTAAAAGTCCATCATCAATATTTTATCCCTGTAACATCAATCAATATATATCTCAAATCAAATCAAATTTTCATCTTTGCACTACAGGCCAAAGATATTCATCAGTCGGTCATGTTCATCTAAACACCTGTTCATCTTTGCACTACAGGCCAAAGATATTCATCAATTGTTCATGTTCATCTCAACACCTGTACATCTTTGCACTACGGCCAAAGATATTCATAATAAAATCAACCATCTTTGCACTACAGGCCAAAGATATTCAGTATCAACATCATTTAGGATTGAGGATGATGAAAAATATTTTAAAGGAAACGAATCCAGTGAAACAAAATAACAAGTATTAAGGATTCGTACTCTAAACAATCCGAGTTCAAAAATACTTCATAAATAATCATACTGAAGTAAAATTCAAGAATGATCAAAACATGGATACAATCAAAGCTAGTATCCACAATAGATATTTTGGATAAAAATAAGAAATTTCATTTTTCGGTGAATAGTGCCGTATTCGTGAATAGTGCCGTATACGTGAATAGTAACTCCGACACCAAAAGATAGAAATTTCACAAAAAACATCTCCACGCTTCGTGAATAGTACTCGTGAATAGTAACTCGTGAATAGTAACTCATGAATAGTAACTCGTGAATAGTAACTCATGAATAGTAACTCATGAATAGTAACCCCGACATGAAAAAGTTCCAAATTTGATAAAAAGTTCCAACCAACATTTCAGCATAATGATATTGAAGAAATAATATCATTTGAGAAGAAAATAACATCCCTTACCTCGAAAGACAGTACTTCTAGTTGAAACACCGGATATAGGCTATGACTTGAACTTGCACTGTATAGCAATACTCAAAGTATACTCAAAATACTCACAAGAATACGCTCGATAATATAGAGAGAGAAAACTTCAGTTTCTGGTGTGATTTTCAATTCTAACCTAAGCACCTATTTATAGGAAAATGCTTAGAACACCAAAGCAGAAAATTTAATATAATATTATTATATAATTTAAATTTTCCTACGCCATCCTTTTAAGAACTGAAATCAGCCATCTTTGTTGCTCCACAATAATGACAAAAACAAAAAAAACGTTTTTGTTATTAAAAATAATTAAAACTTCCAAAAATCAATTATTTCGGAGCTTCGGAACTTCAATAATTCATAATAAATAGCCCTTTTGTCAGAAAATTCGAATCTCGCGTGTTTTTATAGGAAATTCAATTCTGCACAACATTGCAGAAGGAAGTTTTTCCAAATTCCAAACAGAAATTGATCGAAATCCACAAACGAGCGATTTTACAGGCTATAATCAAATTTCAGTCAATAATTGTGTCCACCAACACACAAAATATGTGTTAAACATTTAATGCCACAAAAATACTCTTCCTCCTCATATACTCATATATCCCACATTCATCGTAAAATATCACCGTTAATATATTATTAAAATAATATATTTAAATGAATTATTTTATCAGAAAAAGATAAAATATTAATTTTCAATAATTGCCACAATAAAAATTTTCTCCATCTATATCCACATAATTCAATATTTTCCTCATCATATAAATCAATAATTAATTATTCACAAATAATATTACAGAATCACAGTACTGGCAACCAGGCCGTTCCCAGGAAAGAGGGGGCTTTCCAATAAGAATTTCTCCTTACTGGCGCGCAATTAGGTGACCAAACCTCTCCTTAGACAGAACTTTCTAGACATTGCCAATAATGTTATCAAATAATATTATTCAGATAATATGAATTATTGCTTCGATAATGGAAAATACTGTGTAGTGATAATTATTGAAACAACAGTAATATAAAATATCAATGCAGCAATTATTGAATCAATAACATAAAATACTGAACAGTAATTACTGTAACAATTATTGAGTAGTGCCTTCTTACGTAAGAATCAATAATTGGTGCAATACCGTGTGCTACTGTGCAACAACGCGTATCACTTTACTTTACCCACCGGGTATTCCAACAGTGTTAACGGTAACAACTACGCCGTTATTTATAAACAACTTATATTTGTCGTTTTCTTCATCCAATCGCTTTCCGTTATGGGACCCACAAAAGACTGCGCCGTCGTACAAATATTCCCCGACAACAAGTATATTCCACGACCAAACGAATATTCCCCGACAACAACGAATATTTTATAACCACCTGTTTATTTAAAATATTTGGGCATTAAACCCATAACTAACCACATTAATCAAATTCATCCTTACTATTTCAAAAAAATAAATAAAGGAAATTTCTTTTTTATTTAAAAATTTTCGGGGTCTTACAACTATAGTATCTACACGAAAAAAGTTAAGATTGCAATTTCAAGACAAGGAAACAACGGCTACCATCATTCAGAAGTTAGACACTACTGGGATCAAAGCTAGATTAGAAATTTCATAACATTTCAACATGATAACCCCATCCTACCCCACCCCTTCAAAGTTACCTTCTACTTTCGTGATTTCCTCAAAGGATCCAAATGTACATAAAAAAAATCACAAGTGAAAAATACGATGACTCCAAAACCTTGTGACATAAACAAAGGTATTACAGCATATATTCTGTGAAAATATATACACCTAGGCCTGTAAAAACTAATAGAAAAATGACTCGGGACAGTATTGAGCCAACCTATAAGGAAATCATTAATGTATGTGGAACTGTAAAGAACCATAAGGATGCAATGTTAGAACAAGATAGGGCACAAGCCTACTGATCCAGAACATAACTAACACTAATCCAATGAACTTTTCAACGTATCAGAGCCTCACTAACCCACCAATTGGGATCAAGTACCAATTGGGATCAAGTACACTGAACACTAGTCTCAACCATTGTGCATTCTAGGAATTTTGAAACTTGATAGTTATGGGCCTTATGGCACTAGCTGGAAAATTAGGCAACAATAATTTTTATTTTTAATCAACATAATGTTTAATTACAAAAGGGCAAAAAGCTAAAAGGACGTACATATAGTTTACTTACTAAAAACAGATGCAGTAAAAAAAATAAAAAGGACACAAAAAAATGGTTTACGTATCAACTTCAAAAAAATCAATGACCACGAAATGATTATTTGGCTTCAAGAACTATGCGATAAGGGACGGATATTGGCCAAAACTCTAAACCCAATATTGAAGATCATTTAAAATACACATAATTGTGTTAGAGTATATATCTTGTCCCACATTAAATACTTTGAGAAAATATGTCTAGTATATAAATACTTGGGCCAACTCTTGTGAAGATTGTCCCACATTGTCTTGTGAAGATAATAATGATTGTTGGACTTGTGTTATATCTCATGTCATTCAAGATGTTTTTTAGTAGTAAGAAATGAAAGTTTGTAATGTGTAATGGAATCTGTAATGTTCTCAATTCAATTAAATGGAATCCTAATGTTATATTATAGTCTTCGAGTTTCAACTTGTGCACTACTGAAAATGAAAAAGAATTGTCTAAGGCAAATTAAATAACATCCAATTAGAGAGACAAAAGAAGATACCATTAGCTGGCATCTCAAATGAACAACATCAATTCATTCATTAACTTCATTCAATTAACCAAGATTTTACATATCAAATGTTTGGCCAAAAACTTCACCAAAAATACCAACTGGCCAAGACTTTTACGTAACAAAGACTTCATTCAATTAACCAAATTTAACAACTGGCCAAAAAATAAACCTACTACCAACAATACCAACTATACCAAACTGTACCAATAATAATCCCAGAATATATCAAATGTTTGGCCATATCAAACTGTACCAAAATACTAAACTGGCCAAACATACCAACTATACCAAAAACAAGAAACTGTGCCAAAAATAGACAAGCACTAGTGAACATCTACATAATACCAAAGTATCAAAAAACATAAACTGAAATAACCCAAGGCAAAGTCAAAGCCTTACACCCCCCCCCCCCTCCCTGCCTTCTTTGGTGAAACCAATCTGCCCTTGGATGCTAACTTCTTTGAAACTGGTTTGCTCTTCAACACTACACCCTACATATTCAATTACTGGTTCTTGAACAAAAGTCCCACCATAATTAAATATTATTCTCACAAACATTTTGCTTTAAAAAGATGAGGGAGAAAGGTTTGAATAAGACATATTTCTTGATAAACAAAATCAAATTATAGGGGACCAAAACAAGTGGGGGACAGCGAGACATTGATATAGTAACAACATATTATGCATGTGGGGGCATATGCCGAAACAAGTGGGACATAAAAAATTGACCATGCCAAAAGAACATATATTATTACAGAGTAGACCAAACAAGTGGGAACAGATGCTTAAAGAAATGGGACATTAAATTACTCTTATAACATGTAGGGACCAAACACAACCACCATATTATAGTACATAATAAAGCCATCATATTACAAAATCCCCAAATAAATTAGACAATTATACTACTACAAAAGTGGGGAAAAAACACTGCATACATATAGTAGACACTTTACAAAAAGCCAAACACAACCATGTTATAGCATATAATAAAGCTATGATACACAAATACCAAAAATAAAGTAAATATTCTACTACAAAAAGTGGTTCAAGACACTGCATGCATAAATAAACTCCACCAAAACTCCAATCACAATCACATCATCATATTATAGTACATAAAAGTAAAGAAAAAAACAACAAAAAGTGGCTAACTAGACAAAAGATTACCTCAATCTGCAGCTGCTTAAAAATCACAATTAATCGAGTCAATAACTATAAAATCCCCTTAAATCGCCATCCATTCCACTCAAAATCGAAGAAGATTTCAAGAAAAACCCTAAATTGCAACATATTTCTCGCTCTATTTCGCTCTCTGCAAACCCTAAGCTCAAACAACACAAATTAGCCTCAAAGCCTGAATTCTATACTTTATATACGAAGGACAAATCTGTCTTTAGCCATTTAACATCACGGAGTTAACACAGAAAGCACTTTTTAACTTCACCTCAAAACCTCCAAGTGTAAGTGTAGCTTTCTAGACTACAGCTGGTCATGTGAAAAATTGGTGAACCTTAGGTGGTCATATGAAATTTACCCTTAATTCTTTTTATCTCACAAAAAAAGTTGATTATTTCAGTTTCATTCTTTTATACCACACTACTAAACTGACAACCTTTTTAAAGAATACATATAAAGTTTATGAGCGACGAACAAAGTTAATAAAGTTTGTCGATGGATTGACTAAAAGTCATACAACGTGTCTCTTAGTCTCTTTGTGTGTGAGAAAGAAAGGGAGGGGAGAGAGAGAGAGTCACAGAGAGAGGGAGACAGTTAATTTGCTTAATTCGTCAAATTAACCTCCAAACTTTCAAATTTCCAACCAAATATTTGTTTGCCAATTATGATAAAATGAATTAATAAATTCAAAGCATAAGCTTAAATAAAACTCCTCTTAAAGGCCATTCACGCTGACAAGTCAATTAACTCACAAAATGAAATGGCTTACTATACAAAATAAATAGTAAACATGTTTATACTATATACTCAGAGAGCTATTTCAGTAAACTGTGTAATCTACTTATACATCCTGGCTGCTAGTTGTTTCTAGTTCTATGGTGATGACAAAAGATAGATACAAAAATGATGTGTCTAATTATAATTAGTTGATGTTCCACCATAAATAAATGGGTCCCATGGTTATAATCAATTACCATCATACACATCATTTTATATCCAATATTTCGTCACCAAAGCATTATTGAGAAACAAATGGTTTATTCATCAACTCCACACAAAATCAATGATCACGAAATGATTATTTGGCTTCAAGAACTTGGTACCAAGGGATGGATATTTGCCAAAACTCCCGAACTGAATATCATTTGAAACACACATAATTGATAAATAAAAACACGTGCGTGCACACAGACACGTGCATTGTGGAGGCAAAGGGAGAGAGAGAGATGGTAAGTCAGATGACAATGGGTCACACATAGGGTATATGAAATCCATATCAATCAACAAATAAAGCAGAGAAATATCGAACACTTGAACAACATATTAAGTTCAGCAACCCACAATCTTATCATTGATCAGCATACTAGTTCACATTCATTTTAGTTTTTCTCCAAATAGTACAATGTTATCGTCTACATCGGACAGTTAAAAACAATACTTGTCTATCAACTTTTTAATATCAAATTGTAGACTTGTAGTCTTCAAGATCTACTAGAGAAATAGTGATCCATCAAAATCAAAAGAGTAATATGCATGAAATAATATTAAAAAGTCAATAAAAGAAGAGAATAATTATATTCAATAATCAATACTAAGACCTCACATATAAGCTCTAGTATTAGGAGTTCGGACACGCAACTTCATACTATGCTAAACCTTTGATTGCCTAAGTATGTACCGAGGGTAATTACGAGTTGAACCATTAGTTGTTTCACAAAAAATTATAATTATCACATATATGTACCACCGAAAGATAATAGTTATAGAATTTGCAAAAGCTTGTCAACTTAGAGTGCACTAAACTATTTTTTACAAATGTTAAATAACTATTGAAAAGTACAAAAGGGAAGGAGAAAGCAGAGAGAAGCGCCTAATAAAGCACCTGTAATAAATTTTCTTGATCTCAACAAGTTTGTAGTTCTGCAATTTCTTGCTAAAATCAATATACATCCTGCATCTTCAATATGCACACCCTGAAAAAAAATTGGTGTGAAAATATATTAATGTTCTGCAATTTTGCTTTGTTAAAAATCCAATTGGGCTAAGGAAAGCAAATATATAGTTTTTAATGCCCTCTCTTTCTACATGATCACAATAAGGTGAAAAAAAACAACTTCATGACATAAACAAAGAAGGCTTGTGCAGCCTTTTTACTGGCCATGGTTGAGAGAGTTGCAACTAGCAAACTTTAATACTTTTATTCAAGACAAACAATTCCATAACGACTCAACGTAGTGACTTCAACTTTGGTTTTCTTTGTTTTTGTTATAGTAATGATATAAGCTTACGTACTAGTTAGATTTAAACCACAATATATCATGCTTCAAATATGCCAATGTAAACAGGAATAAAAATGAACATTCCATCACTGTTACACCACACCAATTAGAAAATTAATCACACGAATTCAATATTTTACTTCAGAAACACACACAGACACACACAGAAACAACCTTGTGACTGGAAAAAAATTCAAATAACTCACTTTATTTTGGATATCAAAAATTAAGTATGAATACAGCAAAACCAAGAATTTAAAGAACACCTCAGGTAAAGAATAGAAACAACCCATACAAGGAACCCACAAATTAAAACTAAGATATGAAAATTTACAGTAGACAAGTCTTAAAACTTAAAACAGGCTCCACAAAAAAGGAAAAACTCAAAGAACACAACATGGATTGAATAAAATATCCCTTATAACGAACCCGCTCTTTAGACTTTATCACAATAAGGCAACTTTTTAGTTAGAACCACCTGATGTGTCAGATGCCATCATAAACAGGAATAAAAATGAACATTCCATCACCATTACACCACATCAATTAAGAAATTGACTACAGGAATCAATTTTTTCCTATTCAGCAGGGGAAAAAAAATCAAACACAGACAGAGATACAAACATGTATATATGGAGTATATATATAGACAGAGAGACTAAACCTTGTGATCAGGAAAAATTTTCAAATAACTTGCTTTATTTTGGATATCAAAAACTATCAATTCAGCAAAACAAGAATTTAAGTAACACATAATTTATAGAATAGAAACAACCCAAAGAAGGAACCACAAATAAAAACCGAGATATGAAAATTTTCAGTATATAAGTATCAAAGCAGACTCCACAGAAAAGGAAAAACCCAAAGAACACAACCTGGATTGAATAAAATAAGGGTGTAACAAACCAGCAAATCTAGACCAAGATACAACCAGATATTCAAAAAATAAACTCCACAGAGAAGAAAATATTCAAGAGGATTACTAAATGGACACAAAAAATGTAATTGTATAATAATTAAAAGAAATCAAAGACCCAATATGACATCATTACAAAAATTAAATAAAAAATATGTAAAAGAATATACAACCAGACAATAATAAAACCAACTCCACATGGAACCAAAAAATAAGGTTCGCAGAACACACATGGATAAAAAAATATAAGTATAGAATAATCAAAAGGAATAGAAGACCTAATAATCACTATAAACAATAAATAAAATAGAGGTAAAAGAATTTAAAGAACCCTAGAACGCAAGAGAAATCGAACAAATATTCAAATGAATTACTTCTCCTGAAATTAAAATTAAGAATCAATAAACACCAAAAACTTTCTCTTGAAATCAAAATTAAGAATCAATATACACCAAAAACTAGGATTACAGAACACAATATGGATGGAGGAGATGTAAGTGTAGAATAATCAAAAGAAATCAAAGATCACGCAATTAAAACCGAATCTCTGATTTGTTGAACTATTGGTCTCCAATCAATTACAGAACACATCGAAGCTCCTTCGTACGATTGATCTCTATTTTCCCTCAATTGAAATTCAAATTGTGAGAATTGAGAGAATCAGCCGCTACTATGATCAAATTCAGAGAGAATTGAAATTCAAATATTTTACTCTCTCAGATGAAATTCAAATGGGAGAGAATTGAGAGACTGTATATAACACATGCCTTTTAACGCATAACGGTCAAATTCTTTCCAAAATATGGCCGTAGGATCTGATCTGCGAAGCTTTGATTAGAGTTCTAAACTCGCTCCCGGCTAGCATATTACGGTTTGCCCTGTTCAATATTTAATGTTGGTTCACTAATAGGAGTACAAAAAAAAATCTATATATAATAAAACACAACCCATTTTGTATCTTTAATTTAAGAAATCGCAACAACAATTAAGATTCTTCCAATTTTAATCTAATAGATCACATTTCATCTCACACAAATAAAATTTCCGCCCAGTCAAAAAAACTCTCGCCCTGCTTCCTCCTCTTTGCCTCTCCCTCTCCTCCTATTCTTATTCATCTTCATTTGTAATACCTCACTTTTGCATTTTTCAAAACAGCGTTTTCTCTCTGTAAACATCTCTTCTCTCTCTTCCTCTCTATATCTAAATGTATATATTGGTACATATGTAAATAAGGTACGATTGCTCATTTATAGATCCAAATCTGAAATTAGGGCTATTTTGATTTGGGGTTTTTACTTTTATGTTAATTACTTCAATAGTTCTTCGGATTTATTTCTTTCGTTCACTATACTTCATTTATGTACAGTTATGTTGTTCATTTAATTTGATTTGGATAATTTGGCAAGAGTTGAAGGTGTTCAGACGGATTGCAAGTCATAAGGTTGTGGTGAAGGGTGAAAAGGCAGATCCGTTTAATGTTCACGAGAGGGTACAGAGGAAGAGCTACTATGACGCCCCCAAAATAAGTATACATCACCTATTCTGAGTTGCCAAATACATGGTACAGAATACAAATACAATCTTTAATATACAACAAGAGAGCTGTGAGTTTTAATACAAATACTGTCTTCTAGACAATTTCCACTCTCAGAATAAGTCCTCATTATATTTATTGTCACAGTATTTAACAGAATAGTGATGACTACTAATACTATCATCTGGTCCATCACTCCGTTCCCCGACTCGTCCCAGCTATATTCTCATTTTCTGAAGAGAACAGTGAAAGAAATGGTGAGCTCAACTAGCCCAGTAAGAAATATTATGACTAAGATAATGCAGAATAAATTATCATTAGCCTTAAACATTGTTAAACTAATGCAATATAACAAACATCAAGTTTAACTGCAGCGGAACAAGCAATCTATTAAAAGAGTCAAGTAGAGAATAAAATCTACTATCTTTTATGATTTAAAAGGTTTTTTATCACTTTTATCGCTGGGACTCAGCTTAATAAATAATCTACATCATCGAATCACCCCTGCATTACGGCCAAGGATATTCTTTAGTATCACGACCACAATTATCCATGCACTACAGGCCAAGAATATTTGTGTATTCATTAATGGTCATGATCATGCCAACAACTGTCCATCAATGCACTACAGGCCAATGAGGACTTTTACCACATCATTTGTAATATTACGGTTATGATTACACCGAATAATCCCTGGTAATAATTATGCCAAGTCCATCTATGCACTACAGGCCATAGATGACTTTCAAAAAAAATATAAACATAAGGATGATGACAATGATATAAGAATTCAATAAAACAAGTTCAAGAATTAATTTTTTCAATAACTAATAACGTCCAAATTGTCAACATGATACTTCTTTGTAGAGTAAAATTCAAGAATGCTCAGAAGAATATTTTCATGAAAAGATACTGGATGAAGCGCAAATATAAATGATATTCCACTAATTTCATGGAGTATAGAAGTCAAAACTTTAACCAACTGAGTATAATAAAGAATGGAATAACAAAAGAAATCATCAGGCATGCGATAGACCGCACAGACAGGTTATTCCAACAGAATAATAAATAACGGAACCAGGTCATGCGTAAACGCACAGACATGATGTTCCAACATAATGATAAATAATGGAACCAGGTCATGTGTAAAGCACAGACAGGATGTTCCAATAGAATAATAAAGAACGAAACTAGGTCATGCGTAAAGCACAGACATGATGTTCCAACAGAATAATAAAGAATGAAATAATAACAGAAATCACCATGCATGCGGTACTTCGCATAGACATGTTATTCCAACATAATGATAAAGAATAGAATAATAGAAGAATTTCACCAAGTATAGGGTAGCCCGCGTATACAGGTTATTCCAACAGAATAATAAAGAATGGAATAACAGAAGTTCTCTTCATGAATACAAAAGAAATAATACCCCCTACCTTAAGAAGAAGAGTACTGGATATATGAGTAGTGAAGTAGCAGAATACATTTCTTCTTTCTCTCTATAGTTTATCTCTCTAGAGTTTTGGTGAATTCGTAAGAAATAATGAAGGAATGAACTTCTATTTATAGAAAAATGGACTGCATAGTAACTAACTCATGAACGGTCCAGATTGATTTACTTTAATCTGATGGTTCATATTTAAAGCAAAATCTTTTAAATAAAATATAATATATTCTATTTATAATCTAATAAAATGAATAACTTTATAAAAAAATTTACTATGCAAACACTATACAGGCACTATGCAAACACTATGTAAAATAAAATATAATATATTCTAATTATTGTCTAATAAAATAAATAACTTTATAAAAGTATTCTGTTTTATATAATAAGATTTTATTATTAGCCTAATAAAATGAATAACTTTATAAAAGTATTATGTTTTATATAAAAAGCTTTTCTGTTTTATTACATTAATAATACCAATAAAACAAAACTGAGTGACTTATCACATACGCATCAATAATCAATACCGTGTGCTACTATGCAACTACGCGTATTACTGTACTTTTACTACCGAGTAGTTCAACAGTATTAATGGTAAAACTTCCGCCCTTATTTTTAATAAAATATTTTTGTCATTTTCTCAATCCGACAATAATTTCATTGTGGGGTCCACAAATAATTGTGTCGTTGTACGAATATTTCCTGTTAAAACGAATATTCCCCGACCAATCGAATATTATATAACAACTTGCGTTCTTTGCAAAATTTATAAATATTACCCACAACTATAATATTATATCAAATTTACTCCATAATATTCAAAAATGATATTTATAGAAAATTCATCTTTATTTATAAAAGTTGAGGCATTACAACCTCCCCTTCTTATGAAATTTCGCCCTCGAAATTAGGGCACGTACCTGGTATGTCAAAGAGGTTAGGATACCTTGATTTCATTTCAGATTCTAACTCCAGATTCATTTCCTCAACATCGTGGTTTCTCCACAAAACTTTAACTTGAGGTATAACCTTGGAGCGTAGAATATGTTCCTTCTTATCCAAGATTTGAACATGAACCTCTTCATACATCAAATCTTCCACTATTTCGTCCGGTTCTAACTCAATAATGTGGTTCGGGTCTTCCACATATTTACATAACATGGATATGTGAAAAACGTTATGAACACGAGACATACTTGGCGGTAAAGCGAGTCTATAGGCCACAGTTCCTACTCAATCGAGGATTAAAATGAGCCGATAAATTGAGGATTGAGCTTTTCTCTCTTTCCAAATCTCGTAACTCCTTTCCATGGAGCAACACGTAACAACACATGGTCTCCAATATTGAATTCTACGTCCTTTCGATGAAGATCAGCATAACTCTTTTGTCGATCTTCTGAGGTTTTTATACGTTGCCGGATCGTTTGAATCTTTTCGTAGTCATACGTACCAACTCCGGTCCCAACAACGTTGCTTCACCCACCTCATCCCTGCATACTGGAGAACAACACTTTCTTCCATGCAACGCCTCGAATGGAGCCATGTCAATGCTTGCTTGATAACTGTTGTTGTAAGAAAACTCCACCAACGGTAAGAACTTGTCCCAACTTCCCTTGAAGTCAAGGACACAGAGTCTTAATAAATCTTCCAGAGTTTGAATAGTCCTCTCTGATTGTCCGTCCGTCTGAGGATGATATGCCGAACTAAATCGTAAATCTGTGCCCATAGCTTTTTGAAAACTAACCCAAATCGTGAAGTGAATCTTGGGTCTTGATCAGAAACTATGGATACCGGCATACCATGCAATCTTACAACCTCGTATATGTACATACGAGCAAGACGTTCAAGTGTATAAGTTTCTCGTATCGGTAAGAAATGAGCAGACTTGGTCAATCTATCAATAATGACCCAAATCGCATATATGCCTTGAGAAACTTTGGGAAGACCGGTAACGAAATCCATGGTAATGTGCTCCCACTTCCATTCTGGAATTTCAAGTGGTTGCAATGGACCTTTTGGTACTTGATGCTCCGCCTTGACTCGTTGACACGTTAGACACCTTGAGATAAACAGCGCTATCTCTCTCTTCATATTGCCCCACCAAAATGTATGTCGAAGATCATGATACATTTTGGTACTCCCAGGATGGATTGCAAACGGTGTGTTGTGCGCCTCCATCATAATTTTATACTTCAAATCAGGGTCGTTAGGAACACAAAGTCTGGAGTTGACTCGAAGTATTGCTTCTTCATCGATTCTTGCTTCCGGCATAGTACCTTCTTGCACTTTCTTCCTCATACGCATCAACTCCAGGTCTGTAGCTTGAGCAATTTTAACTTTATCAATTAAAGTCGGTTCTACTCGTATATTCGCCATCATAAAATGGGTCCCTGGAGTCTTTAAATCTATCTCCATCCTTTGCAAGTCACACAAAATGGGCCTTTTGTGACGCCCCCAAAATTAGGTATACATCACCCATCTTGGGTCGCCAGATACATGGTACAGAATTCAAATACAACTGTCGTGTACAATACGACAAAACATAAATTGTGAGTTTAAATACAAACATTATCTACTAGAGATTATACAAAGTCAAAAGGAGTCCTCATTACAAATATTATCACACTATTTCATAGAATAGTGAGGACTACTAATGCTATCCTCTGGACCATCACTCCGTTCTCCGACTCGTCCCAGCTATATTCTCATTTCCTGAAGAGAACAGTGAAAGGAAGGGTGAGCTCAACTAGCCCAGTAAGAAATATTATGACTAAGATAATGCAGCATAAATTATCATTAGTCTCCAACAATGTTAAACTGATAAAATATAATAGACATCAAGTTTAACTGCAGCGGAACAAGCAATCCATTAAAAGAGTCAAGTAGAAAATAAAATCTACTACTATCTTTTATGATTTAAAAGGTTTTTCATCACTGTTATCGCTGGGACTCAGTTTAATAAATAATCCACATCATCGAATCACCCCTGCACTACGGCCAATGATATTCTTTAGTATCACGACCACAATTATCCATGCACTACGGGCCAAAAATATTTGTGTATTCATTAATGGTCATGATCATGCCAACAACTGTCCATCAATGCACTACGGGCCAATAAAGATTTTTACCACAACATTTGTAACATTACGGTCATGATTACACCGAATAATCCCTGGTCATAATCATACCAAGTCCATCTATGCACTATAGGCCACGGATGACTTTCAACAAAATATAAACATGAGGATGATGACAATGATATAAGAATTCAATAAAACAAGTTCAAGAATTATTTTATCCAAGAACTAATAACGTCCAAATTGTCAACATGACACTGCTTTGTAGAGTAAAATTCAAGAATGCTCAGAAGAATATTTCCATGAAAAGATACTGGATGAAGCGCAAATATAAATGATATTCCACTAATTTCATGGAGTATAGAAGTCAAAACTTTAACCAACTGAGTATAATAAGGAATGGAATAACAAAAGAAATTACCAGGCATGCGATAGACCGCACATGCAGGTTATTCCAACAGAATAATAAATAACAGAATTAGGTCCGGCATAAAACGTACAGACAGGATATTCCAACAGAATAATAAAAACGGAATCAGGTCCGGTATAAAACACACAGACAGGATATTCCAACAGAATAATAAAGACGGAATCAGGTCTGACGTAAAACGCACAGAGAGGATATTCCAATAGAATAATAAAGACGGAACCAGGTCCGGCGTAGAATGCACAAACAGGATGTTCCAATAGAATGATAAATAATGGAACCAAGTCCGGCGTAGAACGCACAGACAGGATGTTCCAACAGAATGATAAATAATAGAATAACAGAAGAATTTCACCAGGTATGCGGTACTTCGCATAGACAGGTTATTCCAACATAATAACAAAGAATGGAATAACAGAAGTTCTCTTCATAGATAAGAAAGAAATAATACTCCCTACGAGTACAACAAATAATTTTCCCTACCTTTGAAAGAAGAGTATTCCGACTAGTAGGTCGAGGATATACTCGAAGAAAACTTGCACTACGCTCAAAGCTTTCTTAAACTCTAAAAAAATACGCTCAAGATTATAGAAGAAGAACTCTCTCTATAGTTTCTCTCTCTAGAGTTTCAGTGAATTCGTAAGAAATAATGAAGGAATGAGCTTCTATTTATAGAAAAAATGGACTGCATAGTAACTAACTCATGAACGGTCCAGATTGATTTATTTTAATCTGACGGTCCATATTTAAAGCAAAATCTTTTAAATAAAATATAATATATTCTATTTATAATATAATAAAATGAATAACTTTATAAAAGATTTTACTATGCAAATACTATGCAGGCACTATGCAAACACTATGCATAATAAATAACATATTCTAATTATTGTCTAATAAAATAGATAACTTTATAAAAGTATTCTGTTTTATATAAAAAGATTTTACTATACAAAATACTATACAGACACTATGCAACACTATGCATAATAGAATATAATATATTCTATTTATTGAATAACTTTATAAAAGTATTCTGTTTTATATAAAAAAATTTTCTGTATTATTACATTAATAATACCAACAAAACTGAGTGACTTATCATGTAAGCATCAATAATTAATACCGTGTGCTACTATGCAACCACACGTATTACTGTACTTTTAACACCGGGTGTTTCAACAGTTAACGATAAAACTTCTGCCGTTATTTTCATAAAGTATTTTTGTCGATTTCTCAATCTGACAATAATTCTGTTGTGGGGTCCACCAATGATTGTGCTGTTGTACGAATATTCCCAGTTAAAACGAATATTCTCCGACCAATCGAATATTATACAACAACTTGCGTACTTTGCAAAATTTATAAATACTACCCATAACTATAACATTATCTCAAATCCACACCATAATATTAAAAAAAATATTTTGAGAAAATTAAATCTTTATTTATAAAATCTGGGGTCTCACAATCTCCCCTCGTTATGAAATTTCGCCCTCGAAATTTACATACGTACTTGGTATGTTGAACAGGTGAGGATACCTCGACTTCATTTCAAATTCTAACTCTTGAGGTATAACCTTTGAGTGTTGAATACGATTCTTCTTATCCAAGATTTTAACACGTATCTCCTCACACGTTAAATCATCCGTTATCTCGTCCGGTTCTAAATTAATAATGTGGTTCGGGCCGTCCACATATTTACGTAACATCGATACGTGAATAAAAATATTATGAACACGAGACATTCTTGGCGGTAAAACGAGTCTATATGCCACAGTTCCTACTCGATCGAGAATTTCAAATGGGCCAATTAAATCGAGGGTTGAGATTTTCTCTCTTCGTCGATTCTTGCTTCTAGAATAACGCCCTCTTGAACCTTCTTAATTCTTCACATTCATCAGCTCCGGGTGTGTAGCTTGAGAGGCTTTAACTTTATCGATTAAAGTTGATTCTACTCGTATATTCGTTATCTTCACGTGGGTTCCTAGAGTCTTTAACTTTATCTTCATCATTTGTAAGTCGTACGAAATGGGTCTTTGTGTTAACAACATCGCACTCATAAACGCATACGATCTTCTACTCAATGCGTCAGCTACCACGTTCGCTTTTCCTACGATGGTATTGCATGGTACGATCGTAATCTTCAACAGCTCGAGTCAACGTCTTTACGATCTTCTACTCAACGCGTCAGCTACCACGTTCACTTTTCCTACGATGGTATTGCATGGTACGATCGTAATCTTCAACAGCTCGAGTCAACGTCTTTGGCGCATGTTACGTTCGTTTTAAGTAAAGAAGTATTTGAAGGTTTTAGAGATGGGTTTTGTACTGAGATCAATACAAAATTCGATTTCACGCTCTAGGGGTAGGCTAAGAAGTCCTTCGAGAATACATCAGGAAATTTATTAACAATTGAAATATCATTCAAAACTGTGACTCTCATCCAAGACTTGGGTAACACGTCACATAGATACCTATCAACTTGCCATCGTTATTCACAGCGTCGCCTATAGAAAGTATGGCTTCGGTGCATTCCACACAAGGAAGTCAACAATGAAAGGACCGGGGCTCTTTATTTATGGCTTGATATAACAATGATTGATTTTAGTGGTTTGGTTACTTTGAATTTGCATAACAGGTTGGTTAGGAGTACGAAAGCTAACAACCTTACAAAAAGCATGATGAGTAGTTAACCAATCGTTTCCAAAAACCACATCAAAGGCAAGTATTTTCAAAGAGATAAGATCGACAGGTAACGTGAAAGTGTTGATTTTAACAAGATTTATAAATAGTGGAGGTAATGAAAGTTTCTAATATCGAAGTTTCAACCAATAAGTCAAAGTCTAATTTCTCCGAAGTCAAATTTAAACGTTGAGCGCAAACAAGAGAGATAAAATACTGGGTAGAACCGGTATCTAATAAGGCATAGACTTCACAAGAATTTATAATTAACTAACCCGTGCTAACTTCGTTCGGGTTACTCTCTCCATGAGAAGTCAAAAAATGCTCTTCCTGAAACCACCGACTTTGTTTTGTCCGTATCCACCTTTGGTGCCACCGTCCCAGCTGGACTTGATTTCGTTACAGGACAAAATCGAGCTATGTGACCATCTTTTCCACAACTAAAACATTCCTTGGAAGGCTTTGAATAGCTTGGCCTTATATGTCCCTCCTCTCTGCATCTGTAACATCTAACTGGTGGTCGTTCTCCTCCCCTAGAATTTGTTGCTGGTGCTGCTGCTGCTGCCGACGTCTTCCCGTCATCATTAAATCTTCTCTTCATAGATCGGACATCTTTTTCCACAATATCAACGCGTCGTGCGGCTTTTACCCATGCATCACTCATTCTCAATCGTTTAGTTGTTTCTTCTTTCAGCTCAGATTTTAGCTTTATCATCTTATACTCTGCCAAAGAGTGCTTCTGTTCAAGTATCACATATCAGGTAACACAAGCTTGAATCATTTTATCCTTTTGCTCCATGACCGCCTGCCGTTCTTCAATCTGCTCTTCTAACTCATGAATACGATTTTGCAATTCTACATTTTGATCATATAATACCTCTAATAAATTCTCCTCAGGTACCTCTCCTTCCTCTTCTTCCTCACTCTCAGCTGTTACCTCTGCGATTATCTCGGGTGTAACTATCAATTCTTCACTCACCACATAGATATCTTTAATTCCTTCATCGCCTGACATCACATTATCCTGGTAGGTGATTAGAGGTGTCTCCACGATCTCATTCACTCCATTGTTAACGTTCTCAGTTGCCATTCTTAAATACTGCCATAAAACAAGGGTTAATTGACATATAACATATTATCCCTATATTCTGACTGACCAATTAAATATCAAATAAACTTAGGTAAGTCATACTAGTGAAGGAATTCTCCGTCTCTCCCCTCCTAGTTCTATTCTCACATCCTAGCCAGGGATCATATCCCTAAGCTTTGATACCAACTGTGACGCCCCCAAAATTAGTTATACATCACCAATCTTGGGTCACCAGATACATGGTACAGAATTCAAATACAACTTACTAATACAACTGTCGTGTACAATACGACAAAACATAATCTGTGAGTTTGAATACAAATATTGTCTACTAGAGATTATACAAACTCAAAAGGAGTCCTCATTACAAATATTATCACACTATTTCACAGAATAGTGAGGGCTACTAATGTTATCCTCTGGACCATCACTCCGTTCCCCGACTCGTCCCAGCTATATTCTCATTTCCTGAAGAGAACAGTGAAAGGAAGGGTGAGCTCAACTAGCCCAGTAAGAAATATTATGACTAAGATAATGCAGCATAAATTATCATTAGCCTTAAACATTGTTAAACTAATGCAATATAACAAACATCAAGTTTAACTGCAGCGGAACAAGCAATCTATTAAAAGAGTCAAGTAGAGAATAAAATCTACTATCTTTTATGATTTAAAAGGTTTTTCATCACTTTTATAGCTGGGACTCAGCTTAATAAATAATCTACATCATCGAATCACCCCTGCACTACGGCCAATGATATTCTTTAGTATCACGACCACAATTATCCATGCACTACGGGCCAAAAATATTTGTGTATTCATTAATGGTCATGATCATGCCAACTCCATCAATGCACTACGGGCCAATAAGGACTTTTACCACATCATTTGTAACATTACGGTCATGATTACACCGAATAATCTCTGGTCATAATCATACCAAGTCCATCTATGCACTATAGGCCATGATGACTTTCAACAAAATATAAACATGAGGATGATGACAATGATATAAGAATTCAATAAAACAAGTTCAAGAATTATTTTATCCAAGAACTAATAACGTCCAAATTGTCAACATGACACTGCTTTGTAGAGTAAAATTCAAGAATGCTCAGAAGAATATTTCCATGAAAAGATACTGGATGAAGCGCAAATATAAATGATATTCCACTAATTTCATGGAGTATAGAAGTCAAAACTTTAACCAACTGAGTATAATAAGGAATGGAATAACAAAAGAAATCACCAGGCATGCGATAGACCTGATAAGTAGGTTTTATACCTACTTATTCGGTATCTTTTACTTGAATTAGTTGCTTTTATTCATGTGTCTTAGTTACTTTTCATGCATTTTGTGTTCGTTTTGTAGGTTATACGTTTGGAAGCGGTGTGAGCGATTATTGGGAAGGAAAAGCAAGGAAAATGCAAGGAAAAAGCAATCCGGACATCGTTTATGCTTTTATGTTCATTTCATGTTCTTGGCTTGGAGCTTGGACTATATTGTAGATCGTTTTCTTAGCTTTCCGGAACATCTTGAATCATTCAAATCGGAGTTCGGATGAAATAGTTATGACATTTCTACCGACGGACGTTGAACTTCACCGTTTTGGGTGGTCATTTTGCGTAGCAGTCACTTCCTGTCCAATTTAGACCATCATGCGTTCGTTATTTCTCAAATCTCAAAGAATGAAAGTTGTAGATCTCGTCGATAGCTTCGATTTGATAGGTCGCGGGACTCGTAACTCCTCTCGGTTTAGAAGTTATGGCAGTTTTAGCAGAGGAAGTTCCAGCAAAAAATATTTTTGGCAGATTGGTACCCAGCCGGGGCTGGGCGTTTTTGTGCTTAGTACCCAGCCGGGGCTGGGTGTCTGGGCATGTTAGCAGATTGCTATCCAGCTGGGGCTGGCTTTTACAACGGAAAATACCCAGCCAGGGCTGGGTATGCGCGGAAATGACTAGATTTTGTCCGAATTTGAGTCCGAAAAGGATTGTTTTCGAGTTGTTTGATTCAAGGACTTCCAACAGGACTTAAAGACATCTACAAAGGCTTATAAAAGGAGGGGAATAACACAGATTAGAGGGGAATATTAGGAGATTAGAGAGCATTCTATTAAATTAGATTAGAGTAAATTAGAGAAAAACACTAGTTCTAATTAGATTTGGAGATTGATGCAACTTGGAGACCATTGAAGATTTAAAGTAGGAGCAAGGAGGGAGCGTCAAATCTACAGACAATAGATTATTTCTTCTCATCTTCTTCTATCTTTATCTTTTAATGTGTATTCAATTGTGGATTCTTAGTTTTAATTCAATAATTATGAACTAATTCTTTGTTTGAGATTACAATGGATCTTATTGTGTAGTTTATTTTAATATGCTTCGTTATCAATTATTATGTTCTATTGAGAGGATTGTCTATTGTGATTTGGACTTAATTGTTTAATTGTTTGGCCATCAATTACCGTGATAATCTATATGAACTCGAGAGATAAAGTATAGATTTAGATCTAATCATGATAGCATGTGTTCAGGATTTTGTTAGTAGCTTAAACTTGATGAGTGTTAAGGTAGAGATATGCTTGACATCGCATGTAATCGTATAGAGAACTTGTTCTTAAACTTTCTTCAATTGTAATTCACATAGAGATATAGTGGGTTAGTTGATTAATGTGTTTAACGAATTTCTATCTTAATTGTGGATTGACGTTAATACGGTATTAGTGCATCGAGAGGTGGTTAATACTACTTTCGTGTTCTTGATTAACAATTCGGGATAGAGAATAATTGATGAGAAGTGTGTTAACTTAAATGAAGCAATAAGTGAAGTTGTGATCTTAAATCTTCATAATCTGATTTTTAATTAGTGGTAATTAGAATTAGTTTAGTTAAATATTTTAATTTATAACATTAAATTCATTTGTTTAAATAAGATTGAGTTGGTTACGGGTTAGTACTTGGTGATTTTTATTAAATAATTCTCTGTGGGAACGATACTCAACTTATCACTTTATTACTTGTTGACCACGTATGCACAGGCAGGTTATTCCAACAGAATAATAAATAACAGAATTAGGTCCGGCATAAAACGTACAGACAGGATATTCCAACAGAATAATAAAGACGGAATCAGGTCCGGCATAAAACGCGCAGACAGGATATTCCAACAGAATAATAAAGACGGAATCAGGTCTGACGTAAAACGCACAGAGAGGATATTCCAATAGAATAATAAAGACGGAACCAGGTCGGGCGTAGAATGCACAAACAAGATGTTCCAATAGAATGATAAATAATGGAACCAAGTCCGGCGTAGAACGCACAGACAGGATGTTCCAACAGAATGATAAATAATAGAATAACAGAAGAATTTCACCAGGTATGCGGTACTTCGCATAGACAGGTTATTCCAACATAATAACAAAGAATGGAATAACAGAAGTTCTCTTCATAGATAAGAAAGAAATAATACTCCCTACGAGTACAACAAATAATTTTCCCTACCTTTGAAAGAAGAGTATTCCGACTAGTAGGTCGAGGATATACTCGAAGAAAACTTGCACTACGCTCAAAGCTTTCTTAAACTCTAAAAAAATACGCTCAAGATTATAGAAGAAGAACTCTCTCTATAGTTTCTCTCTCTAGAGTTTCAGTGAATTCGTAAGAAATAATAAAGGAATGAGCTTCTATTTATAGAAAAAATGGACTGCATAGTAACTAACTCATGAACGGTCCAGATTGATTTACTTTAATCTGACGGTCCATATTTAAAGCAAAATCTTTTAAATAAAATATAATATATTCTATTTATAATATAATAAAACGAATAACTTTATAAAAGATTTTACTATGCAAACACTATGCAGGCACTATGCAAACACTATGCATAATAAAATATAATATATTCTAATTATTGTCTAATAAAACAGATAACTTTATAAAAGTATTCTGTTTTATATAAAAAGATTTTACTATGCAAAACACTATACAAACACTATGCATAATAGAATATAATATATTCTATTTATAGAATAACTTTATAAAAGTATTCTATTTTATATAAAAAGATTTTCTGTATTATTACATTAATAATACCAACAAACTGAGTGACTTATCATGTAAGCATCAATAATTAATATTGTGTGCTACTATGCAATCACGCCATAAAGCATGCCTTTCTTGATATGGGCACATAGAATCCTCTTTATCTTCTGTTTCATGGCATGCTCCCATATACAGATGTGCAGCCATGTGAGCTCCATTCCGGTTAGCTCAGAGGGTCTTCAAGGACAGGCTTGGTCATATAGGAACTTTATCAGACTCATTTTTGAACAGTCCTTAGCCTTTTGCTGGTTGTATCTTCTTGACTGAAGTCTTTCGCTTCATCATTCCTTTGTGTGGTCAGACTGACCAAATACCTGCAGGTTTAAATAAATTTCTATTTTTGGTACCCATAGTTAAATGGGTCCTGCTAGGTTAGTTTTCTAAACCCCTGTTCATCTTATTTGGATAATCATCATATTTATCATCAGCAGACATATCCATACATGCAACTATCTTATGATAATATATTTCGAGATGCATGCTGGTGAGTGTGTGTGGAATATGGCATTAATAACACACTCTTTATCTATGATGGTTTCATCATTCACTGAGTTATGTTCACAATGTTTAAGTGTTCACAGAGTGAGAATCAGCTCTACGATTTTAGGAGTATCTAGTTGATTCATTGAGGTGATCAGTTTCTACAAGTTAGCAAGATCCTCTTGCAGAACTGATCATGCTCTGTGTGTTGTCAAACACTTAGAACATAGGCTTGTACATACATACTAACCCATCAGCAAAGATTACTTCACATAACGTTCATTAGGTCTGTGATGCTCTTATGACCCATTTTAGACTTCCTTCAAGATATCATCTTCACCCTAAAACTTGGATGGAGAGAAAGTTTATAGTCATTTGAGTTTTTATCCTCATGTCACTTTTTCTCTTCACCTTTTTAGGTAGATTATGACTGCTTGACAGAATACTGTTATAGTTCATAAGAAGATGCAATAATGATGTACATTTATAATAGTGAGGAACCGAACCTTTTTACTGTCAGTAATGAAATAGTCATTTATTGAAGATATACTGAGTTTGAGTATTGATGTGCATGGCTTTACTTTTGCTCCTGACAGCTTATTGCTCTTGCTGACCTTTAATCAATCAGTAGTGGTCTTGAAGATATAGATCAAGAGAATCGTAGCCTTAAGATCTTTGACATCTTTGAGTTTACAAAGATATCACCCAGTTGATGGTTGGTCACTCATAGGTTTGAGAAGATCTTATTTCTCCTCTCAATCATCATTTCTTTGTACGCGTGACCTCTTCATCTTTCAGACTGATGAATGTTTTACTCTTTGTCACTGATGTCTCTTGCTCTCTTTCTCTCATCTGGTCTTCAGACTACAAGATTGACTGCAGGCTAGGATTGGTCTTGTTGATATAACAATCGAGGATATGGACCAATCTGAGAAGCTTCAGGTGTATACACATTTTGACCTATACACAATATTTCCAACGTGTGAGTTCTTCTGCATATAACAAGTTACTTACTACTAAACTAAGTTTAGAACAATGTTAATGCCTGGGATCAGACTCAAAGCGATTAGCTTTTGAATATAGCATGAGAACCTGCTCTGATACCAATTGTTAGTTCCCAGAGGGCACAATAGATCTAGAAGGGGGGTTGAATAAATCCTTTTTATTTCAAATACTTTTCTGGTTTATGATGTATTGTTCATATTAGAGTATATGACAAACATAAGAATCTTTTTAAGCACAGCAGAATAAGTAAAAGATTTCCCTTCATTGATATATTCATAATCATATATACATTATTTGTTGGGTTAATTTAGTTGTAAGCAGTTAAAACATACATAGCAGTTATAGCAGTTATAGCAGTTATAGACATAATGTAAAAGACACAAGAGATTTTAAGTGGTTCAGAGACTCAAGCTCTTAATCCACTCTTCTGCTTTCAACTAGCAGGATTTCCACTAAGGAAGGGCAGCACCCTGAATCTCTACGATTCTTTCAAGGCCAGCAGCCTTGGAACTTCAGTTCACTAAGAACTCTTTAAGGCCAGCAGCCTTGGGACTCTTCTAGTTCCCTTGGAACTCTTCAAGCCAAGCAGGCTTGGAACTTCGTTTAGTCTCTCTGGACAAGGACCCTTTGGCCCTGCTTTGTTTAGTCCCTCTGGACAAGGACCCTTTGGACCTGCTTCATTTAGTCCCTCTGGATAAGGACCCCTTAGGCCCTGGCTTCATTGAGTTGTTTGTTTGTTGTTGTTGGAGTCGGTGCTGAGCTGATAAGATGTCTTCATGCTCTGAACATCTTCTATCCTTAGCAGCTTGGCTTGATCATCCTTGAGGAGCAGTTGAGTGTTGCATGATGCTCAAGCTTCTTAGGTTCCTCAACTACTCCGGATGATCCCTTGATGAACTGCCTTGAAGATCATTCTCCTTGATACTTGATGGCTGCACATGAGAGGCTTCCAAGATGGCTTTTGTGATCTCCCTTCTTGCTACTCGATGCCTTCCCATGATAGACTTGCTAAGATGACCGTAAGGTCTTCTCTATTATACTTAGAGTCTTCCAATGATGGACATCTAGATGACATTATGCTCTTCTTTCTCTCGGCAGTTCAGAACACTCTTCATGTGGTAGAAGTCTCACTTCTACATAGTAGAACTCACAATTCTACTTCTTTCTTGATCTGACTTCTGAGTGTTCTTGGTAGATCGTAGAGTGAGCCTTCAGACTCACTATTACTCGGTTGGATCAGTCCACCTTTTCTCCAGGAATACACAACTCCAGCAACCTTGGATCTTTGAAGCTCTTTCTCATTTATACTTCTTCCCAATCCTTCCGTTGTAAAGTAATCGTTGAAGGCTATTCAAATATCTTTACAGATCTCAAGTTGCTTGATGTAGACTGCTTGATGTGACTTGTCATACTTTTTCTGACGCTGCAGTCTACTGTTTCACCTACCCTATCAGATGTATCACTTTACTGTCTTGGGCAGGTTGAAGACTTTATTACTTCTTCTGATTTCTTGATCAGAGGTTGTCCTTTTTCATCGATGCTCTCAATAAGCACTTGTCCGAATGTTACCCTTCAGATTGAACTGTTGCTAATGCTTCAGTCTTCAGGTATTCGAACTCTACGACTCTGATGCATGTCTTCAAGGAACTGATCGTAGTGTCTTGTTGATTGTTGCTCATTGACTAGTAGAGTTAACACTACGATCCTGAAGAGTGTTGCTTGGATCTTCACTGAAGAACACCTCTTCACTGTATTGTGCAGTGCTTCAATACTTCTGTTTGCTTCCACTATTCTCAGATACTGATGGCCTAATTCCTTGCTCTGGTCCCTTTCTGAGTATCAAGACACTTCAAATTTATGGCGCGTCCAGCTTGCTTTCTCCTGGTTATCTTTCGCTCACTTATCATCAATGAACTGACCCTGCACTTAATCACTTTAGGCTTGTTCTTCAGAGGCTGACCAGTATCTCGGTTCACCTTCCATCAGTTCTTTCTTTGTCTGACAAACACTACGATCCTGGTTGCTTCCAAGATCGTTGTCTTCTGTTCTCTTGATAGCAATTGCATTAGCTGACTTTTCCTTAGTCAGCTGCTGAAGTCTTCTTTAAATCATCTTGTGGAAGACTTCATCACAAATGGCCTTTCAACTCAATCTTGATGCTAATTGGATTGGTGCTTAGTTCTTCTGCTAGCTTGCATGCCATTCGTTGAGTGCTCTCTGGTTCCCTTACTGTGGATTGCATCTTTGTAGTGCCAACCAGAGGCTTCGTACCTTTGGATATTCTGGGAGTGCTCATTCTTTGAGAACCGTATCTGCTCTATGATTCTGACTTGGCATTGTGAGCACTTCTGTTGGAGTCGTAGTTCTGAACTCTACGATTCAGCTTTGGCTGTGCAGACACTATGATCCTGAGATCAGATCTTGACACTCTATGATTTTTGCCTTGTGCTTGTTGTCTTCATCTGATCTTGCCCGACTACGATCTCTGTATGCACTCAATGGACTCTACGAACTCAGAGTGTAGTCTACGATCCTTGACTTGGCTTCGACATCACTAGGCTCTACGACTCTGAGTGTAGTCTACGTTTCGGACTTGGCTTTGGCAGATGATCATTCGGCTCTTAGGCAGGCTGTCTCTACGATTCTGAACATGACTTCCTCAGCACACTATGATCTTGAGGAAGCTCTTCTCGATACACTACGATCCTTCTACGTTTCCCCTGGCAGTCTACGAACTCCGAGATCTACTATCTTGCATACTCCTATTCTGTCTCGATAGCTCCCGAGTTAACCTTGACTCACCTGGCAGACTACGACTTCTGGTGCAGTGCTCGACGATCAGACTAGCCTATCTATTACATCATAAGATCAACCTAACAAGCTTGATCTTTCTATATTTATAGTCCTTGTACATCATTTCTTTTTAAGGACTTTACAAAGATGTTTTGCTCATGTAGGATCAACCTAACATATTTGATCAATTCATTCTAAGTCCTTGTACATATATTTCTATTATCTATCAAAGGACTTTACAGCTTTTCTTAATACAAGCATACTTGTATATTATTCATTCATATATATATATATATATATATATATATATATATATATATATATATATATATATATATATATATATCATAATCAAATCATATATAAATAGGAATAGCATTCACATGCTTATTCCTGACATAAGACTTATCTTAACTCATTTGTAAGGTGTTAATGTAAGAAGATCTAGTAAGGTTTTATAGTAATTAAACGAAGAACATAAAGACGTAATGAGTGAACCATGAATGAAATTCAACGTTGGTAATTAACCATTTATGATTGAATGTTGGTTAAAGATGTAAGACCGTTAATGAAACATAACGAAGTATAAAGAGTTGAATCGACTTTAATAACGAAGTTAATTCAAATAAAACATAGAAGATAAAGAAGTTGGTTAGAACCGTAAAGATAGTTTATGTGATAACTAATTGCAGTGTGCTATGTGAATGTATCATGTAGATCCTGTAAAGACTGAGAATAGTTGAATTGTAAATTCGAAGACGCTTGAAGGAAAGTCTTTCTTAACGTTTGTCTGACCTTTATGTTAGTCAAGTTTTTACGTGATGCATGTTATACAATGCATGAATAGTAAATAGAAAAGAGTCGATGCCTGTTTTATTTGGGCTAGACAAGTATTAAAGAGTTGATTGATTTGTTATAAGTCTGTTGATATAGAACTGTTAACGCTATCCTATGCCAAGTATTTGGTACGGATGAGAAGGTAAGTTTGTCTATGTACAAACAAAAGTATTTTCATCGATTATTCGATGGGCACGCGAGGTTGCCAAATGTTGAACGTAAATACGTTTAATGTAAGAGTGTTGATCAACATAGAGTACAATAGGCTGATCACCTAGAAGTGCTCGTAAGTAAAGACGGGTGGATGGCCTTAGTGCCAGATATCATTTTCAAGTATGAAAATGAAAAGAGTATGTTCCTGGTCTATTGACCGGTTCATCATTCCTAAGCTATTATATATACTCTGGAATTGTTGTAAGAGAAGTATTAGTCAAGTATTTCATAATGCTTCATAGATAATTGTTCAGATATGGATATAAAGCATGTATTTGTTGATGTGATATTCATATGATTTTTTGTTAAGACTTGCTGAGCTAGTTTTGCTCATTCTTGCTTGAACCTTATGTTTGCAGCTAAAGCCGAACGAACTTAGAGTTCTAAGAGAGATAAAGGCAAGGCTAAGATGGACACTTAACCGTCCTGTAATAGACTAGTATATTTGTATGTAATACACTTATGAAGAACAACGAATGTATATGGTTATGAACCTGAGAAAGGATTTATTACAGATGTAATACAAAGATAGTAATTACACTCGTTTCATTGTTATTTCAATGGAATGATTGTATGTAATATAGTATCGTGGAGCACCATCTGTCGGGTTGGAAGATACCCGGATTTATGGGCGTCACAGGTTGGTATCAAAGCATTAAGTTATAAAACTTAAGGGGGGAAGAACCTTAGGCTAATAACCTCGTAGGAAAGGAAGAGTCCGAAGAAAGTTAACTTGAGTCAAATGAGTTAATAAGGTATTGAGGAAACTCAGTACCAAAAGATTTAAAAGATGGAAAGGAACCCTGAATGGATTAAATATGATTTGTGCTTATATTATTGTGTATTATGTACTAATCAATTTGTTATGTGTTATTGTAGATGTCGGTTGATAGCATGATGTATAGGGATATATATGTGATCAGCGAGGAGTCCGTGAACCGAGTTGAGACAGTACCTGTGCCTATAGCAGACATACCTGTAGTGATCCTAGAGGAGTCAGAGCCCGAGGAATATTACTCGGAGGAGGACTATTCGGAGGAGACCATGGGGATAACATCATATTTGAATATGATGATTGATGTGGAGGATGACATGGAGGTAACATAAATTAATACAGTGATTTCTGCCCTAGAGTCTACACCTACCGAGACTATGAGGGCAATGTACCTCTCAGTGCTTGACCGTAACGTGTAACTGCACAATATGGCGCATCACCAGAAGGAAGAGATCAGTGATCTCTATGGGGCGAAAGAGTCTGCAGAGTCAGACTATGAGATAGAGCACGATGAGAAAGTGCTCATGACTGACAAGGCCCAGGACTATAAGAACGAGGTCATAGAACTTCGCAAGAAACTGGTTAAAAAAGACCAGAAGATAGCACGAATGTCATATATAAATGACAGTGCGCACGAGGATTTCAAGCTTAAGATAGCTTGTTATTCTATTGAGTCGGGACATACACGACATACTATAAGTCGAGATATTGTGTCGATTCTGGCGAACCAGAAGCATGAGAATGCTGTTAGGCAGTACTAGGAGTAGTATGGTAAATACTTTTGTGTAGTGACGTAAAGCCCTCTTTTGTATAATTAAAGGGTAGTCTTTTTGTAAATCCCAATTTTTGTTGAAGTCAATCGCAAGATAATATGTAATAGCTTTTGGGCTATGGAAAGCAACTTGTAAATAGTTTTGAACTATAAAGAAGCATTTTAATATAAGGAAGTTTTATTTTTAAATTGCTTTGTTGTGTATGAGTTATGGTCCAATTGTTTGACGACTAATAACGAAGTAAGTAAATAAGTAATAATGGAAATTTATTTATTTAATCAGAAATGCCGCCAAGAAGAAGACAACGTAACCAAGAAGCGGAATCACACAATGAGAACGAGGGGGGTCCTAATAACCCAATGCAAGAGTTCGTTAATTTATTAACGGCTGCATTTAACCAAGCTAGGGGTAAAGCACCCGCAGGACCTAGGGTAGCCCAAACGACTACCTTTAAGGAATTTAAAAGTGTAGGTCCACCCGAATTTAAGGGAACAACGGACCCAATGGAGGCTCACACATGGGTCAAGGAAATAGAGAAGGCGTTTGTTATTACAAACGTAGTTGAGGCGCAAAAGACCTCTTTTGTGACCTATATGATGAAGGGGGAAGCCAACTACTGGTGGGAGGCTCACCAGGATGGGGCTGGAGTGGAAGCTGTTACATGGGAACAGTTTAAGAAGGTATTCTTCAAGAACCATTTCCCTACTAACATGTAAGGGAGAATGGAGATTAAGTTCTTAGAACTTAAGCAGGGGGACATGACTGTTCCCCAATATGCGGCCAAATTCAATGAATTGGCGAGGTTTGCTCCACACCACATAGACACGGAGGAGAGGAAGGCTCGTAGGTTTGAGCAGGGCCTAAAACCCTGGCTCTATAGTAGGATATTGGTTTTTCAGAGTGCTTCCTACAGGACCATTCTGGAAAAGGTGATAATAGCGGAGGGTGGTAGCGAGGCGTTGACCCAGTACCACAAGAATAGAAAGAATAAGGGTAAGGGAGAGGGAGGAAATAAGGCAGAGGTTGCCAGTGGAAGTGACAATATGCCTAAGAGGAAGAATTTTAACCCTGGGAATACTGGGGCAAAACAAGGGGATCCTAAACGGAGGATGGAGGCATGTAAGACATGCGGTAAGACTCATCTGGGAGTCTGCCTGAAAGGGAAGACTGATTGTTATAACTATGGGCAGGAGGGTCATATATCTCCTAACTGTCCTAATCCTAAGAAAAGTCGGGGATGTTTTGTTTGTGGGTCGGTAGACCACATGGCAAGAAATTGCCCAAAGAAAGGGGCGGAGGGTAGTAAGGGTCCTGGTAGTGGTAATTTAGTCATTATTGGACCAACACCATCATTGGGTAGACCCTCAGCCCGAACGTTTAATATGACAGTCCAAGATGCGGTTGCATTAACGGATGTAGTAGCATGTATCATTCCAGTCAACGAAATAAATGCTTATGAGTTATTTGACTCGGGTGCTACTTGTTCTTTTATAGCATGTGGATTTGCTCAGCAGTTGGGATTAAGTCCTGAAAAATTAGGAATACCTTTAGACGTTAAGGTAGAAAATGAGGAGATAATTCCCATTGAACACATTCATAGGAATTGCTTTGTAGATATCATGTGTAATAGATTATCGGTAGATCTTTTACCGATAAGATTAAGAGAATTCGATGTGATTCTCGGTATGGATTGGTTAATTAACCATAAAGCAAGAATAGATTGTCATAAAAAGAGTGTAAACCTGAGGCTTCCTAAGAAACCTGAGGTGGTGTTTTATGGAAATAAATCACCGGGACGTTCTTGTTGTCTAACCTTGACACAATCTAGGAAGATGTTGAAGAAGGGGTGTAAGGGTTATCTGTGTCAAGTGGTGGATACCCAAAGAGTGGGAACATCATTGGAACAGATAGCGGTGGTTCAAGAATTCACCGATGTATTTCTGGAGGAGTTACCTGGTATTCCGCCGAATAGGGATGTAGAGTTTGTGATTGGTTTGTTACCGGGTACGACACCAGTTTCAAAGGCACCATATAGGATGGCGCTAGTTGAGATGAATGAGTTAATGGTTCAGTTACAGGAACTATTAGATAGAAAGTACATTCAACCAAGTGTGTCACTGTGGGGAGCACCGGTGTTGTTTGTAAAGAAGAAGGACGGATCGTTACGACTTTGTATCGACTATCGGGAGTTGAACAAGTTAACGATTAAGAATAAATACCCGTTGCCCAGGATCGATGATCTATTTGATCAGTTAAAAGGGGCAAAGTATTTTTCTAAAATAGATTTGCGCACGGGGTATCATCAATTGAAAGTGAGGAAGGAAGATATACGTAAGACGACGTTCAGAACACGTTATGGGCATTACGAGTTTTTGGTTATGTCGTTTGGGTTGACGAATGCGCCAGCCACATTCATGGATATGATGAACAAAGTGTTCAAATAGTATTTGGACAAGTTCGTCGTAGTGTTCATTGATGATATTCTAGTCTATTCCAAGATGCCAGAAGATCATGCTGAACATCTAAGAATAGTGTTGGAAACACTATGAAGGGAGAAGTTATATGCGAAATTCACTTAGTGTGAATTTTGGCTCGAACAAGTGCAGTTTCTAGGACATGTTATAGACAAAAATGGCATATCTGTAGATCCAGCGAAAGTGGAAGTGGTGAATGAGTGGGAGCAACTGAAAACGCCAACCGAGGTTAGGAGTTTTCTAGGGTTAGCAGGATACTATAGAATGTTCATTCAGGATTTTTCTAAATTAGCTACTCCGCTGACAAACCTGACAAGGAAGTCGGTAAAGTATGTATGGACAGAAAAGTGTGAGCATAGTTTTCAAGAGCTAAAAAGGAGGTTGAGTGAGGTACCTGTATTATCTTTACCAGATGATACGGGGAATTTTGTAGTTTATAGCAATGCTTCGCATAGAGGACTAGGATGCGTGCTTATGCAGCATGGCAAGGTTATTGCGTGTGCGTCACGTCAGTTAAAGGATTATGAGAAGGTCTATCCTACTCATAACCTAGAACTGGCAGCTGTAGTTTTTGCTTTAAAAATATGGAGACATTATTTATACGGGAAAAAATGTGAGATATACATGGACCATAAAAGTCTGAAATATATCTTCACACAGAAGGAGTTGAACATGAGGCAGAGAAGGTGGTTAGAATTGATAAAAGATTATGATTGTGATATCTTATATCATCCGGGGAAGGCGAATGTAGTAGCTGACGCGTTGAGTCGGAAGGGTAGAGAGAAACTGTCAATGTTAACGACTTAGAATGAGTTAATAACAGAGATGACGAGGATGGAATTAGAAGTTAAGTTACCAAGTGAAATGGGAGAGATGTTATTTGCAATAGAAACTCAACCAACGATAGTAGAACGGGTTAAGGAAGTACAACTAAGTACTGAAGAATGCAAGCAGATGAAGAAGATAATGAAGGATGACGTGAAGACTAAGTATAACCTTGATAAAGAAGGTTTACTTCGTTTTGAAGGAAGAATTTGGATTCCAAATAATTTCGAGTTGAAAGAAGAGATTATGTGCGAGGCCCATAGTTCGAGGTACTCGATACATCCTGGTAGTACTAAGATGTATCAAGATCTTCGTCAGAACTTTTGGTGGCCGAACATGAAGAGGGAGATTGCAGAATATGTTAGTAAGTGCTTAAGTTTTCAGAAAGTTAAGGCTAAACACCAAAGACCGAGTGGACTGATACAACTACTGGAGATTCCGGAGTGGAAATGGGAGCATAACACCATGGACTTTGTGGTGGGACTTCCAACGACAAGAAAAGGATACGATGCTATTTGGGTAATAGTGGATCGGTTAACTAAATCGGCTCATTTTCTACCAATAGGAGTTAGGTATAACCTAGAGTAGTTAGCTAAGCTATATGTCAAAGAAATCATTTCTAGACAGGAGTACCTGTTTCGATTGTGTCCGATCGTGATCCACGATTCACGTCGAACTTTTGGAAGAGTTTGCAAGAGCAAATGGGAACGCAGTTGAGATTGAGTACGCCGTATCATCCACAGACGGATGGACAAAGCGAACAGACAATTCAAACGCTAGAAGATATGTTAAGATCTTGCGTTATGGATTTCACGGGGAGTTGGGACGAACACCTACCATTGGTAGAATTCGCTTACAACAATAGTTTTCACGCTAGTATAGGGATGTCGCTACGAAGCGTTGTATGGAAGGAAGTGCAGAACACCACTTTATTGGGTTGAAGTAGGTTAACGTCGAATGTTGGGACCTAAGATGGTACAACAAACAGCAGACATGGTGAAGCTAATAAGAGCTCGATTAGTAGCGGCTCAAGATAGACAACGAAAGTATGCAGATCCTCATCGAGAGAAGAGGGAGTTTAAAGTAGGGGCTTATGTCTTTCTAAAAGTATCACCTTGGAAAGGGAAGATACGTTTTGGGAAGAAAGGGAAGTTAAGTCCGAGGTTTGTAGGACCTTTTGAGATTTTAAGGAGGATAGGGGAGGTAGCTTATGAAGTAGCCTTACCTCCATAAATGGAAAGAATACAAAATGTGTTTCACGTGTCTGTGTTGCATCCTTATAAACTGGACTATAAGCATGTAATAGAGTATGAGTCTATTCAAGTAGAAAAAGACTTAACGTATGAAGAACTTCTGATTCAGATTATTGATATGAAGGAACAAGTCTAGAGAAATAAAGTAATACCTTCAGTAAAAGTAATTTGGAGTAACCACGATGCTGAAGAAGCAACGTGGGAGCTCAAAAGTAAAATGAAGGAAAAGTTTCCTCATTTGTTTATATAAGAGTAGCGAGATTCTGGGGACAGAATCCTTATAAGGAGGGAAGAATGTAACGCCCGAGAATTTCGAATTTTCATTAAATTAAATTTTTATTTGATTATGTGAATTTAATTGATTTGTTATGTGAGTAAGATGTTCGAAGGTTGTTATATGACCTAGAACATATGGATGTAGTTAGTATTCTGGCTTTGTGCTACAATTAACTGTTGTGAATTATCAAGACGAGAACGAAGGTTTTCTAAGATTGTTTGCGTAAAAACACTATTCATCCGATGTCGTTTGGAGCTAGGGTTTGAAATTCTGAGAAACGCGTAATGTTAGAATATGACGATATTATGGAATATCCAATAATATTTCCGTTATGGCAAACAAAGTTTTCTTCTGCGGACTTAAAACCTAAGGGTTTGTGAAAGAGGGTTCCGAAAGGGAAATGGAATGCGTATATTTGTTTAGATTATTATATGTATGGAATATGAGTATTATACTAGTATGTATATGAGTATGATATGAAGAATAGTACGACGTATAATACGATTATTATATGAATATTATACGAAGAGAATACGTGAATAATACGCATAGAATACGAGTTGTATTATTAGAGTATGAGCTAAAGATTTTATCCAATCCAATTGGACTTGGATTAATAAAAAGCCCAATGAATTAAGTATACAAGCCCAAGTCAAGGCCCAATATTAGATTGGTTAAAGCTCAATGTTTATTAATGTCAAGCCCAATCCAAAGAATTAAATCGTGGGTCGAACCGGCGGGTCAAGGGATGGGTAAAACCCATGGGGAAGACCCATGGGCATGGTGGGCCGGCCACTTGGAGTGCAAGGCAAGATTAACACTTGGTCATCACCAAGTACTTTACTTGGTGACAAAGTGGTAATTAAGTAAGGAGGTGGAAAATTGGACATTTTTGCCCTCATTTGATTTTCTATAAATAGAAAGCTAGGTTTGAATTTTTGTTGTTTTACAAAGCTTGTCCAACATATTTGAGAGAGAGAAAAGAGCTAGAAACTTATAATCCTTCTACTTCCAAGCAAACCATTAGACGTTTATCAAGAACGTTAACTACTTCAAGGTAAATTCTCATAAACCGTAATCTTCATCTTTTTCGATTTCTTTCTCATAGAAGAATCGTAGATGGGTGGGGCATGTTTATTGAGGAGAGATAAGGATGCATAGTAATGACCAAATCATTGATAGGACATGACCAAATATAAATCGTAAGTGGTCACGTGAGTTAAAACCATAAAAAAGTCTTGAACGTGAACTTAGTTTTGAATTAACGTTTAAGAATCGATATAGCTAAGGAATGTGCCTATTGCTTGGTTAGGATGTAAATATGAAGTCCATGGAGTATTCCTTGTGATTTGGCTTAGAGAACATTAGTAACGAATTTATGATGAACGAAAATAGACGTTAAACGTCGAAAACGTATAAAGTCCGGATTAAAGGTCAAAAGTTGCCGTGTGACTTGAAAACGTTGGTTTCCAATGTCAACACATGAGATAAGGTAATTAAGAGTCGTTTGCGAAAGAATCATCGCATTCCGACTTATAACGAAGAAAACGAGTATTGAACGGACGAAAACGTTAAACGAACGCTCAAAAATGAACTCAAAGGTGAATTCTGAGTTAACGAATTCAGAAATATGAAATTCTTATATGAATACATAAAGGATGTAATTCCTGACTTGTAGAAATTCGAATGGGTCAATTCGGATGTAAAACGAACAAATTAGGAAGCCGGGAGTTTCGTTAAGAAACCAAACTGTTTTGGCCAACTGGTGCACAGGTTCGGCGCCGCAGCGCCAAACCCTGTGTTATCTGTCACGCCACAGCGCCAGTTATGGTCGGGAGAAAATAAAAAAAGTCTGGAGACTCGCGCCGTAGCGCGAGGGTTTGTACATGGACTCGCGCCGCAGCGCCAAGTCCGGGCAAAACCTCTGGAGAGTGGCGCCACAGTGCCACTAGAATGCATAGGATGTCGCGCCGCAGCGCCGACAATAGAAAAAGGTTGACCAAGTTAGTTTTTGTTCCATTTTGAATGAAGACTTAATGTAAGATATTGAAGGTACATTATAAGACTTACCTTAACTCATTTGTAAGGTGTTAATGTAAGAAGATCTAGTAAGGTTTTATAGTAATTAAACGAAGAACATAAAGACGTAATGAGTGAACCGTGAATGACATTCAACATTGGTAATTAACCATTTATGATCGAATGTCGGTTAAAGATGTAAGACCGTTAATGAAACGTAACGAAGTATAAAAAGTTGAATCGACTTTAATAACGAGTTAATTCAAATAAAACATAGAAGAGAAAGAAGTTGGTTAGAACCGTAAAGATAGTTTATGTGATAACTAATTGTAGTGTTCTATGTGAATGTATCATGTAGATCTTGTAAAGACTGAGAATAGTTGAATTGTAAATTCAAAGACGCTTGAAGGCAAATCTTTCTTAACGCTTGTCTTACCTTCATGTTAGTCAAATTTTTCACTACAAACTAACAGAAACAGCATAATTTCTCCTTCGCAGATAACGAATTTGGACCAGTCCGTTACATTCTGGTTTTCTTCTAGTCCTGAAACCAGTTCTACCCGATTGATTGAATCTGGCCTTTGTTTTAATCTCAAACCATTATTTATTTTATTTTGATCAAAGTGTTCAAAAATTTGAAATATATTAAAATTATAATTTATTCCAAAAAATAAAAGGATTACAATAAAATAATTATTTCAAACAAAATAACAGATAATGAGAAAAAAATGGCATTAGACACCATATAAACTCATGAATTTATATTCACTTCCTAAAATAATAAAATACGCATATATGGATTGTTATTCAACATGAACGGAAGAACAAACCGTCATGATAGCGCCACATTTAAGTCTGAACAATCTATATGTACAATTCATGCCCCGAAAAAAACCTAACAAAAAAAAATCCACAGAAAACAAAATCTCCCAATTGAAATATATGATAATAAAATCTCCTCATAAAAGAAAAATAAACGAGTCATAAAAAATAAGTCCACAACAAGAAGGAATAATAATTTATTATATTAAAATAAGACAGATCTATGGTATGGTATTAATAGCTATTCTAGCCCATTCCAAGGGAAAAAAAACAATCAATCATTTTTGTGCCAATTAATTTTATGTTAAATGTGAATTGTTACTCACATATAATTGTAAGTGATAAAGTATAAGATATTTTTTTGATAAAGGAGTATATTAAAAGCATCAAACAAATATTCTTTTAAAAAATCAAATTTCAATCATAAATTTGGAACTCCTATATAACAAGTACTCCCTCCTCCGTCCCTAATTATTTATTTGACGTTTTAGAGGTGGACACAAGAATTAAGATAATGATTGAAAATCATTAAATATAGTACTCAATTGTCTATAATGCCCTTAAATCTTTTGTTGGGATAAGGAGAGTTTTATTAGGATAAGAAGAGTTTTGTTGGGATAAGAAGAGAGAAAGAGTTTAAAGTGTCCAAAAAATAGGAAGAATAATGAGGGGTAATTTTGAAAAAATTGTCATTAATTCTCCTAGATTTGAACAAATGTCAAATAATTAGGGGCAAATAAAAAACTCTAAAACGTCAAATAATTAGGGACTGAGTGAGTATTTTTTTGGTTCCAAAATTGAGGTCATAAATTTCAATCATACCCCCATTTCAATCAAAATTGAGGTCATAATAATGACTACAAAGTAGGTAAGCTAATTGAGGACGGAATGAAAATCTCAACACGATTCTAGGTTTGTACCTATTGGTAATGGTCCCTATGACATAACAACAAGCTTCCTTCCTTACAAAATAGAGTTCTTCTACTACACATGAAAGTTCCACAGTTTTTGGCTTCCATTTTGGACTTTGATGCTACTGCCATTAATAGTCAGTCAATGCATGCATGCATGCATGCATATGCTTTTTTGAATTAAATACTAAGCTCTTTTTTTTCCTTTTTTTTAAGTTTGAGATTAAGTTAGAAGTCGATTGGCTTTTTTTTTGTCGCGAAGAAATAGCACAATCTTTGCCTCCTAGACATGAGATTATCGAGTTACAAGTTAAAGTTATATGTTTCATGATGTACCAATTCTTACGTCTCCTACTACAGGTGGCTCATTCCTGATATTTTTAAAATAAATAAAATGATCGAGAGTAAAAAAAAAAAATCTTTTGTGTACAATCCTACATAATCTCGAATACAACTGTGGGTGGCAACATATTTAAAACTAATGATTTTGAAAAAAAATTTTATGTTTTCAAAATAGTGTTTGATTTAAAAAATGACAAATCAAGAATATTATACCACTTTATTATTCTAAAATATAAATATATCTATGATTTTATAACGGATTCAAAATAAAATGTATTTTTAATTTTGAAACGGAGAAGACAGCCGTACATTTTCACAAGTTTATTTAAATAATAAGAAATAATATATGAACAATTCTTATTGCCATGATAAACTTTTTAAATTTATTATTTTAAAGTTATCTTAGTGACAAATATTACCAAATTAAATAAAAGACAAGCTAGATTTGTCAACTAATACAAAAAACTTATAAAATAGGATATGGAATAACTTGTTGAATGATTGAAGAGGTGTTTAACTTCTTATCCATGGCTCTCGATATAAAATTTGGTTTAACCTCTTGACAAAGACTAGTATAATTAAATACTTTTCCTTGTTTTCATCAAGCTTGGATTATTTATTATTTATTCTTATTCATATGTTCTTTTAATTGGATAAGAATAATAGTAGCACTAAATACAACATAGAAAAATCTTTGTACATGTTAAGAAAAGAATTTTAAATAGAAAAATAATGACTAAAAACTTAAAATGGAGTAAATTTATAAATAAATTAAGATATCCTTGAACAAAATTAAACTTACTTTATTTAAACTCAACAAGTTTGATAACTCGTGTCAAGCACGAACTTATTTATATTAATTTTTTCATAAATATTTGATAATTTTTTATTAATATATTTATTATTTTTCATCGACATAATATATATATAATATTGAAGATAATTATATATATATATATATATATATATATATATTACTGTATACAAAAAGTTTTTACATTGACCGCAACTTTATATATATATATATATATATATATATATATATATATATACACAGAGGATCAGGTCCGGACTCCCGGACGGGAGAAAATCCGGACCTGATTTTTTTTCTTTTTTTTTTTTTTTTTTGGTAGAACAACTAAAAAAAAAAATTATGGAACTGAAATTTTTCAATAATACAGTGTTTTGGGTGTGTTTTTAATACCTACCCCAACCAATGTATGTACAGTCTGCCCAGACTGTACAGACATGTTTCGTTATAAGCATCCAAATCACACCCAAAACACTGTATAATGTAAAAATTCCAATTCCATAAATTTTTTTTTTTTAGTTGTTTCAAAAAAAAAAAAGCAAAAAAAAAAAAAAAAAAAAAAGTCCGGATTTTAACAAAATCCGGGAGTCCGGACTGGATCCGAACTCTATATATATATATATATATATATATATATATATATATATATATATATATATATATATATATATATTTTAAGATATAAAAAAAATTTATATATTATATCAAAAAAATAAAGAGTTTAGAATATTTAACTTGATATTGACTCATAACCAATCAAAATGACTTATCTGAGCTATACCGTGTTTAGTTCAAGTTCAACTCGTTTGTATTCAGTTTGAACTCATTTAAACTTGACATGTTTAATATTTTAAAATAATAAATCTATAATATATATAATTTGAATATATATACATATATATATATATAGTAATTAATTATTATTGTTTATAATTGATTTAGGGGGGTGTATTCAAATAAGATTTTTAAAGACTTTTTTTAAGTGACAGACTTGTAGTTTGTGAATTTTAATGACTTTTAAAGATTTTAAAGACTTTTTTAAAATGACTTTTATAGACTCCATGAAACAAGTGACATATATTAATAGATTTTTTACCAAGATTTTAATAGACTTTATGTGAGACCCCGAATTTTATGAAATAAAAGTATTCAATTTTTCTATTTTGGTAAATAGTTAAATTGATAAAAGTTTAAAGTTAAGGGTAATAATTAAATTTTTTCCAAAGTAAGCAAGTTGTTATAAAATAATCGGTAAAAAGTTATTTAGTATATATATAATGGTACCCACTGTGATGGTGACATGTTGGTGGGAGGGGAACATGTGGAGCCCATATGTTGGAAGAAGACCAGTTACCTTCATGGGAGGGCACTCCCTTATTGGTTGTCTTAGTTTTGTTTTATTATTAGTTATAAAACAAAAAAATTCTCTTTCCTAAGAAGGATCTGGTTGTCTAAGTTTTTATTTTATTATTAGTAATAAAACAGAAAAGTTTTTTATATAAAATAGAATACTTTTATAAAGTTATTTGTTTTATTAGACAATAATTATAATATATTATATTTTATTATGCATAGTGCCTGCATAGTATTTTGCATAGTAAAATTTTTTATATAAAACAGAATACTTTTATAAAGTTATTAGCTTAAAAATAGAATATATTATATTTTATTTAAAAGATTTTGCTTTAAATATGGACCGTCCGATTAAAAGTAAATCAATCTGGATCGTTCATGGATTGGTTACTATTAAGGCTATTCTTCTATAAATAGAAGCTCATTCCTTCATTATTTCTTACGAATTCACTGAAACTCCAGAGAGAAAAACTATATAGAGAATTATTCTTCTATAATCTTGAGCGTATTTCTTTAGAGTTTAAGAAAACATTGAGAGTAGTGCAAGTTTTCTTCGAGTATATCCTCGTCCTACCAGTCGGAATACTCTTCTTTGAAAGGTAAGGGATATTATTATTATAGTAAGGGGTATTATTTTTTTTTGTATTCATGAAGAGATCTTCTATTATTACATTCTTTATTATTATATTGGAATAACCTGTTTATGCGAAGTACCGCATACATGGTGAAATTCTTCTATTATTCCATTCTTTATTATTATGTTGGAATAACCTGTTTATGCGAAGTACCGCATACATGGTGAAATTCTTCTATTATTCCATTCTTTATTATTATATTGGAATAACCTGTTTATGCGAAGTATCGCATACATGGTGAAATTCTTCTATTATTCCATTCTTTATTATTATGTTGGAATAACCTGTTTATGCGAAGTATTGTATACATGGTGAAATTCTTCTATTATTCCATTCTTTATTATTCTATTGGAATAACCTATTTATGCGAAGTATCGCATACATGGTGAAATTCTTCTATTATTCCATTCTTTATTATTATGTTGGAATAACCTGTTTATGCGAAGTATCGTATACATGGTGAAATTCTTCTATTATTTCATTCTTTATTATTCTGTTGGAATAACCTGTTTATGCGAAGTACCGCATACATGGTGAAATTCTGTTGTTATTCCATTCTTTATTATTCTGTTGGAATATTCTGTCGGTGCGAATTTCGCCTGACCTGGTTCTGTTCTTTATTATTTTGTTGGAATATCCTGTCTGTGCGTTTTACGCCGGACCTGGTTCCGTCTTTATTATTCTGTTGGAATTTTCTGTCGGTGCGTATTACGCACGCATTGTAAAATTCTTCTGTTATTCCATTCTTTATTATTATGTTGGAATAACCTGTCTATGCGAAGTACTGCATACATGGTGAAATTCTTTTATTATTCCATTCTTTATTATTATGTTGGAATAACATGTATATACGAAATACTGCATACATGATGATTTTTTTTTATTATTCCATTCTTTATTATATTGTTGGTTATTGGTTTTACAGTTGTATGTCTTTGACCTGTAGTGTAAAGATGATATGTTGTTGAATATCTTTGGACTGTAGTGCAAAGATGATCTGTTATTTGATGGCCTGTAGTGTGAAGATGGACAGGTGTATAACATGATTATGACCACTAGTGATACTAACGAATATCATTGGTCGTAGTGCATAGATAATTCAATGATGTGATTGGCAGGATCATGACCATTAGTTAACAGTTGAATGTCTTTGGTCGTAGTGCACTGACAGGCAATTGATTGGTATGATCATGACCATTGTTTTTAATAGTTGAATATCTTTGGCCCGTAGTGTAAAGATAGACAACTGATTGGTATGATCATTGTTATTACATTTGAATATCTTCAGCATTTGGGGTAAGGATATTGAGTAAACGTTCTATTAAGCCTTTGTGGCAAGAAAGAACTGTTAATTCACATTATTATAAATATGAATTTTGAATTTAACTAACATCTTTGGTGGTTCAGATGAAGACAAGTGTTGAAAGTTTTATTTGTCTTAAGTATAACAAAGAACTATTAATGAGTATTACAGAAATAAAATATCAACGATGGACTTTTAATTTAGAGGAGATAGTAGACATTATGTTCTACTTGACTCTTCTAATGGATTGTTGATTCCGCTGCATGCAATTATGGTTGAAAACTTTTATTATCTATCATATGTTATAAATCTCTGATTTATTCTGATAAAGGATATTGATAAATTAATTATCTTAGCCATGATATTTTTTACTGGGCTAATTGTGCTCACCCTTTTGCTTCACAATTTCTTTCAGGTAATAAAAATGTAGCTGGGTCGAGCGGGGATAACAGAGAAATAGTGGGATGGTCCGAGACTGTCGAAGTTTCTCAATACATTATAAAACGTCATGACATGCAATAGATAATTCTATTGATGACCTAAGATTTGTGTATCGTATTTTATACGTCACTTAATAATTGATTTTGACGAACAACAATAGGGTGATGAGAACCCGACTTTGACAGCGTCAAGAGTGCACCTCATTAGAATGAATATGATAGTAATCTTCTCGTTCTTCTTTGGGGTCTTAAAATATTTGTTGCTGTATTTTTATATGGCATTGTAACAATTTGAGTTTGGATACTGTCTACGAGACAATATTGTATTAAAACTCACAGCTTAACTGTGGTCGTATTCTGTACGACAGTTCAACAGTTGTATAAATGAAGTTTGTATTTGATTTTTATAGTGTGATATCTGACGACTCAGAATGGGTCGTGTGGACCTATTTTGGGGGTGTCACAATTTCTAATATATCTTGTAGCTTATATTAATTGTTAATTAGCCCATGCGTACAACCTCTCACTCTTTTTTCATGAACTACAAGAAATCTCATTATTACATTAAATTATTGTGGCATGAGATTTTATATATGTTGAAAGCATTCATATTATTCTACTCAATTCATGATAAATTTGGATACTCGAATACGAATAAAATTTTAGAAGCTACAGACGCAACACAAAAATTAAGCTCACTTTTCATTGAACTATATATACTATATATGCGTACGATTTTTTAGTAGGGGTACCAAACTCTGTTTTTCACAAAATAATATGACAATGAAAATCTATATGTTCGCAAAACTTCATACATGTGAGTAAATTGCCACCAAGTTATAAAAAATTTATCAGAGAGATTAGTCGTCGGTAAGCCACAGACAAAATTATCAAAGAAATTTTATTTTTCATAAAATTATTAATAGTTGTTAGTGAACCAAAATTGTCTGTTTAAAAAATAATTATGCGAATTTTTAATTTATTTATGATGTTAGAAATTAATTAATTAAAATGTTACGTAACTAATTTTTTAACAATCAACCATTGTCATCTTTTAACTAATTTTTTTAATTTTGATGAATTTTAGAATTTATCAAGATTCATATATATCATATACTATATCTATAATATACATATATATATATATATATATATATATATAATATTAAAAATCAAAATTTATTGTTTGATTTTTCAAAGTCATAACGAGATATTCTTATAATAAAAGTTGTGTAGTTTATCTAATTTTTAATAATTTTAGTAAAAAAAAATATAAACAGTTTATAATTTTAATAATTATATTTTCTAAAATTAGATTAATTTATATTTATTTTAAGTTAAAATTTATCGGAGAGTTTTGCGACTTTTTAATTTTTCATAAAATCTATCTGCAATTCTTTTACTGACGATTTGAATTTTTACTTTTGTGTTTAATATTAGGAAGTCTTTAGAGATGAGGTCAAACTTTGGATATATGTTGATAGTTATAATTTTTCTTCTAAAGTCCGTCAAACTCTATCATTTAATAGAAATTTAAAAAATCAATGACTTTTTAAATACCAAAAATATTTTAATAGACTTTATAAAAGTCTCAATTCAATACCACCTAATTTTTAAAGACATTATAAAAGTTGTAATTAAATACCAATAAATTTTTATAAACTCTTTAAATAGCTTAATTGAATACAACCATATTTTTAAAATATTTAAAAATCTTAATTTAATATACCTCCTTACACTCAATTATTAAACCAACCAAAGTTTTTGCTGAAAAGAATAAACTGATGTTGAGAAGGAGAAGGAAACCTCTTTACGTCACCGACACGTGTACATTCTAACACGTTTTAGCTTTGCCGGCAGCACCGGTAGCAAAAGCTCTAAGACAGCCCCCTTTCTCTCTCTCTTCCCCCTTTGCTTTATAAACCACATAAACCTGGTGGTAGAAGAATCTCAATCAAATATCTCGCTCTTCTGTGTACAATTTCACTGCCAATTCGTTTTCACCCACAGGTTATTTCTTCCCCTTTTCTTTTAATTGTTTCTTCATACATACTCCCAAATCTTCACCACAAATTGCATATAATTTTTAATTTTCTCAGATTTTAACCTGTATATAATTGAATTTTCTCTTTTTGGGTATAATTTTTATTTCTGTTTGATGTGTAAATTGTTGCTATTGGATGGTGGTTTGAAAGTTGGTATCTTTATTGGGAGAAGGCTGTTTGTTATGCTGTTTCCCTTTTTGTGGTTCTAGAGAATAAATTTGGGTGTCACACAGTTTTCCCACAAAAGTGATTTGTTTTTATACCAGATTAAGTTCCTGGAATATATTGATGCGTGAACTAGTGTGTTATTGAGAAAAGCTGAAGTGCGTTTGTGGATTCGCCTATTGGTGGTGTTAAATTTGTCCTACTTTTTTGGATTGTTTGTTTCTGTTTTCAATAATTGCTTTTAGGTAGTTGGGTCAGCTCAATAGATAAAAGTTTGGTTGGGTTTTTAGGGATTTTTGGTTGCTTTGACTAAACAATAATTTGAATATAAGGGTAAGTTATAAGCAATTTCTGGCAAGTTTAAGCAATTCAGCTATTATTACCTAGTGAAGATGGTGGAGTCCATTGCTGCAACATCCATTTTGGGCCACCGCCCGATATATGGAGGATATTGTTTTAAGGATGTAGGAGGTAAAAGGAAGCCAGTAGATGTTGTCCGGATTCATCGGATGGAATTTCTTGGTAGAAACTTGGTTTGTTCTACTTCTTTACCAGGAATGGGAGTTGATCATCGGATAGTTTTGTCGTCAATTAAAGCTCAGGCAATGCAGTTGGCCAAAGAAGCTTATTCGTATAGAGAAAAGGAGCAAACGCCTGCAAATTTCAATTACGGGATTGATACTGGTGTTGATCGAAGACCTGGATTGTGGCCGCCTGAGAACAAGGCTGATAACCCTACACTGCACAATCCATTGCTTCGACAAGAAAGAATGGGTTGTGGGTGGTTAGGTGCTATATTCGAATGGGAAGGAGTGTTAATTGAAGATAACCCTGACCTTGAGAAGCAGGCTTGGTTGGCTCTTTCTCAGGAAGAAGGTAAATCACCTCCGCCAACTTTTATTATTCGGAGAATCGAAGGAATGAAGAACGAGCAAGCAATTTCCGAAGTTCTCTGTTGGTCAAGAGACCCTGCTCAGCTAAGGAGATTGGCCTCCAGAAAAGAGGAGATTTACCTAGCTTTGCAGGGTGGGATTTATAGATTTCGACCGGGTTCTCAAGAGTTTGTGAATATACTGATGCATTACAAGATACCAATTGCCTTGGTGTCTACCCGGCCAAGGAAAACTCTTGAGAATGCAATTGGAGCCATTGGGATTGAAGGGGTCTTCAGTGTTATTGTAACAGCAGAGGATGTGTATAGAGGGAAGCCTGATCCGGAGATGTTTATGTATGCAGCACAGCTTTTACAATTCATACCTGAACGTTGTATTGTGTTTGGAAACTCGAATCAGACAGTGGAGGCTGCTCATGATGCACGAATGAAGTGTGTGGCTGTTGCTAGCAAGCATCCTGTGTATGAACTTGGAGCTGCTGACTTGGTGGTGAGACGCCTAGATGAGCTTTCTGTGGTTGATTTGAAGAACCTTGCTGACATCGATTCTCCCGAGTTTCGTGAGCCAGAGTTGGAGATGGAGTTAGAAGAAGAGGATGATCAATTCCCATCTTCATCAGTGGCAGTTGATGATGACTTTTGGTGATCTCTTCCCTATGTACAGTGCTAATTCTTGATTCTAAAAAGCTCTATATTGACTACCCTGTGTATAAGAAATAAATAATAGGGGAAAAGAAAAAATTAAAATTGGGAAAAACTATATATAATTGGATAAAAAGAAAGGAAAAGGTTAAGGGTTCTATATTTCAATACCCTTTTATGACATCATGTATGTATGTACTATCTGTATCATTTCATTATATAAAAGTTGGGAACTTAAATTGTCCAATATTTTCCTTCTAGCATGATCCGATTTTAGATTGATAATATATTGGAAGCTTAAGATTGAGAGAGAATATCTTTCTATAAATAAATGAATAGATAAGAAAATGTTAAGCAATCTTGATAAGAACTTTTAAGATGTGGTTGGAACTTGGAAGTAGGTCAAAGAAAACTGGACTTCACCGTGGTCACCAATGAGATTCCTGCGTGCATACTTGGTCAACAAATCTGATGTTTTAAAGAACTCAATGCATATGCTATTATTTGGTTGATGTTTTGAAGTTATTCAAGAAGATTTCTGGAATCTTGATATAGTGACATTGTGCATTGATTGAACTTTATGCGACTTCATTTCAAAGAGTTTTATTTTAGAACTTCAACTGCAGATTGAGGTAGTATTTTAATTGCTGGTTATTAGATAGATGGTTTAGAAAGTATAGTTACTGAATGTAACCACATTGTTCTGTTTCTCTTAACATTTGATTTCTAAGTTTAAAGGATTTCAATATTTCATTATATAGAATTGATACTGCAAATATGTGACTCAATTTTTTTTTTTGTAGTGCAATGCACTGTTGCAACAGATCTTTGTGCATTAGGCTGCCAGAAAAAATTACTTGTGGGAAAAAATTAATGAGGAAAATGTCTGGAGCCTGGGTTCGAACTGTGGGGACCTCTAGTTTGTGAGACTAGCATGATAACCGACTACACTCCCAGACAGTGGGGGGAAATTTTAGATTAAAATTTATTTATTTCGTTCCTAATTGTAAGATAATTATTAAATTTTTAAAATCAAATATTTTCAAAATCAAAATTGATATATTTTTTTTAATTTTAATCGATACAATGATAAGAATTATAAATCATTTAAAACGTAGTCTTTCGGTTTGTTGTAATGCAGTGCATGATTCCCTCCTTAGGAGGGAACCTAACCCGTGAACTCTTGCTTCCTTCTTCTCCTTCTCCCCGTGAATCTTTATTCCTCCCCCGTGACTTCTGCCTCCTCTATATAAAGGAATGCTACTGAATGAAAATTAGATAAGAATTCTCTGAAGAATTTCTTTCTCTTTTCTCTTGCTTATTCTCTCTAAATTTATGCAGCAATTATAAGAATATCTTTATACACTTTGCTAAAGTTTTATAACACGTTATCAGCACGAAGCTCTAACCAACTGAGACGGTAAAATTTAAATTCTTGCAATTTATTATTATATTACCGGTTTGGCTATGCCACCACAATTTATTATTATACTACCGGTTTGGCTATGCCACCAATAGTATAATTTTATTGTTACAATTGGTCTGGCTTTGTCGCCTATTATATTCTTTAACTGTCAAGTTATATTTATGTTTTATTGTCCATTTTAAATTATGCTATTTACAATGGTACCATCTATCATTGTTAATCTTGCAAGACTTGGTGGGAACCTTTTTACCATTAAGTTCTGTTATTTACAATGATACCATCTATTCTTGTTGATCTTACAAGACTTGGTGGGAACCTTTTTACCGCTTATTAAATTGAGGGAATAACTTGTATATACGGAATACCGCATACCTGGTGAATATCCTTTTATTCATTTCTTATTAAATTGTGGGAATAACCTGTATATGCGGAATACCGTATGCATGGTGAAATTCTTCTATTATTCCATTATTTATTATTTTGTTAGAATAACCTGTCTACGCGGACTACCGTATGCATGGTGAAATTCTTCTGTTATTCCATTATTTATTATTCTGTTGGAATAACCTGTCTATGCGAACTACCGCATGCCCCGGCATGATGATCCATTTGCATTATGCTAATAACGTAAATATAAGATTATTTATATTTGCATTTTATCATCACTTGAGGTTGTGGTATAGTTTATTTTTTCTATATCATACATGCAATTATTTATTGTTTTAATAAATAATAAAATTGTGTTCTAACCCAGAATAGATGTCAAACTTGGTAAAAATAAATTTTTCTATTTTGAAAATCTCTGGAGACAACTATTTGGCCTGGACACTTGATGCAGAATTGCACCTTAGTGCAAATGAGTTAGGAAAGACAATTGAATCAGGAAATACAGTTACTTCGGCACAAAATACAAAAGCCATAATTTTTCTTCGTCACCATATTGATGAAGCATTAAAGACTTAGTATTTAACAGTCAAAGATCTTTTGTCTTTATGGACACAACTGAAGGAAAGATTTGATCACCAAAAATTAGTTGCTCTCCCTAATGTCAAATTTGAGTGGCTTAATTTAAGGCTACAAGATTACAAATCAATTACGGAATATAGTTCCAATGTTTATAGAATAACCTCTACTTTGGCTTTGTGCAGAGATCCAGTTTCTGAAACCCAAATGTTAGAGAAAACACTCAACTTTTCATCCCACCAACATGATTCTGTCACAACAATATAGACAGAGTAAGTTCACAAAATTCAGTAACTTGTTGTCTATCCTCCTTGTTGCAGAAAAGAATAATGAATTGTTATTGAAAAATCATCAAGTACGGCCAACGGGTGATATCTCATTGCCAGATATTAACAGCACGTCATTCCAGCAGAATAAACGTGACAAGAGATGGTCATATAATAAGAAGTCTTGGGGACGAAAGAATAAACAAGGCCAACATAACAACAAATTCCAGAACCGCGATAATTCAAGCCACCAGAAGTGGCAAGTGTCTGGGTCGGGTAAAAATAAAGAAAATGCAACACAGATAAAGAACAAACCAGATGTTTGTTTTAGGTGTGGGATGAATGGGCATTGGTCGCGTACCTGTCGTACGCCGAGGCATCTGGTTAATTTATTCCAGGAGTCTCAAAAGAACAAAGTAATAGAGGAAGAAACAAATTTTGTTAATCATCAATTGGATATTGTTGATATTCCACCAATGACCAACAATGAGGAAAATATTGTTGATATTACTGAACCTTCTGAAAGTATCTTTTGGGATATCGTTTAATTTTTGTTTTAATTAAACACCCTGCATGTATAATATTATTAGTTTTCATTCTATAAGTGGTATGTGTTTATCATGAATAAAATTATATATGAAATGTAACTTTTCTTATTCATGTTTTTACATGTGTCATACAATCTTTAATGAATATCTTCTCATCATTTCTACAATTTCTGAAAAATAAAATATCCTAGAAAAATTTCATTCAATTTCTTTTGGATTATATACTATAAAAATTAGAGTAATTGAGTCTCATACTGTTATGATTCCAAAAATCCTAGATCCCGGATCCTTTATGCTTTGGTATGAAAGACTCGGTCATCCAGGTACTTTTATGATGCGTCGTATTATTAAAAATTCTATTGGTCATCCTCTCAAAAATAAGAAGGTTTTTCCTAGTAGTGAATTTTCTTGTGCTGCGTGTTCTCGAGGAAAATTAATTGTTCGACCATCACCAGTAAAAGTTTATAAAGAAGCCCCAAAATTCTTAGAGAGAATTCAAGGAGACATTTATGGACCTATTCACCCATTGTCTGGCCTATTTCGATATTTCATGGTTTTAATAGATGCTTCAACTAGATGATCTCATGTTTGTCTTCTCTCTTCTCGAAATTTTGCCTTCTCAAAACTTCTTGCTCAAATAATCAAGTTACGGGCTCAGTTCTCGGATAATCCAATCGAGTCAATTCGACTTGATAACGCAGTTGAATTTTTATCAATGACTTTTAATGATTTTTGTATGACTATTGGAATCTCCGTTGAGCATTCTGTTCTTTATATTCATACACAAAATGGTTTAGCTGAATCTTTAATAAAAGAACTAAAATGGGAGTCCAACGAAGAATATGTATTTATGTTGGTTTTGATTCTTCTTCTATTATTAGATATCTTGAGCTTTTAATTGGAGATGTTTTTACTAGATTATCATTTTGATGAATTTGTATTTCTACCATTAGGAGGAGGGAAAGTTTTAAATAAAAAACCCTCTGAGATATCATAGAATTTATCAAATTTAAATTCAATTGATCCTCATACAGGACAATGTGAAATTGAAGTTCAAAGAATTATTCATTTATAAAATATTATAAATCAAATGCCAGATGCATTTAATGATGTTAGAAAAATAATAAAGTCAAATACACATGCAGTGAATACTCCAGCAATGATAGAAATACCTATTAAAAAATCAATTTCTGGAGAATTGACGAATAAGGTAATAGAAGAATCTAAACCACGCCAGAAGCGTGGAAGACCGATTGGTGCAAAAGATATAGTACCATGAAAATCAAAAGCAAATAAGGGAATCCCAGAAGGAATATCCGCTCTAGAAGTAGCACTTATTCCAAGAGTAGGAATAGCCCCAGAAGAGGTTCAAAATCTCAGTGAAGGGATAAGAGATGAACACCAAGAGATCTCAATAAATTATGTACATGATGAGAAAATATGGGATCGGAGCAAAATCACGATTGACGATATATTTGCTTTCTCTATAGCATCAGATATTACTTTGATTCCTGACACTGGATCTTGAACCACAAAACGTGAAAGAATGTCGGAAAAGAAAAGATTGGCCAAAATAGAAATATGCTATTCAAACTGAGCTACAATCTCTATTGAAAAGAGAAGTATTTGGACCAGTAGTCCAAACACCGATGGGTGTAATCCCGGTTAAAAATAAATGGGTATTTGTATGAAAGCGAAATGAGTAAAATGAAAATGTGAGATACAAAGCCCGACTTGTAGCTCAAGGGTTTTTTCACAAAAACCTGGTATTGATTATCAGGATACAGACTCTCCAGTACGTAATGGATGGAGTCACTTTTCACTTTCTGATAGGTATGACAACCATGGAAGGTTTGAAAACACGTCTAATGAACGTGGTAACAACATACCTATATAGCTCACTTGACAGTGAGATTTACATGAGAATCCCTGAAGGATTGAAAATGGCTGAATCACAAACGCCTAGTCACATATATTCAATCAAGTTACAATGCTTATTATATGTGTTGAAACAGTATGGTCGTATGTGGTATAATTGACTCAGTGATTATTTAATAAAAGATGGATATATAAATGATCATGTATGTCCATGTGTTTTTATTAAGAAATCACAAAGTGAATTTTCCATCATTGTTGTATATGTGGATGATTTGAATTTTGTAGGTACTCCTGAAGAACTCACAAGAACTGCTACTTATTTAAAAGATAAATTTGAAATGAAAGATCTTGAAAAGACAAAATTCTATTTGGGAATACAAGTGGAGCATTTAGTATCTGAAATTTTTGTTCATCAATCCACATATGCTAAAAATATTCTCAGTCGTTTTTATATGGATAAAGCTCATCCTTTGACTACCCCGATGGTTGTTCGATCTTTAGAAGTTGATAAAGATCCATTTCGGCCTCTAGAAAATGGGGAAGAAGTTCTTGGACCTAAAGTTTAATACTTAAGTGCAATGGAAGAAGTTCTTGGACCTGAAGTTCCATACCGAAGTGCAATAGGTGCTCTTATGTATCTTGAAAACTGTACACGACCTGATATTACTTTTGCTGTCAACTTGTTAGCAAGATACAGTTCTTCTTCGATTAAGAGACATTGGGATGGGATCAAACACATTTTGAGATACCTCCGTAGAAGTATAAATCTTGGTTTATTTTATCCAAGAGATTCAAAGTCGCAATTAGTTGGATATGTCGATGCAGGATATTTATCAGATCCACACATTAGAAGATCACAAACAGGTTATGTATTTATATATTGTGACGCCGTTATATCCTGGAAATCCACAAAGCAAACCATGACAACTACATCTTCAAATCACTCAGAGATTCTCGCTATACATGAAGCAAGTAAAGAGTGTGTTTGGTTGAGATCAATTATTCAACATATTCAAAAGTCATGTGGATTACCATCAATCAAAGACATTCCTACAATTTTGTATGAGAATAACGCTACATGCATTGCTCAACTTAGAGGAAGGTACATCAAGGGAGATAGAACAAAACATATTTCACCTAAATTCTTCTTCACACGTGAGCTACAAAAGAAGGGTGATATAGATGTGTATCAAATTCGATCATGTGATAATCTAGCCGACTTATCACAAAGTCGCCACCAAATGCAACGTTTGTAAAACTTCGAAAAAAGATCGGAATGTGTCGACTGAAAGACTTTTAACAATATTTCATCAAGAAGTAATGAACTCCTTTTGAGGGGAAGACTGTACTCTTTTTCCTTAGTCACGGTTTTTATCCCAATGGGTTTTTCCTGACAAGGTTTTAACGAGGCTGTTAATTAATATATTTATGTAAAATGTATGTACTCTTTTTTCCTTCGTTAAGTTTTTCCCACTGGATTTTCTTAACAAGGTTTTTAATGAGGCATAATCTTCTATCATAGGGAATCAGGGGAAGTTTTGTAATGCAGTGCATGATTCCCTCCTTAGGAGGGAACCCAACCCGTGAACTCTTGCTTCCTTCTTCTCCTTCTCCCCGTGAATCTTTATTCCTCCCCCGTGACTCCTGCCTCCTCTATATAAAGGAATGCTACTGAATGAAAATTAGATAAGAATTCTCTGAAGAATTTCTCTCTTTTCTCTTGCTTATTCTCTCTAAATTTATGCAGCAATTATAAGAGTATCTTTATACACGTTGCTAAAGTTTTATAACACGGTTCAAGTTTACTTGTCTTAATTTTCTTTTTGGTTTTGCTAAATCTATTTGTCCTCTTTCTTTTTTAATAATTTTTTTGACCTTACTTTTTCAATAATATTATAAGCACTATTAATTTTGACATCGGAATCACAACCACTCATTTTCTCTCCGCTCTTTCTCATCTATTTTATTATTCAGATAAAGAGTTGGAAGATTAAATAAAATAAAAAAAATGATAATATAGTAATTAAGATGGATATTTTGAAGATAAAAAAATCTTAATAAGCGTGTACTTTCAAACTAGGACAACTAAGGTTGAACGGAGGGACTACTATTTATTGTTTCATATTTTTTAATGAATCATTTTAAATTTAAATTTAAAAATATCTTCTTTTAAATTTTAAAATTTAATAATAATCTTATAATTTAGAACAGAGGAAGTATATAACTTTATTTGGTTTTTACAAATATCAAAATAAAGAGAGAATAAAATCCCACAATAAAGGAGAAAAAAATACCACTCCATGAATTGAACTTATTAAAAATATATACTCCCTCCGTTCCTAAAAAGATGAACAAAGTATAATTTGTACAAATATTAAGAAAAGTAAAAGTAGAGAAAAACAAGTAAAAATATTCTAAATTTATCTTTAGTGGTCCCACAAGATTATATAAATTTTTATTTTTTTATACTAATGGATCTCACTAAATGACATATTTACCCTTCACTTTATATACTCACACACACATATTATATATATAGTCCGCTTCTCCAACGAACTGGAAGGAGCGAACTAAGAGCGAACCGGCTATAGCGACGATTTTTTCCATTACTATAGCATAGAAAGTCAATTTTTTATGCTATAGCAACGGAAAAAATCGTCGCTATAGCAAGTTCGCTCCCTCCAGTTCTCTGGAGAGAGCTATACTGTATATATATATATATATATATATATATATATATATATATGTTGGCGTGAGTTGCTGCGAGAGAAGTGCTTGGAGTGTGTAGGCAAGGAAATCGTACCTTGCTAGGGTTAGGTTTCGTGTTGGTTGAGGAGGAGAGAAATCCACGAAGAATACGGAATTGATTGGTTGATTGAAGAGGGGAGAACGACAGGTGGACGATTACTCCAATGACGCGTGGCAGAACCCCTAGAATCCGAGAACCGTGTTAGGGTTATTGGGATTCCAAGAGCCTTCTTGAGTGTCCTTCGAGTTCAGAGAAATGTCCAAACCCCTTTGGTGCTTTTAGGTGGAATTTCCGAGCCTTTAAGTCACCAAAAAAGGGTTTCTTTGATCTTCTGAAAATTCGAGTCTTGAGTCTGAAGAGAAGTCCCCTTCCCAATGGAATGGAAGGGGTATTTATAGGGTTTTCTAAAAAGTAGTCATGTGCAAGGCACATGCCTTCAGGAAAATTCCAGAAATACCATTTAGTCATTAGAGTAACACCCAGATCGTCCTGCCCTTCTAGCCACCAATCCAATCCCTCAATCAATTCCCAAAATGAGTCGCCTCCACGTGTCTTCTGCCTCGGGACACGTGGAAGATTCTCTCAGGTCTTGCTCATTTATTTCCGCCATTTCCGTTTTTCATTCCATTCTTTTAGGTCACATGTGAACCCTAATTTATACTTGGGCCCACATTTGCCCCCTGCGCGAGAGTCACGCCTTTGGAGTGACGATCGTGCAAAATACTTCAACTCTTTGAATCATGCTTCAAATTTTTGAATAATCCGTGGACTTTGATCTTGCAAACGAAAAAAATTCTAGGAGAGGGAACCCCTAGTGAAGCTCTCCCAAGGTTTCTTGGACGTCCATCAAATCTTTCCAAATATTGAACAATCCTCTGCTTTCCTGATTAATTTTTTGTATGTATATATATATATATATATATATGTATTCAATTTTTTTATTTTTTATCATTATTATTATATATATTTTTTTTTGAAACTAAATCAAATTAAATTTGGCAATTATATGTTAGTAAAATCAAATAACATAAAGTTTTTTCTTATTTTATTTTGAAAAGACAAGGGAGTTAATATCTACAAAATATAAATTCACCGTCCTATAGCTAACTTGGTATATTTTGTAGATTACCAATGTAAAAGCAAGCAAAAGTGGATATATTTATACATAAATGTCATACGTAGATTCAAATATAACAAATGAGATAGGATATGTCATTGATAATAACTAAATATAACTCGGTAATCTACGCACAGGAAGAATGTATCGGTCTAATATAATAATTTTTGAGATCCATGGCATAAAAAGTGGTATGTTAAATGGCATAAAAAAATGATCTATGGCATAAAAATATATTATTCCAATAGCCAAGTTCCAATCCCTTTCCTTTATCACCAGAATGGATCACGTTTTTTTTTTTAAAACTAAATCAAGATTATATATACAGATAAAATAAAATTTTATCAAATCATTCTTTCTTTTTTTTCTTTTTTTTTTGAAAACAAGATCAAATTATTTCTAATATTTTGGAAACTAGATCAAATCATTCCCATTAATTTAGAAATAAAATATTTGTTTCTATAATTTATTTTGTTATCATTATTATATATGTATATGTATGTATATATATATATATTAAAAAATTAAATCAAGATAAATTATATATTACCAGATCAAATCAAATCAAAATTTTCCTTATGATTCGAAGTCAATTAGGATTACACTTAGACATTCCTAAATTGATTTGTAATCAATTGATTTGTAATGAATAAATTGATTTGTAATCAATAATTTCTTTCCCATGATTATATGCAGATGATTAGCCATCTGATTATATATGATTGCAAGTATATAATATACTACTCCCATGATTATGTATGGTTATATGTATATAATATAATACTCATATATATGTTGATGAATTGTGGTTTCTTTAAGAATATTATATTACCACATATGGGTTGAAATCTCTATAAGGCATGGTGATGCTATATTAAGATCAGTTTTGTTTTATGATGTGGTGTGTTTGGTTTTTCAATTCCTGTAATGCAAGTCTTTGCGATCCCATCCAAATCTTTTTATGAGGCAAATGCACTTCACCTATGTCAATGGTAATATTAATTTTTGTGAGATAAAATATACAGTACTGATTGGTGACTAGTCATGCACCGTTGGTGGTGATGGCATACCCTTTGATTTTGTCCTTCAAACGAGTCCGACAGTGAGTATATGCATGACTTACATCACTATCCAACCCAAAATTAAAATTTGTTATTTAATTGGTTCATCTTCTATTGCGTTTTTTGGAATGGATTGATTTTGTCAAAGGAGCTGATTTTGGGCATTACAAAGTTTTTTTTTTTTTTTTTTTTTTTTTTTTAGATTGCATATACCCACTAAAGCAAAGTTCTGGCTCTATCTCTTAATGCAGCTATATATTTGAAGTTTAAGAATGCTTATTTCTTTGCTTATATTGCTAAAGTTTCTTTCTTTTTCATCACTTTTTACAGCCTCATTTGGTGGTTGGTTTAATTTCCCAGATAATTAAGGCATATTTTACATATTTCATTTGTTTTGAACATACGCCAAAAAACATGTAGTTGATTACAAAGAATTTTTTTTTTTATTATTTATTATTATTATTATTATTTTTTTAATTTTTTTTTTAATTTTTAATTTTTAATTTTATTTATTTATTTATTTATTTGTGCTTTCATGTATTGGCAAATCAGATACGAATTTTATTTGATCTTGATCTCAAGAAAACTCAGCTCTTTGAATTGGTGGAAGAAGACAAGGTCACAAGATGTTGATTTGTCTTGTGTTTTTTTTTTTTTTTGTGTGTTTCTATTATAATATACCTTGTATATTATCATATATACCTTTAGTGATATATGACTAAGTTGTAGAAAATTTATTGCTCCAAGATACATGTAAATTTCATTTAACAGATGCCTTTGGCATTAAGATTTTTTATTGTATTAACGTAAATTATTAGAAGCCCTCATGTACTACTCATTAAATGATTTTTCTTTCTTGATTTTCTTTCTTTCTGTTCAATGTGTAAATATGTACATATATTGTTGTTCGGTTAAATTTTTATTTTTTTATTTATTTATTTATTTTTATTTTATTTAATTATTTATTATTTTTTTTTATTATTATTATATATATATTTTTTAATGTAATTTATCATTGTATTGAACTTCCTCAACTCTCCAAAACTGTTTACTTCTCGTCTTCATCCGATCCGTGATGGTGCATGAGGTTGCCAACTGCAGGATCCGAGGACTAGCTAGACAGTTGTGGTTTTTGTTTTTGTTTTGTTTTGTTTTTTTTCTAGGGCTAACTACATATCAGACCTAAAGTATGCATGTACTCTTTTATACTTTGTATGAGGTTTAAAAACTCACATCCAAAAGAATTACTGGAGTGGTCATGTGTTTCGGGCTCTTGCTTATAATTACAGTTGACCGTATATATTTTATTTTTGTGGGCAATATTCATATGTTCTTCTAAATTTGAAGCTTTGCAATATCGGGAGATCTATAATTATATGGATAACAGGATGGATAATATAAGAATTAATCTATCTACCATGACTAGCAATCACACTGCGAATTACATGTATATAATAGATAACAGTACCATACCTGGATATTTGAATGCCATGTTGGTGATAGCTAGTCTGATTTGGAAATTCAATTGTTCACTGTTGGATGGTCCATGCAGACATCGTTTGGTTGATGCTTCGTGATTACTTCTTCTATTTCTTTTCTTTTCAGGTAATCGTAGTATATAATCAAAAACAATACCGCAATGAGGAAGCATCTATTCCGGGCCATTTCACCTTAACAAGGTCCTTGGCTCGGATATTCACGAAGAAAAGTCAACACCGTAAGGAGGAAGTATCAATTCCGGGCCATTTCACCTTAACAAGGATCTTGGCTCGGGTAGTCTCGAAAGCAATACTGCAAAGAAGAAGCATCCATTCCGAGTCATTTCACATTAACAAGGTTCTTGGCTCGGATATTTTCAAGGAAAAATGGCAACATCACGGCGAGGAAGGATTTATTTCGAGCCATTTCACCTTAACAAGGTCATTGGCTCGGATATTCTGAAAGAAAAGGCAACATCACAGCAAGGAAGTATTTATTCCGAGCCATTTCACCTTAACAAGGTCCTTGGCTCGGATTTTCTGAAAGAAATGACACCACCGCAAGGAGGAAGATTTTTATTCCGAGCCATTTCACCTTAACAAGGTCATTGGCTCGGATATTCTGAAAGAAAAAGACAACACTGCAAGGAGGAAGGCTCTATTCCGAGCCATTTCACCTTGACAAGGTCATTGGCTCGGATATTCCGGTGAAGTAACATTTATTCCAATCAATTGATTCAACGAGTAAGCAGAAGTTAAATGTAAGAGGGGAGAGCTCCTTAGGTGGCTAAACCCTATGGGTCAACCCTTAGGGGGACCAACCTAATGGCCTCATTCTTTACATTTTTCCGTTCTTCATCTACCCTATTTTTTTATTTGAATGGATCCTAATACTTGTGCTCTTTAAATTCCTTATGTTGAATTCTTTTTTCTTACAGGTCTTCCTCGTTGAACATTCTGCAGACTTGGGAACAAGCAAGGAGGCCCCGTTTCTCAATCATTGAGGAAGGGTTCCCCTCTTTTGGTCTTTCCAACATCTTTTGGGAGTGAGTCCAAACTTATGATCTTCCTCTGCCAGAGAAGAAAAACTTGTTTCTATATGCAGTGACTTGTGGAGGTTGAGATGACTCCTCCCATTCCTATCGCATTCCCCGCATATGCATAGAGAAGTAAGAATCCGTCCCCTTTGCTTCTTGTCTAATTCATCTGGTCTCCTTCAAGAATGGCAGGATTGAACCGACGAGATCCTTGGAAGCACTGATTACGTAAATATACTCAAGAGTGCGGGCATCTTTTGTTGTGTTCAACTATGTAGAGACCTACATATATATCCAACAGGACCATAACGCCCTTACTGTATTGATCTCGCGATGGTGCTCCTCTACTTGCACATTCGTCACTGTCTGGGGGAGGAATGCACCTCTACGCTGGAGGATGTTTATACCGTCTACAAGTAAGCATTTTGCCCCCTGCGCGTGAGTCACGCCTTTGGTGAGATGATCGCGCAAAATATTTTAAGTGCTGAAGCCTTGATTCCAGTTTCTGAACACTTCGCGGGGCTTGATGTTTTGCAAGCTTCGAAAACAAAAGTCTTAGGAGAGGGAGCCTCTAGGGGAGCAAACCTTAGGAGGGCGAGCCCTAGAGGAGCTCTTCAAGGATATCTTGGTGTCTCTTAACTCTCCTTGGACACGTCTCCCTTTTATACTAGGTTGGATCTCTTTATTTCCAATCATCATGTTGTTGCACTTCGTTCGGAAGTCACTTCATGTCTCCATGAGAATGACTTACTTTATGTAGAGCTTTTGGAGCTTCAAGATGCCATAGATAAATTGAAGCCCAAGCTTTTAGGAAATTTAGTCAACTTCTCAAGACTTTGAAGGCTCGATAGCTTCCGATACGAAGGCTCAGGGCACCACCATTGTCGACTTGGAGGCTTTAGTTATTCTCCTCTCTTTAGTTCGACAGGTCATGGCTTCTAGATCATGGTTTTCATAGTTTTTTCCATTTCCTGTATCAGAATATTCATGTACATATATTTCATGCAAACTAATACTTGAATCCATAATTCCTCTTTTTTTTTTAATAAATCAGGAGAAATAATCAAGTATAAGTGAAAGTTTGACAAATTTTATTGATAATCAAATTGCTTTTAACGAAAAGCATAACGTTTCATATAATAAATCTTGCTTTTGTCGAAGAAAGCATAACGTTCACCACTTTTTGAGATAAAGTGCAACTTTCTTGCTTTTGTCGAATAAAGCATAAAGTTCTTGCTAGGGTTAGGGTTTCGTGTTGGCTGAGGAGGAGAGAAATCCACGAAGAATACGGAATTGATTGATTGATTGAAGAGGGGAGAAGAACAGGTGGTCGATTACTCCAACGACGCGTGGCAGAACTCCTAGAATCCGGGAACCGTGTTAGGGTAACGGGGATTCTAAGAGCCTTCTTGAGTCCTTCAAGTTGAGAGAATGTTCAAACCCCTTTCTAGTGCTTTTAGGTGGAATCTCCGAGCCTTTAAGTCACCAAAAAGGGTCCTTTTGATCTTCTGAGAGTCTAAGTCATGTGTCTCCACCGAAGTCCTCGCCTTGTCTTCCTGCGCTTGTGTGTTGTTGATTGGCCATATGTGGTGATGTTGAACTTCCTTCTGAAGAGTCTTCAATAAGTGGTTGGTCAAAATCCAAGTTTTCGGCTTGGAAAGCTCGAGTGGCTTGCCTCGGAACTGGATCCGGTGAGGTAATGCTGTTTGTTGGTGAAGCAGTTCTTCCTGTAGTTCTCCCACTTCGAGTTGTGGGCATACCCTTCACGAATTCTACACCTCCCCAGCAGAGTCGCCAAATAAATGTAGGCAAGGAAATCGTACCTTGCTAGGGTTAGGTTTCGTGTTGGTTGAGGAGGAGAGAAATCCACGAAGAATACGGAATTGATTGGTTGATTGAAGAGGGGAGAACGACAGGTGGACGATTACTCCAATGACGCGTGGCAGAACCCCTAGAATCCGAGAACCGTGTTAGGGTTATTGGGATTCCAAGAGCCTTCTTGAGTGTCCTTCGAGTTCAGAGAAATGTCCAAACCCCTTTGGTGCTTTTAGGTGGAATTTCCGAGCCTTTAAGTCACCAAAAAAGAGTTTCTTTGATCTTCTGAAAATTCGAGTCTTGAGTCTGAAGAGAAGTCCCCTTCCCAATGGAATGGAAGAGGTATTTATAGGGTTTTCTGAAAAGTAGTCATGTGCAAGGCACATGCCTTCAGGGAAATTCCAGAAATACCCTTTAGTCATTAGAGTAACACCCAGATCGTCCTGCCCTTCTAGCCACCAATCCAATCCCTCAATCAATTCCCAAAATGAGTCGCCTCCACGTGTCTTCTGCCTCGGGACACGTGGAAGATTCTCTCAGGTCTTGCTCATTTATTTCCGCCATTTCCGTTTTTCATTCCATTCTTTTAGGTCACATGTGAACCCTAATTTATACTTGGGCCAACAGAGTGTTTCTAAGAATCAACAAAACCAACAATTGCTGCAAATGATTATAGATCTCCATAATTCTAGCCTAGACTAATGTAAAGTAGGTATTTTCTTCCTTCAAAAAGTAGGTTTCCTATATATATATATATCTATCTAATAAAATACAAATGATTTTAAATTTCCCGCTCACTTAATAAATCATCTGGGTCGTCCAAAGTTTGGGATAAATCCCACCGTTCATACATCTATCTAATAAAATACATCTATCTATCTAATAATCTAATAATAATTTAATAAAATACAAATGACTTTAAATTTTCCGCTCACTCAATAAATTATTTTGGTCGTTCAAAATTTGAGATAAATCATATTGTCCATACAGTGCCGGAAGCACGGGACCCAGCTAGTATATATATATATATATATGGGATAATGGGTATTCACAACGGTGTATATTTTGTTTTGTATACATGCTAAAAAATTGTGTTGTTTTTTTTTAAAAAAAAACACGTTCTCTTGCCCAAACTAAATCAGGGCTTCTTTCTTCGGAATCAAAAATCGATGAAAATGGCTTCTCCTCCCAAATCAGAAATTCGACCTACTTTTCTCCTCATCCTCCTAATCGTCGTCGAAAATCGAGGATTGGAATGAATGAGGCGCCAAGAAATTATCGGTGCTGGATATTGATCCGTTGCAGATTAATTTCTCGGAACGGATTTCACCAAGATTCATACGGAGATGATGAAGCACCAAACGGGTCCTAATTTTGGGTTTATTAAGCTCCGATTGGGCGATCGAAGGAATTCGGTACAAAATTGGGCATATTTTATTTCTTGGAACTGAATAAGTTTTGATCATTTACATTGATTTTCCAGTAATTGCCATTCTGGGTTTGTGTTTGTTTTAATTTTTGAGAAGATAAGTATTTATCAGATTGAGAAAATTATAGTCCAAAATTTGAACTTGTATTTACTGTGTATACTCTGGTTTGATAAGTAAGAAATGTGATAAACTTTTGCAATTTTTCAATTATTTTGTGGGAACATTAGTGTTGATTTTCTAAATCGAATTGGAGAAAATTTCTCAGGAATTATTTTCCAGACTTTTTTTTTATTATAAAAAATAACTTCATTCGAGGTTGCTTAATAGGGTCTGGTGCATTTGGAAATGTATATATAGGAACATTTAGTGTAGAGGGAACACTAGCTATCAAGAAGTCCCATGCTGATTCATACATGAGCAACGAAGAATTTAGAAGTAAAATTTGTATTTTCTTGCATGAAATTATTGGGCATAAATAAAATTTTCAACTTCTATACGAGTATGGAGAGAAAATTGATGTCTTATAATTACACTATTAAGACAAACTAATGTGCTTGTCTGCCTGTATAATTTTTGAAACAGAGGTCAAGACGATTTCAAGAGTGAAGCATAGGAACCTTGTAGGTTTGATGGGGGTACTGTGAAGAAGATTGTACATACCAATGCTATATATAAATAATATATGTAGATTATATCTGCCAATAACTCACTCAAATTTTAGATTAAGAATAGTGGAAACTACCCCTTGGTCATTTTTTTAAAAAATAAAATTTTGCTTACAACAAACAGGGCCAAAAGGAGCAAAAGTATTAGTTTATTAATATGTTCAAAATGGTTCACTACTTGAATACATTGTGAGTAAGTCTCAGCTTATCAACCTTTACTGCTACATTAAGATTTCACTCTTAATTATGACAGTGATAACTCTGTTAGGAAGAGGAGGAAGGATTTTGATATGGGGGCAAAGAGTAAACATAGCTATTGGAGCTGCTAAGGGTAAGTTTTTCAGCTCTCGGGTAAAAATCATTCCCATGAACTCGTCAAACTGTGACGGAAGTTTTTGAATAAATACTAAAACCTTGTTTCCAGGCATAGCGCATTTGCATGAAGGAATCAAGCCAAGCATAATTCATCGTGATATAAAACCGAGCAACATTTTGATAGGGGAGGGGTTTGAGGCAAATGTTTTGGATTTTGGGCTTGTGAAATCCGGTCCCACCGGCGATCAATCACATGTTAGCAGTCAGATCAAAGGGACATCAGGGTACCTTGACCCTGCATATTGTTCAAGCTTTCATCTAAGTCCATTTAGTTATGTCTACAACTTTGGACTCATACTTCTCCAACTTATTGCTGTCCGGCCTGCAGTTGATACAACTAGAAGTGGTTCTAATTATCATATTACCGAATGGGTAAGTAAGTTTTGGTGCATCTAATAATTCCTTAATGAGTGTCTACATTGTATTCTAAAATGCAATTCAAAGCATGGTTAATTTTTATTGATAGAAAAATATGAACACGATTATTTACATATGTTACTCAACAATCATAAAGTTTTGATAATGTAATCATTTAATTTTGATGTTGTGGAACTGCATGCAAGGCCTAGTTTGGAGAAAGGTAGTGTCGAAGAAGTATTGGAGCTAATCTTCTACTAGAGCCATGCAACATGGAAATGATGTTGAAAATGGGACAACTAGGTCTAAGATGTGTAGTAAAAGTGCCAAACAGAGACCTACAAGGCTACAATGTCTTAAGTTTGGCAGGAATTAGAGGCAGTCCTTTATATGGCAGACACTTTGATCCCAAAACAACCAGTAAAGCGGAGATCTATAAGCATTTCGCATGAATCAACATATCATATTTATTCCCATAGTGGGGTTGAACTTCAAAGATTTCGTATAGAGATGGAAACCATTCACAGTGCAAGTATGAGATGTTTAGATACTAATGCTACAAGTATAGACATCGATAAGAACGGCTCAATATGAATTAGAGAACAAATGAGGATAAGAATGGATGAGGAATTAAGCATTTGTAAGACCTCAACTTTTATGAATAAAGATTAATTTTTCTCGAAATATATTTTACAATATTATGGTGTGAATTTGATATAATGTTATAGTTGTGGGTAATATTTACCAATTTTTTAAAGTAAGTAAGTTATAAAATATTTGATTGGTCGAGGAATATTCATACGACGACACAATCATTGGTGGACCCCACAACGGAATTATTGTCAGAGTTAGAAAATGACAGAAATATTTTTTTATAAAAATAACGGCGAAAATTTTACCGTTAATTGTTAAATTACCCGGTGATAAAAGTACAGTAATACGCGTGGTTACATAGTATCACACGGTATTGATTATTGATGCTTACGTAAGAAGTCACTCAGTTATACTCAATTATTGCTACAATAATTGATGCATAGTATCTCACATTATTGATTCTATTATTGTCACAGTATCATCTGCATAATATTTTATATTATTAAATTAATAATTGAGATGACAAGTTATTTAATTATTATTTGCATTATTGACAATGTCTAGAAAATTCTGTTGAGGAAAGGGGTTTGGTCACCTAATTGTGCGTCAATAGGGAGAAATCCTTATTGAAAAGCCCCCTATTTCCTGGGAATGATTTGGTTGTTAATATTGCAAGTTATATTATTGATGAATAAATGTTGTTAAAAATATTGATGGGATTTTTTTGAAGTATTTGTTGTAAGTTTTGCGTATTATTTGGACCACCACTTACTCGTTTTTCAAAATAATCGGTGGAAAGTTATAATGTATATATATATATATATATATATATATATATATATATATATATATATATATTGTGATGCCACCAAAATAGGTATACATCACTCATCTTGAGTCGCCAAATACATGGTATAAAATTCAAATACAACTTAATTATACAACAGTCGTGTAAAATATGACAAAACATATGCTGTGAGTTTTACTACCAATATCCACACTTAATTAAGTCCTCATTACATTTATTATCACTCTATTTAATAGAATAGTGAGGACTAATGCTATTATCTAGACCGTCACACCGTTTCCCGACTAGTCCCTGCTACGTTCTCATTTCCTGAAGAGAATAATGAAAGTAAAAGGGTGAGCTCAACTAGCCCAGTAAGAAATATTATGACTAAGATAATGCAGAATAAATTATCAGTAGCCTCAACAGTGTTAAACTGATACAATATAACAAACATCAAGTATAACTGCAGCGGAACATGCAATCCATTAAAAGAGTCAAGTAGAGAATAAAATTTACTATCTTTTATGATTTAAAAGGTTTTTCATCACTTTTATCGCTGAGACTCAACTTAATAAATAATCCACATCATCCATGCACTACGGCCAAGGATATTCATTAGTATCACGACCATAAATTATCCATGCACTACAGGCCAAGGATATTCGTGTATTCATCAATGGTCATGATCATGCCAACAACTGTCCATCAATGCACTACGGGCTAATGAGGACTTTTACCACATCATTTATAACATTACGGTCATGATTATACCGATAAATCCCTGGTCATAATCATACCAAGTCCATCTATGCACTACAGGCCACAGATGACTTACAATTTAATATAAACATGAGGATGATGACAATGATATAAGAATTCAATAAAAACAAGTTCAAGAATTAATTTATCCAGGAACTAATAATGTCCAAATTGTCAACATGATACTTTTTTGTATAGTAAAATTCAAGAATGCTCAGAAGAATATTTCCATGAAATGATACTGGATGAAGCACAAATATCAAGGATATTCCACTATTTTCATATAGTATAAAAGTCAAAACTTTAACCAACTGAGTATAATAAGGAATGGAATAACAAAAGAAATCACCAGGCATTCGATAGACCGCACAGATAGGTTATTCCAACAGAATAATAAACAACGGAACCAGGTCATGCGTAAACGCAAAGACAAGATATTCCAACAGAATAATAAATAACGGAACCAGGTCAGACGAAATTCGCATCGACAGGATGTTCCAACAGAATAATAAATAACGGAATCAGGTCATGCTTAAATGCACAGACAGGATGTTCTAATAGAATAATAAATAACGGAACCAGGTCAGGCGAAATTCGCACCGACAGGATGTTCCAACAGAATAATAAAGAATGGAATAATAGAAGAATTTCACCATGTATGCGGTACTTCGCATAGACAGGTTATTCCAATAGAATAATAAAGAATAGAATAATAGAAGTTCTCTTCATGAATACGAAAGAAATAATACCCCTTACCTTAGAAAAAACTAGATATAGAAGTGGTGAAGTAGCAGAACACTTTTCTTCTTTCTCTCTATAGTTTCTCTCTCTAGAGTTTCAGTGAATTCGTAAGAAATAATGAAGGAATGAGCTTCTATTTATACAAGAATGGACTGAATAGTAACTAATTCCTGAACGGTTCAGATTGATTTACTTTTAAACGGACGGTCCAGATTGGTTTATAATAAAATATAATATATTCTATTTATAATCTAATAAAACGAATAACTTTATAAAAGTATTCTGTTTTATATAAAAAGATTTTACTATGCAAATACTATGCAGACACTATACAAATACTATGCATAATAGAATATAATATATTCTAATTATTGTCTAATAAAACAAATAACTTTATAAAAGTATTATGTTTTATATAAAAAGATTTTACTATGCAAAACACTATGCATAATAAAATATAATATATTTTATTTATAGTCTAATAAAACGAATAACTTTATAAAAGTATTCCATTTTATATAAAAAACTTTTTTGTTTTATTACATTAATAATACTAATAAAACAAAACTTCATCATCATTATTATAATTCACTCTATTAATCGACCAGGTTGTTCCTAGGAAAGAGGGGGCTTTCTAATAAGGATTTCTCCCTATTGGCGCGTAATTAGGTGACCAAACCTCTCCTTGGTAGAACTTCTAGACATCGTTAATATTGCAAATAATAATATTAATAACTTCGTCATCTCAATTATTGATTTAATATTATATAAAATATCGACAATAATTGAATCAATTAACGTGAGATACTACGCAACAATTACTGAAGCAATAATTGAACAAAACTAAGTGATTTCTCACGTAAGCATCAATAATCAATACCGTGTGCTACTATTCAATCACGCGTATTCCTGTACTTTTAACACCGTGTGTTTCAACAGTTAACGATAAAACTTCCGCTGTTATTTTCATAAAATATTTTTGTCATTTTCTCAATCCGATAATAATTCTGTTGTGGGGTCCACCAATGATTGTGCCGTCGTACGAATATTTTCTATTAAAACGAATATTCCCCGACCAATTAAATATTATATAACAACTTGCGTACTTTGCAAAATTTATAACTATTACCCACAACTATAACATTATATCAAATTCATTCCACAATATTCAAAAAATGATAATTATAGAAAATTTATCTTTATTCATAAAAGTTGGGGTCTTACAATCTCCCCTTCTTATGAAATTTCGCCCTCGAAATTAGGGTACGTACCTGATATATCGAAGAGGTAAAGATACCTTGATTTCATTTCAGATTCTAACTCCCAGGTCATTTCCTCAACATCGTGGTTCCTCCATAAAAATTTGACTTAAGGTATAACCTTGGAGCATAGAATATGTTCCTTCTTATCCAAGATTTGAACAGGAACCTCTTCATATGTTAAATCTTCCGCTATTTCATCCGATTCTAACTCAATAATGTGGTTCGGGTCTTTCACATATTTATGTGCATGGATATATGAAAAGCGTTATGAACACGAGACATATTTGGTGGTAAAACGAGTCTATAGGCTACAGTCCCTACTCAATCGAGTATTAAAAATGGGCCAATGAATCGAGGATTGAGCTTTCCTATCTTTCCAAATCTCGCAACTCCTTTCCATGGAGCAACACGTAACAACACATGATCTCCAATATCGAATTCCATGTCCTTTCGATGAAGATCAGCATAACTCTTTTGTCGGTCTTGTGAGGTTTTTATACGTTGTCAGATCGTTTGAATATTTTCCGTAGTCATACATACCAACTCCGGTCCCAACAACGTTGCTTCACCCACCTCATCCCAGCATACTGGAGAACGACACTTTCTTCCATACAACGCCTCGAATGGAGCCATGCCAATACTTGTTTGATAACTGTTGTTGTAAGAAAACTCCACCAATGGTAAAAACTTGTCCCAACTTCCCTTGAAGTTAAGGACACAGAGTCTTAATAAATCTTCAAGAGTTTGAATATTCCTCTCTGATTGTCCGTCCGTCTGAGGATGATATGCCGAACTAAATCGTAAATTCGTGCCCATAACTTTTTATAAACTAACCCAAAATCGTGAAGTAAATCTTGGGTCTCGATCAGAAACTATGGATACCGACATACCATGCAATCTTACAACCTCATTTATGTACATACGAGCAAGACGTTCAAGTGTATAAGTTTCTCGTATCGGTAAGAAATGAGCAGACTTGGTCAATCTATCAATAATGACCCAAATCGCATCTATGCCTTGAGAAACTTTGGGAAGACCGGTAACGAAATCCATGGTAATATGCTCCCACTTCCATTCTGGAATTTCAAGTGGTTGCAATGGACCTTTTGGTACTTGATGCTCCGCCTTGACTCGTTGACACGTTAGACACATTGAGATAAACAGCGCTATCTCTCTCTTCATATTGCTCTACTAAATGTATGTCAAAGATCATGATACATTTTGGTACTCTCAGGATTGATTGCAAACGGTGTGTTGTGCACCTCCATCATGATTTTATACTTTAACTCAGGATCGTTAAGAACACAAATTCTGGAGTTGACTCGAAGTATTCCTTCTTCATCGATTCTTTCTTCTGGCATAACACCTTCTTGTACTTTCTTTCTCATACGCATCAACTCCAGGTCTATAGCTTGAGCAACTTTAACTTTATCGATTAAAGTCGGTTCTACGCGTATATTCACCATCATTACGTGGGTCCCTGGAGTCTTTATCTCTATCTCCATCCTTTGCAAGTCATACAAAATGGGCCTTTGCGTTGACAATATCGCACTCGTACCCGCATATGATCTTCTACTCAATACGTCAGCTACCACGTTTGCTTTTCCAGGATGATATTGGATGGTATGATCATAATCTTTCAATAGTTCAAGCCAACTTCGCTGTCGCATGTTGAGTTCCTTTTGAGTGAAAAAATATTTGAGGCTTCTATGATCCGTAAAGATCTCCACTTTCTCCCCATACAAGTAATGCCTCCAAATTTTAAGTGCGAAGACAACAGCTGCCAACTCTAGATCATGAGTAGGATAATTCCTCTCATATTCTTTGAGTTGTCGAGAGGCATAGGCTATGAATTTCTCATGTTGCATGAGAACACATCTTAATCCTTTGCCCGAAGCATCAATGTGGATGAAAAATCCCTCCGAACCAGATGGTATTGTCAGAACAGGTGTTGAAATGAGTCTTCTCTTGAGTTCTTAAAAACTCTTCTCACATTCCTCTTTCCAACAAAATTTTGTATCTTTCCAAGTTAGCTGAGTTAAGGGAGTAGCGATTCGAGAAAACCCTTCTACGAATCTCCGATAATAACCAGCTAAGCCGAGAAAGCTACGTACTTCGGTCACTGATTTAGGTTGCTCCCAGCTTTGAATAGCTTCAATCTTTGCTGGGTCAACAGATATTCCATGACTTGATATCACGTGCCCAAGGAATGCTACTTCCTCAAGCCAGAACTCGCATTTCTTCAACTTGGCATAAAACTTATATTCATGAACCTTTTGAAGTATTAACCTCAAGTGTTGCTTATGATCTTCATGGCTTTTGGAATAAATATGGATGTCATCAATAAAGATGACCACAAAGTGATCCAAATATTCCTTGAATACTCGGTTCATCATATCCATGAAGGCAGCAGGAACATTAGTCAATCCAAAAGACATGACTAGGAATTCATAATGCCCGTACCATGTTCTGAAAGCCGTCTTTGGAATGTCATCGGTTCTAATCTTCAATTGGTTATATCTGGAACGAAGATCAATCTTTGAAAAAAATTTAGCGCCTTGCAACTGGTCAAACAGGTCATCAATGCGAGGCAATGGATATCTATTTTTGATAGTGACATGGTTCAACTCCCGATAATCAATACAAAGTTGCATACTCCCATCTTTCTTCTTCACGAATAGAACAGGAGCACCCTAAGGAGACGTACTAGGACGAATGAAACCGATGTCTAACAATTCTGTAGTTGGGTCTTTAACTCCTGAAGTTCAATAGGAGTCATTCGATATGGAGCTTTGGAAATGGGTTTTTTACCGGGTTCAAGGTCGATAAAAAATTCAATTTCACGCTCTGGGGGTAGGCCAGGAAGTTCTTCAGGGAATACGTCAGGTAATTCATTAACAATAGAAATATCATTCAAAACTGACGTATTTTTGTTTAGATCTATGACATGAGCTAAGAAATCTTGACATCAGCTTTATGGCTTGAGATGACAGTGATTGATTTTAATGGTTTGGTTACTTGAATTCGCATAATAGGTTGGTTAGGAATATGAAAGCTAACAACCTTACGAAAATAATCAATTTTTGCATGATGAGTAGTTAACCAATCTATCCCTAGAATTACGTCAAATTCAAGTATTTTCAATGAAATAAGATCGACAGGTAATGTGAGGGTATCGATTTGAACCAAACAAGACTTATAAACAGTGGATGTAATGAAGGTTTCTCCCAATGGAGTTTCAACAGATAAGTCAAAGTCTAATTTCTCCGGAGTCAAATTTAAACGTTGAGTGCAAGTAGGAGAAATAAAAGAATGGGTAGAACCGGTATCATATAAGGTATAAACTTCGCTAGAGTTTATGATAAGCTTACTCGTGATGACCTCGTTTGGGTTCCTTGCTTTTTGGGAGGTCACGACAAACGCTCTCCCTTGCACTACTGGCTTTGACTTTTCTGGGATGTCCTTTGGTGCCTCCATCTTAGCTGAACTTGTCTTCGGTGAAAGACAAAATGGGGATAGGTGACCTTCTCTTCCATAATTATAACATGCTTTGGATGGCATCGCGCAGTTTGGACTGATGTGTCCCTCCCCTCCGCATTTGAAGCATATGATAGGTGATCCGTGAATAGTAACTCGTAAAAAAATATCAAAAAAATGATATTCCATGATGAGTACAAAAGAAATGATATCTCATACGAGTATAATAGAATATACAAAACTGCAAATGGATTTTCACCCTCCATGCGGTAATCCACGTAGACAGATCATTCTCATAATTTAATAAAGAATGAATATGAAGGATCATTCACCATGCATGTGGTAATCCACATAGACAGATTATTCCAACAGAATAATAAAGAATGGAATAACAGAAGAATTCACCAGGCATGCGATAGACCGCACAGACAGGTTATTCCAACAGAATAATAAAGAATGGAACCAGGTCATGCGTAATCTGTACAGATAGGATATTCTAACAGAATAATAAAGAATGGAACCAGGTCATGCGTAATTCGCACAGACAGGATATTCCAACAGAATAATAAAGAATGGAACCAGGTCGTGAGTAATCCGCACAGACAGGATATTTCAACAGAATAATAAAGAATGGAATAACAACAGAATTCACCAGGCATGCCATAAAACGAACAGACAGGTTATTCAAACAGAATAATAAAGAATGGAATAACAGAAGAATTTTATCATGTATGGGTACTTCGCATAGACAGGTTATTCCAACATTATAATAAAGAATGGAATAACAACCCTTACGAGTATTGAATGAAAATAACTCTCTTCATGAATACGAAAGAATAATACCCCTTACCTTAGAAGAAAACTGGATACTGGAATAGTGAGGTAGCAGACTTCTCTTCTTCTTTCTCTCTATAATTTCTCTCTATAATAATTGCTCTATAGCTTTAGTGAATTGGTGAGAAATAATGAAGGAATGAGCTTCTATTTATAGGAAAATATAGTTTCCATAATTGCACATTTTGGGGCTCAAAATAATACAGTATAATACCTTCAACTTTTCTTTCATTTTTAATTTAGTCCTGCAAGTATTATCAAACTTGCACCATCTCCCCTAATAGTAAATCATGTGAATCAATAGTTCTAGACATGTGAAAATATAAATTACAGTATAGTACCTCCATCTATACCTCTATTTTTAACTTAGTCATACAAGTATTATCAATCTTGCACCAACTCCCCTAATAGTAAATGAATGTGAATTAATAGTACTCACATGTGAACAAATAGTTATAATTATTGGGTAAAATCTAGTTACGCACAACACGCAAGTATACGTGGTCAACAAGTAATACAGTGAAAGTAGAGTATCGTTCCCACGAGGAATTATTAATACAAATTACCAAGTACTAACCCTTAACCAAACTAATTTTATTTAAACAATCAATTTAATGTTATAAAGTAAATTACTTAATTAAACTAATTCTAAATACCACTAATTACAAATTAGATTATGGAGATTTAAGATCACAACTTCACTTATTGTTTCATTTAAGTTAACACACTTCTCATCAATTATTTTCTATCCTGAATTGTTAATCAAGAACACTAAAGCAGATAAAACCACCTCTCGATGTATAATACCCATACTTACTTAAATCCACAATTGATAGAATTAAACAAGACACACTAATTAACTAATCCACTATATCTCTGTGTGAATTACAATTAAAAATGATTTAAAGCACAAGTTCTCTATAAGATTACATATGGTGTAAAGGCATATCTCTATCCTAAACACAAATCATGAATTTCATCTATTCAGAAATCACAAACAATTGTTATCACGATAATTGTTAGCTAGGAAATTAAGCAATTAAGCTCAAATCACAATATACAATCCTCACAATAGAACAAAATAATTGATAGCGAAGCATATTAAATTAAACTACACAATAAGATCCATTATAATCTCAAACAAAGAATTAGTACATTGAATTAAAATTAAGAATCCACACTTAAATAAACTTTAAAAGAAAAAGATAGAAGAAGATAAGAAGATAGAATCTATTGTCTGTAGATTTGATACTCTCTCCTTGCTCATACTTTAAATCTTCAATGGTCTCCAAGTTGCTTCAATCTCCAAAACTAATAAGAACTAGGGTTTTTTCCCAATCTACTTTAATCTAATATAATGGAATTCTTCTCCATAAACTTCCTCTAATCCTTGTAAATATCCTCCTTTTATAAGCCTCTTTATATGTCTTTAAGTCCTCTTGGAAGTCCTTGAATCAAACAGCTCGAATCAATCCTTCTTGAACTCAAATTCTAGTTAAAATTGCCTTTTCTGCGTGTACCCAAGCCCCGGCTTGGGTATTGCCTTTTAAATAGCAAGCCTCGGCTTGCTATGCTTCTAATTTTGAACTCAGTACCCCAAGCCTCGGCTTGGGTATAAGGCATAAAATAGCAAGCCCCGGCTTGGGTGCAAGATGCTAATTATTTTTTCTGTTGCAGTGTCCTCTGGTAAAATGGCCATAACGTTTGATCCAGGAGGAGATACGGGGCCTGCCACCTATCAAATCAAATCTATCGACGATCTCTACAACTTTCATTCTTTGTGTTTTGAGAAATAACGAATGGATGATGGTCGAAATTGGACTGGAAATGACTGCTATTGAAATGACCACCCAAAACAGCGAAGTTCAACGTCCGTTGGTACAAATGTCATAAGTCTTGCATCCGAACTCCGATTGGAATGATTCAAGATGTTCCGAAAAGCTAAGAAGAAGCTCTACAATATAGTCAAAGTTCCAATCCAAGAACATGAAATGAACATGAAAGCCCAAATGATGTCCGGACTGCTTTTCTTTGCGTTTTCCTACCAATTCTTTGTGATTTCCTTGCTTTTCCTTACTAATAGTCGCTCACACCGCTCCCAAACATATAGCCTACAAAATGAACACAAAATGCATGAAAAGTAACTAAGACACGTGAATATAAGCAACTAATTCAAGTAAAAGATACCGGATAAGTAGGTATAAAATTTACTTATCAAATACCCCCAAACTTAAACCATTGCATGTCCCTAAGCAACACAACATAATGCAATGCAATGCAATAAAATACAACTAATCTATATGCCTATGAATCCAGCAGTATTGATAGAATCAAATCTATTCACTCGGCCTTAGAGAAATCAAGTAAACATGATAATACATCATATCAAAACCAAACAATAATTTATATCAATCATCAAATATCAAACTGTTATTACTGGTATAGTGCATGTGTGCTCAACATCCATGCTAACTGATATAATGTTAAATACAACACATAATAGATCTCTTTAAAGGCATCATACAGTGCAAACTCATAAAATTTATGAACAAGCTAGATCAAACTAAAGTCAAACTTCCACCAAATTCAAGAGTCCAATCCTGGATACTTATGCTTTACTTTGCATTACAGGGGCTTTTTGCTATTTTTTCATTTTATTGTTTTTTTTAACCATGACTGTGCAATGTCTCCTTCCATTAGGCTAATAGTTCTACCCCTTAGCGAGCTTTCGACCAACGACTCTCAGACCATATAAGACCTTAGGGCGCTAAGTGTTAAGACACCCCTATGAGCGTACTTGCTCAAGTAACAAAGGCCCCGAAACAAGACTAGCCATGTCATTTTTTTATTATTTTTTATTCTTTTTTTTAAGCTTATATATCCCAATTTTTTTCCCCAAACTTAAGTTTTTGTTTAAATTTAGCCATCTCCGCATGTTCATGTCTTTCATTTATTCAAACTAATATTATCCTTAAGAAGTCAATTATGTATCAATTTAAACTTAATCAGTCAACTAAGTTGTCTCTAACGTGCTAACCTGATTATACCAGTTTCAAACAGAAAAAGATTCAATTCATAACAAGAAATCACATTAAAGTTCTAATAATCAGTACTATACTTGTCTACTCAATCCCATTCTCATCATTGACCAAAATAAACTGTAACTATCTACCGGCTGGACTCATGCAAGACGAATATAGTAACTAACTATTATTTTTGATTTTTTTAATTTTTTTTTACAAGAAACTGAATATAATGCTATTCAAACTATACTATTATGCAATTACTTATGCAGTTGTACTACATGAATGCAAACATAATGAACCTAAACTAAATTAACAACATATGCAAAATAACATAACATAAATATAAAACTAAACATGCAATAAAGAACTAAACTAAACTCCCCCAAACTTAGCAATTACAATGTCCTCATTGTAAGAATATAGCGGTAAATAGAAGAGAACTTCCATGTAATCAGCTAAGCATGAGGTGATGGTGGCGATGGCGGCGACGTTCATTTTCCTATCCATTGAACCTCCAATACCTGCAATGAAGAGAGACAACATGGATTAGAATAGCACTTTGGAATATAACGTGATTCCTATCTACTAAATAAACTAGGAAATCATATAAATATATAAAAAAAATTCCTGGGTTGCCTCCCAGTCAGCACTTGATTTACAGTCTTTCAGCTTAACTTTGTCTGGTCAACACTATCCAATTCCCCTATGATAAGTTAGGATTCCTCCATCAATTAGAATTGCACTGTGTGTAGGTAGGTTTCCCATCTTACTAATCTGTGAATTGAAATAACCTAGCATAAGTCCTGTACATGATGTTTCTAGTTCCATTGCATAGCTAGGTGTCTCATCCGTTGTATTTGGGAATAAATTGTTGCATTGAGGCATGGAAGGTACAATGGACTTTTCCTCTTTTATTTTCTCTTCCTCAACCCACCATGGTGTATACGAGGCCTCTTTAGCACACTAAACCTTGCCTTGGATGTGACTACCTAAGAGACATGGGTGTGCAAAACTCACTGGATTTTTTAACTCTGGTTGAGAAGGTACTTGGGGTAAAATACAGGTGATCTGATATTCTTCATTTTTCAAACCCCTAGTTGTCTCCTCAATGTCTACTCCATTCAGTTCATCCAGTGGCATGTACACTTCTGGCTCTCCATCAATTTCATCATCGATGTCATAGTACCAATTGTTTTGAGGGTGATTGTTCAAGGCTTCGAATATTTGATCCATCTGATTCTGCAGATTTCGAATTGACCTCTCTTGCTCAATCATCTTCTCCTCAGTTGATGCTACAAACTTGAACCACAAATCCTCCAATCTTGAATTATCTTGTTCAGTTTTGAAATCCATATATTGAGGACCATTCATAGAGGACTTAATGAGTTGTTCCATCTGTCTATTAAGATTTTGGGTTGATAAATCCTGACTCATTATCATCTCTTCTTTTTCTGTTATAATCCTTAACATTAATTCCTTCAACTCTGAATTGTCTTCTTGTCGCATTGAAGGTGGATTTGAGAAATTTGATGGATATGTTGGACTTGGAATGCAGTATTGGTCTTGATAGTTATCACTCCATTCATAATCTGGGTGATACCCCCAACCTTGATGATAATTAGGATTAGCATAGCTATTGAGGTATTCACCCCCAAACTGTACTTGTCCAACACTGATGTTGCACTGATAACTCGGATGCTCGCCAGCACAATATTTACATGTAAGTACTATCTCCCGAGTACGTTGGGCTGCAAGAACATTCAACCTCTCCGAAAGTGTTGCAATTTGTGCTGACAATGCAGAAAATATATTGAGTCCATCAATCCCCGCTCCCCTTGGTTGAGACATACTCGAATATGGCCTTTGACAATTGCATCTAGCCATGGTACCTGATACGAGAGAAAAATAAGAAGACAATAAAATAAAATATAAAGAAAGAAAGAAAAAAAATGTTTAAATTAAGACTAATTTGATTGAAGCTAATATTGGCAAAAATGTAATAAACTAATTCCTCGGAAACGGCGCCAAAAACTTGTTGGGTAAAATCTAGTTACGCACAACACGTAAGTATACGTGGTCAACAAGTAATACAGTGAAAGTAGATTATCGTTCCCACGAGGAATTATTAATACAAATTACCAAGTACTAACCCTTAACCAAACTAATTTTATTTAAACAATCAATTTAATGTTATAAAGTAAATTACTTAATTAAACTAATTCTAATGCCAGTAATTACAAATCAGATTATGGAGATTTAAGATCACAACTTCAATTATTGCTTCATTTAAGTTAACACACTTCTCATCAATTATTTCTATCCTGAATTGTTAATCAAGAACACTAAAACAGATAAAACCACCTCTCGATGCATAATACCCATACTTACTTAAATCCACTATTGATAGAATTAAGCAAAACACCCTAATTAACTAATCCACTATATCTCTATATGAATTATAATTAAAAAGGATTTAAAGCACAAGTTCTCTATATGGTGTAAAGGCATATCTCTATCCTAAACACGAATTGTGAATTCCATCTATGCAGAAATCACAAACATATGCTATCATGATCAGATCTAAATCAATATTTCATCTCTCTAGTTCATATAGATTATCACGGTAATTGTTAGCTAGGCAATTAAGCAATTAAGTTCAAATCACAATAGACAATCCTCACAATAGAACATAATAATTGATAGCGAAGCATATTAAAATAAACTACACAATAAGATCCATTATAATCTCAAACAAAGAATTAGTTCATTGAATTAAAATTAAGAATCCACACTTGAATAAACATTAAAAGACAAAGACTGAAGAAGATAAGAAGATATAATCTATTGTATGTAGATTTGATGCTCTCCCCTTGCTCCTACTTTGAATCTTCAATGGTCTCCAAGTTGCTTCAATCTCCAAAACTAATAAGAACTAGGGTTTTTCCCAATCTACTCTAATCTAATATAATAGAATTCTTCTCCATAAAATTTCTTTAATCTTTGTAAATCTCCTCATTTTATAAGCCTCTTTATATGTCTTTAAGCCCTCTTGGAAGTCCTTGAATCAAACAGCTCGAATCAATCCTTCTTGAACTCAAATTCTAGTTAAAATTGCCTTTTCTGCGTGTACCCAAGCCCCGGCTTGGGTATTGCCTTGTAAATAGCAAGCCCCGGCTTGCTATGCTTCTGATTTTGAACTCAAGACCCCAAGCTCAGGATTGGGTATAAGGCATAAAATAGCAAGCCCAGGCTTGGGTGCAAGATGCTAATTATTTTTTCTGTTGCAGTATCCTCTGGTAAAATGGCCATAACGTTTGATCCAGGAGGAGATACGGGGCCTGCCACCTATCAAATCAAATCTATCGACGATCTCTACAACTTTCATTCTTTGACTTTTGAGAAATAACGAATGGATAAAGGTCGAAATTGGACTGGAAATGACTGTTATGCAAATGACCACCCAAAACAGCGAAGTTCAACGTCCGTTGGTACAAATGTCATAACTCTTGCATCCGAACTCCGATTGGAATGATTCAAGATGTTCTAGAAAGCTAAGAAGAAGATCCACAATATAGTCTAAGTTCCAAGCCAAGAGCATGAAATGAACATGAAAGCCCAAATGATGTCCGGATTGTTTTTCTTTGCGTTTTCCTACCAATTCTTTGCGATTTCCTTACTTTTCCCAACCAATAGTCGCTCACACCACTCCCAAACATATAACCTACAAAATAAACACAAAATGCATGAAAAATAACTAAGACACATTAATATAAGCAACTAATTCAAGTAAAAGATACCGGATAAGTAGGTATAAAATCTACTTATCAATAATTATGTGAATTAATAGCAATTAATTGCTCATTTATCTGATTAATTACTCGATAACTTCCAGACATCAATTATTATCGAAATAAATGTCAATTTCCACTAACACTAATAATCCCAACACAATGGAACTATAAATTTCATCTTTAATCAACACGAACTTATTCTTCATTAATATTATTACTCACAATATTTAACAACCAGGTCGTTCCCAGGAAAGAGGGGCTTTCCGATAAGGATTTCTCCTTATTGGCGCGCAATTAGGTGACCAAATCTCTCCTTGACAAAACTTCTAGACATTTTCAATATTGCAAATAATAATATGAATAACTTTGTCGTCTCAATTATTAATTTAGTAATATAACATATTATACAGATGATACTGTGACAATAATTGAATCAATAATATGAGAGATATGATGCAGCAATTACTGTAGAAATAATTGAGTATAACTGAGTGACTTCTTACGTAAGCATCAATAATTAATACCGTGTGCTACTATACAACCACGCGTATTACTGTACTTTACTACCGGGTAGTTCAACAGTTTTAACGGTAATACTTTTTCCGTTATTTTTAATAAAAGATAAATCTGTTATTTTCTAAATACGACAATACTTCCGTTGGGGGGTCCATCAATGATTATGTCGTCGAACGAATATTCTTTATGAAAACGAATATTCCCCGACCAATCGAATATTCCCCAACACAACGAATAACAACTTGCTTACTTTGTAAAATTTTCAAATATCACCCTTAACTTTAACCCTTTCTCAATTTAACCATTTACTAAATAAAATAATAATTATAAGAAAATTGAATACTTTCATTTCATAAAGTTTAGGATCTCACAGTTTTTGTTTTTCTTCATGTTGTTAAAGTTAATAAAATTCGAAAAAATATATTACTTCCGTTTCAAAATATAAAAAAATTATTAACTTTTTGAGGTCAACTGAAGATATTTTTAAACTCAAAATTAACGTAAATTCTTTAATTTTTACTAATTCAATGATTGTAAAATGAAAATGGTTCTAACAAGATTGGTAGTAGAATTTATTTTCGGAGTCCTTATACAGGGATCAAATTATTGGACATTTTCAATTTTTGTGGTGACTTCCAAAAAAATGTATAGTATTTATTTCAAGTTTTCAACTAGAATTTTTATAAATATAGTATTTTAGGTGTAATTTGAATATTTATACAAGAATAGTGTATACAGACTGTGCAACCCTGTTTTGTATATGTATCAAAATTACACTTAAAAACATTATATTCTATAAAAATATCGATTAGAATAAATACTATATATTTTTTGGGAGTCACAAAAAAAATTAAAACAAAAAAATTGAGACCGGTCCAATTTTCCAGTCAGCCAAGACTTATTCTTATTTTCAAGTTGATAGAATTTTCATTTTTTTGAGTTGATTATTACATATTAACCATTATTTTTATTAAACCTATGTTATTTTCTCTTTCTATCTCCTCTAATTTTTATTTATTTTTTGGTGTTTAATTGATAAAAAGCAACATATTCAATCATAATAAAAAAAATGAAAGACTTAATAATCATTGTTTTATAAAGTGATTTCCTCCCGTGACTCCCCTTTTTCACTTTATTCCCACTCCGTGATCCCTCCCTTCTTGTCCTCCTCCTCCTCTCCTTTCCTATATAAAGGGAATGATATTGAAGGAAAGGAAGAGAATTCCCTGAAGGTTTTTCTCTCTCTTTTCTCTTGTTTATTCTCTCTAAATTTATGCAGCAATTATAAGAGTATCTTTATACACTTTGCTAAAGTTTTATAACACGTTATCAGCACGAAGCTCTAACCAACTGAGACGGTAAATTTAAATTCTTGCAATTTATTATTATATTACCAGTTTGGCTATGCCACCAATAGTATAATGTTATTCTTACCATTGGCCTGGCTTTGCCGCCTATTATATTCTTTAACTGTCAAGTTATATTTATGTTTTATTGTCCATTTTAAATTATGTTATTTACAATAGTACCATCTTTCCTTGTTAGTCTTACAAGACTTGGTGGGAACCTTTTTACCATTAAGTTCTGTTATTTACAATGGTACCATCTATCATTGTTGATCTTACAAGACTTGATGGGAACTTTTTTACCGTTTATTAAATTGTGGGAATAACCTGTATATGCAAAATAATGCATACCTGGTGAATAATCCTTTGTATTTATTTCTTATTAAATTATGGGAATAACCTGTCTACGCGAAGTACCGCATAAATGGTGAAATTCTTCTGTTATTCCATTTTTTATTATTCTGTTAGAACATCCTGTCTGTACGGATTACGCATGACCTGGTTCCATTCTTTATTATTCTGTTGGAACATCCTGTCAGTGCAGATTACGCATGACCTGGTTCCATTCTTTATTATTCTGTTGGAATTTCATGTCTGTGCGGATTACGCATGACCTGGTTCCATTCTTTATTATTCTGTTGGAATAACCTGTCTATACGATCTACCGCATGCCGGGTGAAGATCCATTTGCATTATGCTAATAACATAAATATAAGAATATTTATATTTGCATTTTATCACCACTTGAGGTCGTGACTTAGTTTATTTTTCTATATCATACATGCAATTATTTATTATTTTAATAAATAATAATTGTGTTTTAACCCAGAATAGATGGCAAACTTGGCAAAAATAGATTTTTCTATTTTGAAAATCTCTGGAGACAACTATTTGGCTTGGGCACTTGATGCAGAATTGCACCTAAGTGCAAATAAGTTAGAAAAGACCATTGAATCATGAAATACAGCAACTTCGGCACAAAATACAAAAGCCATAATCTTTCTTCGTCACCATATTGATGAAGGATTAAAGACTGAGTATTTAACAGTCAAAGATCCTTTGTCTTTATAGACACAATTGAAGGAAAGATTTGATCACCAAAAATTAGTTGTTCTCCCTAATGCCAAATTTGAGTGGCTTAATATAAGGCTACAAGATTACAAATCAATTACGTAGTATAGTTCCAATTTTTATAGAATAACCTCTACTTTAGCTTTGTGCGGAGATCCAGTTTCTGAAACCAAAATGTTATAGAAAACGCTCTCAATTTTTCATCCCACCAACATGATTCATTCACAACAATATAGACAGAGTAAGTTCACAAAATTAAGTGACTTATTGTCTATCCTCCTTGTTACAAAAAAGATTAATGAATTGTTGTTGAAAAACCATCAAGTACGGCCAATGGGTGTTACCCCATTGCCAGGTATTAATAGCACGTCATTCCAGCAGAATAAACGTGACAATAGATGGTCATATAATAAGAAGCCTTAGGGACGAAAGAATAAACGAGGCCATCGTAACAACAAATTCCATAAACGCGATAATTCAGGCCACCAGAAGTGGCAAGTGTCTGGGTCGGGTAAAAATAAAGAAAATACAGCACCGATAAAGAACAAATCAGATGTTTGTTTTAGGTGTGGGATGAAAGGGCATTGGTCGCGTACCTGTCGTACACCGAGGCATCTGATTAATTTATTCCAGGAGTCTCAAAAGAATAAAGTAATGGAGACAGAAACAAACTTTGTTAATCAACAATTGAATATTGTTGATGATCCACCAATGACCAACAATGAGGAAAAGGTTGTTGATATTACTGAACCTTCTGAAAGTATCTTTTGGGATATCGTTTAATTTCTTATTTTAATTAAACACCTTAAATGTATAATATTATTAGTTTTCATTCTATATGTGGTATGTGTTTCTCATGAATAAAATTATATTTGAAATATAACTTTTCTTATTTATGTTTTTATATGTGTCAGGCCATTTTTTTTAATGGATATGGAGGATATATGTTTAGCAGACAGTGCAACAACTCGTACAATCCTTCGAAATGAGAAATATTTTTCACAACTGATCAAAGCTAAGGGAAATGTAGGAACTATCTCTGGCACATCAAATTTAATCGAGGGATTTGGAAAAGCTAGTTTCTTGCTACAAAATGAGACAAGTTTTTATCAAAAATGCTCTATATTCTAGTAAATCAAGAAGAAATTTGCTTAGTTTTAAAGATATTCGACTGAATGGTTTTCATATTGAAACAACCAATGAAAATGATAATGAATATCTTCTCATCACATCAACTTTTTTTGGAAGAAAGAATATCCTAGAAAAACTTCATTCAAATTCTTCTGGATTATATACTATGAAAATTAGAGCAATTGAGTCTCATAATGTTATGATTCCAAAAATTATTGATCCCAAATCCTTTATGCTTTGTCATGAAAGACTCGGTCATCCAGGTACTTCTATGATGCGTTGTACTATTGAAAATTCTACTGGTCATCCTCTCAAAGATAAGAAGATTTTTCCTAGTAGTGAATTTCCTTGTGCTGCGTGTTCTCTAAAAAAATTAATTATTCGACCATCACCAGTAAAAGTTTATAAAGAAGCCCCAAAATTCCTAGAGAGAATTCAAGGAGACATTTGTGGATCTATTCAACCATTTTCTGGCCCATTTCGATATTTCATGGTTTTAATAGATGCTTCAACTAGATGGTCTCATGTTTGTATTCTCTCTTCTCGAAATTTTGCCTTCTTAAAACTTCTTGCTCAAATAATCAAGTTACGAGCTCAGTTCCTGGATCATCCAATCAAGTCAATTCGACTTGATAACGCAGCTGAATTTTCATCAATGACTTTTAATGATTTTTTGTATGACTATTGGAAACTCTATTGAGCATTCTGTTCCTCATATTCATACACAAAATGATTTAGCTGAATCTTTAATAAAAAGACTTCAACTAATTGCACAACCATTAATGTTAAGGGCTAACATACCTACCTCAGTTTGGGATCATGCAATTCTTCATGCTGCAGCCATCATTCGAGTAAGACCAATGACTCTTCATAAATTTTCTCCTCTACAGTTAGTTCTTGGACAGATACCCAACATATCACACTTTCGAGTTTTTGGAAGTGTTGTATATGTTCAAATTGCACCTCCACAAAGAACTAAGATGGGAGCGCAACGAACAATAGGTATTTATGTTGATTTTGATTCTCCTTCTATTATCAGATATCTTGAACCTTGAACTCGAGATGTTATTACTGTATGTTATGTAAATTGTCATTTTGATGAATATGTATTTCCAACATTAGGAGGAGGGAAAATTTTAAATAAAAAACCCTCTGAAATATCATGGAATGCATCAAATTTAAATTCACTTGATCCTCGAACAAGACAATGTGAAATTGAAGTTCAAAAAATTATTCATTTACAAAATATTGCAAATCAAATGCCAGATGCATTTAATGATGATAGAAAAGTGATAAAGTCACATACACCTGCAGTGAATACTCCAGCAAATATAGAAATACCTATTGAAAAATTAATTCCTGAAGAATTGACGAATAAGGTAATAGAAGAATCAAAACCACGCCAGAAGCGTGGAAGACCGGTTGGTGCAAAAGACAATGTACCACGAAAATCAAAAGCAAATAACGGAATCCCTGAAGGAATTGTGATGCCCCCAAAATAGGTATACATCACCCATCTTGAGTCGCCAGATACATGGTACATAAATTCAAATACAACTTAATTATACAACAATCGTGTAAAATACGACAAAAACATAGCTGAGAGTTTAAACAAGAATATTGTCATCTAGACAATATCCACACTCAATGGTGTCCTCATTACAATTATTATCACATTATTCCGTAGAATAGTGAGGACTACTAAAGCCATTTATCCTGGACCATCACTCCATTCCCCGACTCGTCCCAGCTATATTCTCATTTCCTGAAGAGAACAATGAAAGAAAGGGTGAGCTCAACTAGCCCAGTAAGAAATATTATGACTAAGATAATACAGAATAAATTATCCTTAGCCTTCAACAGTATAACAACTGATAGAATACAATAGACAATAAGTTTTAGATCAACAACTGCAGCGGAATTAAGCAATCCATTAGAAGAGTCAAGTAGGGCATAAAATCTACTATATTCTATGATTTAAAAAGTATTTCATCAACTTTATCGCTGAGACTCAGCTTAATAAATAAAATTGAATCATCCCTGAACGACGGCCAAGGATATTCATGTAATCATCAATGGTCATGATTATTTCGAATAATCCCTGCTCATAATCATACCAACAACTGTCCGTCAATGAACTACAGGCCAATGAGGACTTTTACCACATCATTCGTCACATTACGGTCATGATTATACCGAATAACCCCTGGTCATAATCATACCAAGTCCATCTATGCACGTAAGCCAAAGATGACTTTCATCACAATATAAGCATGATGATGATGACAATGACATAATAATTCAATAAAAACAAGTTCAAAGATAAATTTTAAAGATTTATAATTTAATTTATCCAGGAATCAACAACGTCCAAATTGTCAACATGATACTGCTTTGTAGAGTAAAATTCAAGAATAATATTCATGTACCAAAAATAATTTGGACAGAAAAGAAATATATTTTTTTGGTGAATAGTACCCCGTAAATAGTACTTCAGGAATAGTACATCGTGAATAGTACCCCGACACGAAAAGTGTCCCGAATACCCGAGTGAATAATACTAGAGTGAATAGTAACCAGATGAATAGTAACTCGTAAAAAATACCAAAGAAAATGATATTCCATGACGAGTACAAAAGAAATGATATCTCAGACGAGTATAATAGAATATAAGAAACTGCAAATGGATTTTCCCCCGCCATGCGGTAATCCACGTAGACAGATCATTTCTACAATTTAATAAAGAATGAATACAAAGGATCATTCACCATGGATGCGGTAATCCACATAGACAGGTTATAAAACAAAATAATAAAGAATGGAATAAAAAAGAATTCACCAGGCATGCGATAGACCGCACAGACAGGTTATTCCAACTGAATAATAAAGAATGGAACCAGGTCATGCGTAATCTGCACAGACGGGATATTCTAACAGAATAATAAAGAATGGAATAACAACAGAATTCATCAGGTATGCGATAGACCGCACAGACAGGTTATTCCAACAGAATAATAAAGAATGGAATAACAGAAGAATTTCACCATGTATGCGGTACTTCGCATAGACAGGTTATTCCAACATAATAATAAATAATAGAATAACAGAAGAATTTCACCATATATGCGGTACTTTGCATAGACATGTTATTCTAATATAATAATAAATAATAGAATAACAAAAGAATTTCACCATATATGCAATACTTTGCATAGACATGTTATTCCAACATAATAATAAAAAATGGAATAACAACCCTTACGAGTATTGAAAGAAAATAACTCTCTTCATGAATACGAAAGAATAATACCCCTTACCTTAGAAGAAAACTGGATACTGGAATAGTGAGGTAGCAGACTTCTTTTCTTCTTTCTCTCTATAATTTCTCTCTATAATAAATACTCTATAGCTTTAGTGAATTGGTCAAAAATAATGAAGAAATGAGCTTCTATTTATAGAAAAATATAGTTTCGATAATTGCATGTTTTGGGGCTCGAAATATTACAGTATAATATCTTCCTCTTTTTCTTCATTTTTAATTTAGTCCTACAGGTATTATTAAACTTGCACCATCTCCCCTAATAGTAAATCATGTGAATCAATAGTTCTAGACATGTGAAAATATGAATTACAGTATAGTACCTCCATCTATACCTCCGTTTTTAACTTAGTCATGCAAGTATTATCAATCTTGCACCAACTCCCCTAATAGTAAATGAATGTGAATCAATAGTACACACATATGAACAAATAGTTATATGCATGTGAATTAATAGCAATTAATTGTTCATTTATCCGATTAATTACCCGATAACTTCCAGACATCAATTATTATCAAAATAAATGTCGATTTTCACTAACACTAATATTTCCAACACAATAGAATTATCAATTTCATCTTTAATCAACACGAACTTATTCATCATTAATATTATAATTCACAATATTTAACAACCAGGTCATTTCCAAGAAAGAGGGGGCTTTCCGAAAAGGATTTCTCCTTATTGGCACGCAATTAGGTGACCAAACCTCTCCTTGACAGAACTTCTAGACATTATCAATATTGCAAATAATAATATGAATAACTTTGCCGTCATATTATGTAGATGATACTGTGACAATAATTGAATCAATAATATGAGAGATATGATGCAGTAATTACTGTAGTAATAATTGAGTATAACTGGGTGACTTCTTACGTAAGCATCAATAATCAATACCGTGTGCTACTTTACAACCACACATATTACTGTACTTTTACTACTGGGTAGTTCAAAAGTTTTAACGGTAACACTTTCGCCGTTATTTTTATAAAAAGAAATTTTGTCGTTTTCTAACTACGACAATACTTTCGTTGTGGGGTCCACCAATGATTGTGTCGTCGTACGAATATTCCCCGACAAAAAGAATATTTCCCGACCAAACGAATATTTTATAACAACTTGCATACTTTGCAATTTTTCACATATCACCCTTAACTTTAACCTTTTATCAATTTAACCATTTACAAAAATACTAATAATTATAAGAAAATTGAATACTTTCATTTCATAAAATTCGGGATCTTACAGGATTACCCGCTCCAGAAGTAGCACTTATTCTAAGAGTGGAAATAGCCCCAGAAGAGGTACAAACTGCTCCAGAAGTAGCACATATTCTAAGAGTGGGAATAGCCCCAGGAGAGGTTCAAAATCTCAGTGAAGGGATAAGAGATGAATACCAAGAAATCTCAATAAATTATGTACATGATGAGAAAATATAGGATCGTAGCAAAGTCATGATTGACGATATATTTGCTTTCACTATAGCATCATATATTACTTTGATTCCTGACACGGATCCTGAACTACAAAACGTGGAAGAATGTCGAAAAAGAAAAGATTGGCCAAAATAGAAAGATGTTATTCAAACTGAGCTACAATCTCTATTGAAAAGAGAAGTTTTTGGACCAGTAGTCCAAACACCGCTGGGCGTAATCCCGGTTGGAAACAAATAGGTATTTGTACGAAAGCGAAATGAGAAAAATAAAATTGTGAGATACAAACCCGACTTGTAGCTCAAGGGTCTTCACAAAAACCTGGTATTGATTATCAGGATACATACTCTCCGGTAATGGATGGAGTCACTTTTCACTTTCTGATAGGTATGACAACCATGGAAGGTTTGAAAACACGTCTAATGAACGTGGTAACAACATACCTATATAGCTCACTTGACAGTGAGATTTACATGAGAATCCCTGAAGGATTGAAAATGGCTGAATCACAAAGGCCCCGTCATATATATTCAATCAAGTTACAACGCTCATTGTATGGGTTAAAACAGTCTGGTCGTATGTGGTATAATCGACTTAGTGATTATTTAATAAAAGATGGATATATAAATGATCAAGTATGTCCATGTGTTTTTATTAAGAAATCACAAAGTGGATTTTCCATCATTGCTGTATATGTGGATGATTTGAATCTTGTAGGTACTCCTGAAGAACTCACGAGAACTGCTACTTATTTAAAAGATGAATTTGAAATTAAAGATCTTGGAAAGATAAAATTCTGTTTGGGAATACAAGTGGAACATTTAGCATCTGGAATTTTTGTTCATCAATCCACATATGCTGAAAAGATTCTCAGTCGTTTTAATATAGATGAAACTCATCCTTTGACTACCCCGATGGTTGTTCGATCTTTAGAAGTTGATAAAGATCCATTTTGGCCTCTAGAATGTGGGTAAGAAGTTCTTGGACCTGAAGTTCCATACCTAAGTGCAATAGGTGCTCTTATGTATCTTGTAAACTGTACACGACCTGATATTACTTTTGTTGTCAACTTGTTAGCAAGATACAGTTCTTCTCCTACTAAGAGACATTGGGATGGGATCAAACACATTTTTAGATACCTCCGAGGAAGTATAGATCTTGGGTTATTTTATCCAAAAGGTTCAACGTCGCGATTGGTTGGATATGCCGATGTAGGATATTTATCAGATCCACACAATAAAATATTACAAACAGGTTATGTATTTACATATTGTGACAAGGCTATATCCTGAAAATCCACAAAGCAAACCATGACAGCTACATTGTAAGACCCCAACTTTTATGAATAAAGATTAATTTCTCTCGAAATATATTTTTGAATATTATGGTATGGATATGATATAATGTTATAGTTGTGGGTAATATTTACAAATTTTGCAAAGTAAGCAAGTGGTTATATAATATTCGATTGGTCGGGGAATATTCGTTTTAACAGGTAATATTCGTACGACGGCACAATCATTGGTGGACCCCACAACGGAAGTATTGTCGTAGTTAGAAAATGATAGAATTATCTTTTTATAAAAATAACGGCGGAAGTTTTATAGTTAAACTGTTGAACTACCCGGTAGTAAAAGTACAGTAATACGCGTGGTTGCATAGTAGCACACGGTATTGATTATTGATGCTTACGTGAGAAGTCACTCAGTTATACTCAATTATTGCTACAGTAATTGTTGCATCATATCTCTCATATTATTGATTCAGTTATTGTCACAGTATCATCTGCATAATATTTTATATATTTTTAAATCAATAATTGAGACGACAAAGTTATTCATATTATTATTTGCAATATTGACAATGTCTAGAAGTTCTGTTAAGGAGAGGTTTGGTCACCTAATTGCGCGTCAATAGGGAGAAATCCTTATTGGAAATCTCACTCTTTCCTGGGAACGACTTGATTGTTAAATATTATGAATTATAATATTAATGATGAATAAGTTCATGTTGATTAAAGATGAAGTTGATATTTCCATTGTGTGGGAATTATTAGTGTTAGTGGAAATCGGCATTTATTTCGATAATAATTGATGTCTGAAAGTTATCGGGTAATTAATCGGATAAATGAGCAATTAATTGCTATTAATTCACATATATATAATTATTTGTTCACATGTGTGTACTATTGATTCCCATTCATGTACTATTAGGGGAGTTGGTGCAAGATTGATAATACTTGCATGACTAAATTAAAGATGGAGGTATAATTGAAGGTACTATACTGTAATTAGTTTTTTCACATGATTATACTATTGAGTCACATGAATGAACTATTAATTCACATGATTTACTATTAGAGGAGGTGGTGCAAGTTTGATAATACTTGCAGGACTAAATTAAAAATGAAGAAAAAGAAGAAGGTATTATACTGTAATATTTTGAGCCCCAAAATGTGCAATTATCTAAACTATGTTTTCCTATAAATAGAAGCTCATTCCTTCATTATTTTTCACCAATTCACTAAAGCTATAGAGCAATTATTATAGAGAGAAATTATAGAGAGAAAGAAGAAAAAAAGTCTGCTACCTCACTATTCTAGTATCCAGTTTTCTTCTAAGGTAAGGGATATTGTTATTATAGTAAGGGGTATTATTTCTTTCGTATTCATGAAGAGAGTTATTGTTATTCCATTCTTTATTATTATGTTGGAATAACCTGTCTATGCGAAGTACCGCATACATGGTGAAATTCTTCTGTTATTTCATTCTTTATTATTATGTAGGAATAACCTGTCTATGCGAAGTACCGCATACATGGTGAAATTCTTCTATTATTTCATTCTTTATTATTCTGTCGAAATATCCTGTCTATGCGAATTATGCATGACCTGGTTTCATTCTTTATTATTCTGTCAGAATATCATGTTTTTGCGTTTACGCATGACCTGGTTCCATTATTTATTATTCTGTTGGGAATAACCTGTCTGTGCGGTCTATCGCATGCATGGTGAATTCTTCTGTTATTCCATTCTTTATTATTCTGTTGGAATAACCTGTCTATGTGGATTACCACATGCATGGTGAATGATCCTTTGTATTCGTTCCTTATTAAATTGTGGAAATGATCTGTCTACGTGGATTACCGCATGGCGGGTGAAAATTCATTTTCAGTTTCGTAATTCTTCTGACCCTCAAAAATTCTGGAAAAATTTAAAATCATAATTTGATGAGTTTTTTATATTGTGTCCAAAGATGGCAATTTTTGGATGTATAGATTAAGAGTTATGGATTTTATGGGAAAAGACTATTTTAAAAGTAAACCCTTATAACTCTTTGTGATTAACTCCAAAATTGGTAAAATTTTTATTGGGAGTACATGTATATAACAGGAGTATACCTTGTAAATTTCGGAATTTTTGGACAAAGGTACAATTTATGATAAATGTCTAAATATTCGGCGGTTTTGGCTATATGAAGAAATAGTAAATGAATTTTAAAAATTCCAAGAAAAATATATGTTCAATATGGGAATATATTCTGTTAAATCCCAGAAAAGAAATATTTTTAGGACTGATTTGGTATATTTCATGAAAATAAACTAGTTATGAGTAAATGAATTAAATATGTTATGTGAAGTAACAAAATTGAAAAAATAGGATTTTATGGCTTGGGAATCCTATATAGGGTATATGCAGATTTTTGATGAGGGATTTGATCATTGGTGGTGAAATTTTATTAGTATGGCATTTTTGAATGATTAAATGCATTATTTGGTAAAGTGTAAACAATTGAAAGAAATTGTTTATAAGTTTAATAAGTGATTAAAATATTGTTATAATATTAATAATATTAGATTATGGGTTTATTAAGTGATTGATAATATTCAAATAAATTTAAAGTCTTTAATATTTATCCTTTTTTTCGTTTGATTAATGCTTATATCATTGTCATCATCCTCATGCTTATATTATGATAAAAGTCATCTTTGGCTTACGTGCAAAGATGAACTGTTAATTATTGGTTTTACAGTTGAATATCTTTTGCTTACGTGCAAAGATGGACTGTTGATTATTGGTTGTACAGTTGTATATCTTTGACTTACGTGCAAAGATGAACTATTAATTGATGAGTATTTTTGGTTTATGTGCATAGATGAACTGTTTATTTGTATGATTATGACCAAGGATCATTCGGTATAATCATGACCCGTAATGTTATAGATGATGTGGTAAAAGTTCTTGTTGGCCCGTAGTGCATTGATGGACAGTTATTGGTATGATTATAACCAGGAATTATTCGGTATAATCATGATCATTTGTGATTACATGAATATCCTTGGCCGTAGTGCAGGGATGATTCGATGATGTGTATTATTTATTAAGTTGAGTCTCAGCGATAAAATATTGATTATACACTTTTAATTCGTAAAAGATAGTAGATATCATGCTCTACTTGACTCTTCAAAAATACAGTTGTATGTCTTTGGCCTGTAGTGCAAAGAATAAACTGTTAATGAATATCTTTGGCCGTAGTGCAAAGATGAATTTATTAGTATGATTATGATCAGGAATTGTGATTTGGTATAACCATGATTTTTGATGTTTCAGGTGAAGATAGGTGATGAAAATTATCTTTGTCCTGGGTGCGAAGAGGAATTTAGAATCACAATTATGATTATGAGTTATTCATATGATTGTGGACAGGAATTGTTGATTGATGTTACAGGGATAAAACATTATTGGTGGGCATTTAATATGGAGAAGATAATAGACCTGATGGTCTATTTGACTCTTCTAATGGATTGATCGTTCCGCTACAACTATGGTTGGAAAGTTTTATCATCTACCATATGTGACACCCCCAAAATAGGCCCAATCCATCCAAACTATTCTGAGTCGCCAAATACATGGTACAAAAAATAACTACAACTTTATTACTACAATTGTTGTGCAAAATACAACAACACATAAACTGTGAGTTTTAATACCAACTGTAACTCATGTACCAACTATGGACATCACCTCACAGTGATACCTTACATAAAGGTACAATCTAGAACTGTTTTAGAAATTAAAATCTTTGGGAAGTGCTCAAGGAAACCTTCGTACATAGGAAGCCATAAATCTAAGTTATGATAGATATCATATGTCTAGAGAATTATCCTTGGTTGATCCAATAGACCCCAAAGAAAAACGAGGAGATTACTATCATGTTCCTTCCAATGGTGAGTCTTCTCTTGACATATAACTATCTCCACCGTCTGCGATTGAACATTATGTTTCAACCCAACTCCAAGATCATATAGGTAGTGCTCGTAGATATATTAGGCAAGTGGATGTGCACAACCCTTTCTTATGATGACACGAGATTGTATGTCATTAGACATCTTGTATGATAGTGGCAAAACACTCTTCCAAAGTTGGGTTCACCTCACCCTATTGTTGTTCACCAAAATCAATTATTAAGTGACGTATAATATATGACACACACATCTTAGGTCCTCAATACAATTATATATTGTATGTCATGCTGTTTTAATAATGTGTTGAGAAACTTTGATAGTCTCGGACCACCACACTATTCCCCTGTTATCCCCGCTCGACCTAGCTACACTTTTATTACCTAAAAGGAATTTTGAAGGAAAAGGGGTGAGCACAACTAGCCCAGTAAAGAAAATCATAACTAAAGATAATTAAATTATCAATAGCCTTCATCAGTAATAAATCAGAGATTTAGAACATATGGTAGATGATAAAAATTTTCAACCATAGTTGCAGCGGAATGAGCAATCCATTAGAAGAGTCAAATAGACCATAAAGTCTATTATCTTCTCCATGTTAAAAGTCCACCAACAATGTTTTAACCCTGTAATATTAATCAACAGATCATGTTCACAGTCATGTGAATAACTTATAATAATAATTGTAGTTCTAATTTTCTCTTCTCATCTAAGACGAAGATATTTTTCATCACATGTCTTTACCTGAAACATCAAAGATCATGATTATACCAAATCACAGTTTCTGTTTATAATCATACTAATAAGTTCATCTTTGCACTACGGGCCAAAGATATTCATTAACAGTTCATCTTTACACTACATGCCAAAGATATTCAACAACAGGTCATCTTTTCACTACGGGCCAAAGATATTCAACAATAGGTCATCTTTGTACTACACGCCAAATATATTCATCAACAATTCATCTTTGCACTACAGGCCAAAGATATTTATATCTCAAAGAAATATATAATCATTTCAGAATTTATATAAATAATAATTATAACCATGTTGATCAATTCGCCTTTACACTTAAGCTAAAAATATTTAATTATAAATTCAATGGTCATGATCATACCAGTCAATAATTCATCTTTGCACTACTGGCCAAAGAGAACCCACAGTCACGATCATACCAATAATCTACTCATCTTTACACTTAAGTCAAAGAGAAATTTCATCACCGGGATTATAAAAATATTAAATATGATAATAAAAACAATACGATCAACAACTGCATTTAATTTCAAAAGTAAGATTCATAAATCAATGATTTCATAATACCTTAATCCAAATGTTATAAATCACTTAATAATCTCATAATCTAATATCATTAATATTACTACAATATTTTAATCATTTCTTAAACTTATAAATAATTTATTTTAATTGTTTACACTTTACTAATTAATGCATTTAATCATACTACAATATCAAACTCATAAGATTTCATCACCAATAACCAGCAACCTCATCAAAAATTTGCATATACCATATATAAGATTTCCAAGTCATAAAATCCTATTTTCAATTTTGTTACTTCACATAACATATTTAATTTATTTATTCATAACTAGTCTATTTTTATGAAAAATACCAAATCAGTTCCAAAAATATTTTTTTCTGGAATTTAGCATAATACAGTCCCATATTGAACATATATTTTTCTCAGAATTTTTAAAATTCATTTACTATTTTTCACATGGTCAAAACTGTCGAATATTTAGACATTTATCATAAATTATATTTTTGTCCAAAAATTCTGAAATTTACAGAATATACTGATGTTATATAGATGTACTCCTAATAAAAAATTTACCAATTTTGGAGTTAACCACAAGGAGTGAAAAATGTTTACTTTTAAAATAGTCTTTTCTCATAAAATACAAAACTCCTAATCTATACATCTAAAAATTGCCATTTTGGGACACAATCAAGAAAACTCATCAAATTATCATTTCAAATTTTTTCAGAATTTTTGAGGGTCGAAAAAATTACGAAATTTGAAAACATAATAACCCTTAAAATCCTTTACAATCCCCTACCTCAAAAGAGCAGTACTTCTGACCGGAATGTAAAGCCGAAGGAACCTTGCACTGAATAGTAACTCTCAAAGTATCTAAATACTCACAAAATATGCTTGATAATATAGAGAGAGAAAGAAAAAAAGTTTATGTTTCTGGTGTGATTTTCATTTCTAACATAAGCACCTATTTATAGGAAATTGCTAGAACGCCAAAGTAGACTAAATTAATAAAATAATAATATTAATTCATCCTTTTTCTACGCCCACTCAATTTGAAAGTTGAGCAGCCATTTTGGAAGAGTTTTTGGCAACCCACATGTTGTCAAACAAAAGTGGGTCCCACCCCATTTTTAATAAAAATTATTTTATTATCCGAAACTTCAATAATTCATAAAAAATAGTCCGTATATTAGAAAAATACAAATTTTATGTCCATTCCGCATGAAATTGAATTCTCTACAACTTTGTAGCTTTGAGTATTTCTAAATTCCAAACAGAAAATATCCGAAATTCATAAACGGACGATTTTCAACACCGTTTCAACACCTTTTAAAATTCATAACAAATTATGCGTTAATTTTCAACAGTTCAAAATTTGTGGACATATACTCAACTCATATATGTATAACATATCCAAAAATCACAACGATCTAACGGTCGGATTAAAATTACAACTCACGCAATAAAGCTTTAAGAACACCGATTTGAGTTTTTAATACCTCCAATCCGACAAAATACTGATAAAACATCTGAACATTAATTCCTTTATTTATAACCACATACATAAATCCATCACTTATATCCACATCAAATAAATATTTCCTTATCATATAAATTAATAATTAATTATTCACAAATAATATTACAGACTCACAATTATGACAACCAGGCAGTTTCCAGGAAAGAGGGGGCTTTTCAATAAGGATTTCTCCTTACTGGAGCGCAATTAGGTGACCAAACCTCTCCTTGACAGAACTTTCTAAACATTTCCAATAATGTTATCTAATAATATTATCCAAATAATATAAATTATTGATCTTATAATGGGAATACTGTGAAATAACAATTATTGAAACAACAATAATATTAAATATCATCGCAGCAATAATTAAATTAATAAAATAAAATATTAAACAGTAACTACTGTAATAATTATTGAGTAGTGTCTTCTTACGTAAGAATCAATAATTCAAAAATATTGTGCAATACCGTGTTCTATTGTGCAACCACGCGTATTACTGTATTTTAATTACCAGGTATTCCAACAGTGTTAACGGTAACAACTACGCCGTTATTTATAAAAACTCAAACTTGTCGTTTTCTTCATCCGACAATTATTCTGTTATGGAGCCCACAAATGGTTGCGCCGTTATACGAATATTCCCCAACAACAAGAATATTCCACGACCAAACGAATATTCCCCAATAGAAATGAGTATTTTATAACTACTTGCGTATTTTACAAGGCTATTGATAATTTAATTATCTTTAGTCATGATATTCTTTACAGGGCTATTTGTGCTCACCCTTTGCTTCACAATTCCTTTCAGGTAATAAGAGTGTAGTTGGGTCGAGCGGGGATAACAAGAAAATAGTGTGATTGTCCGAGACTGTCGAAGTTTCTCAATACATTATAAAACGGCATGACATGCAACAGATAATTGTATTGAGGACCTAAGATGTGTGTCTCGTATTTTATATGTCACTTAATAATTAATTTTAGCGAACAACAATAGGGTGATGAGAACCCGACTTTGAAAGCATCAAAAGTGCACCTCATTAGAAGGTATATGATAGTAATCTTCTCGTTCTTCTTTGAGGTCTTAAAATATTTGCTGTTGTATTTTATATGGCATTGTAATAATTTGATTTGGATACTGTCTACGAGACAATATTGTATTAAAACTCAAAACTTATCTGTTATCGTACTTTGCACGACAGTTCAACAGTTGTATAAATGAAGTTTGTATTTAATTTTTATAGAGTGATATCTGGCGACTCAGAATGGGTCGTGTGGACCTATTTTGGGGGCGTCACAAATGGTATCAAAGTTTAGGGATATGGTTACTGGCGGAGATATGAGTCTAGAACTAGGAGGGGAGAGACGAGTAATATACTTCGCTAGTGTGTGACTTACCTAGGCTGAAATTGTTTACTTCATAAGTTGACAAATTATGATATGTCAATTAACTTTTGTTTTGAAGGTATATTCTAGAATGATATCTAAAATACAGGAGATGAGTAATGAGAAAATCATGATACAGAAGAAATATCCGGGAAGGTACAATCCGAAAAGAAAGCAAGGTCTTCTCATCTCTTCGAACTACCAGGTACGTAAATTTTGAGGGCGAAATTTTATAAGGAGGGGAGATTGTGAGACCCCGAATTTTATGAAATAAAAGTATTCAATTTTTCTATTTTGGTAAATAGTTAAGTAGATAAAAGTTTAAAGTTAAGAGTGATATGTGAAAAATTTTCAAAGTAAGCAAATTGTCAAAAAATAACCGGTAGTAAAAATACAGTAATACGCGTGATTGCATAGTAGCACACGGTATTGATTATTGATGCTTATGTGAGAAGTCACTCAGATATACTCAATTATTGCTACAGTAATTGCTTCATTATATCTCTCATATTATTGATTCAATATCATCTGTATAATATGTTATATTATTAAATCAATAATTGAGACGGCAAAGTTATTCATATTATTATTTACAATATTGACAATGTCTAGAATGTGACACCCCTAAAATAGGTATATATCACCCATCTTGAGTCGCCAACTACATGGTACAAAATTCAAATACAACTTAATTATACAACAGTCGTGTAAAATACGACAAAACATATGTTGTGAGTTATAATACAAATATTGTCATCTAAACAATATCCACACTCAACTGAGTCCTCATTACATTTATTATCACACTATTTAACAGAATAGTGAGAACTACTAATGCTATTATCTGGACCGTCACTCCGTTCCCCGACTAGTCCCTGCTACGTTCTCATTTCCTGAAGAGAACAATGAAAGTAAAAGGGTGAGCGCAACTAGCCCAGTAAGAAATATTATGACTAAGATAATACAGAATAAATTATCGTTATCCTTCAACAGTGTTAAACTGATACAATATAACAAATATCAAGTTTAACTGCAGTGAAACAAACAATCCATTAAAAGAGTCAAGTAGAGAATAAAATCTACTATCTTTTCTGATTTAAGAGGTTTTTCATCACTTTTATCGCTGAGACTCAGCTTAATAAATAATCCACATCATCCCTACACTACGGCCAAGGATATTCATTAGTATCACAACCACAAACTATCCATGCACTACGGGCCAAGAATATTCGTGTATTCATCAATGGTCATGATCATGCTAACAACTTTCCATCAATGCACTACGGGCCAATGAGGACTTTTACCACATCATTTGTAACATTACGGTCATGATTATACCGAATAATCTCTTGTCATAATCATACCAAATCCATCTATGCACTACAGGCCACAGATGACTTTCAACATAATATAAACATGAGAATGATAATAATGATATAAGAATTCAATAAAAACAAGTTCAAGAATTAATTTATCCAGGAACTAATAACGTCCAAATTGTCAACATGATACGTCTTTGTAGAGTAAAATTCAAGAATGCTCAGAAGAATATTTCCATGAAAAGATACTGGATGAAGTTCAAATATCAAGGATATTCCACTAATTTCATGGAGTATAAAAGTTAAAACTTTAACCAACTGCGTATAATAAAGAATGGAATAACAAAAGAAATCACCAGGCATGCGATAGACCGCACAGATAAGTTATTCCAATAGAATAATAAATAACAGAACCAGGTCATGCGTAAATGCACAGACAGGATGTTCCAACAGAATAATAAATAACGGAACCAAATCAGGAGAAATTCGCATCGACAGGATGTTCCAACAAAATAATAAATAACGGAACCAGGTCATGCGTAAACGCACGGACAGGATATTTCAACAGAATAATAAAGAATGGAATAACAGAAGAATTTTACTATGTATGTGGTACTTCGCATAACAGATTTTATTCCAACATAATAATTAAGAATGGAATAACAGAAGAATTTCACCAAGTATAGGGTAGACCGCGTATACAGATTATTCCAACAGAATAATAAAAATGGAATAACAGAAGTTCTATTCATGAATATGAAAAAAATAATACCCCTTACCTTGGAACAAACCGGATATAGGAGTAGTAGCAGAATACTTTTCTTCTTTCTCTCTATAGTTTCTCTCTAGAATTTCAGTGAATTCGTAAGAAATAATGAAGGAATGAGCTTCTATTTATAGGAGAATGGATTGAATAGTAACTAATTCATGAACGGTCCATATTGATTTACTTTTAAACGGACGGTCCATATTGATTTAATAAAATATTTTAATAAAACAAAATCTTTTAAATAAAATATAATATATATATATATATATAACATATGTTCATTCACGGGAGGTATTTCCGTGATCTCCCATCTCTTAATCTAATTTAATATATATATATATATATATATATATATATATATAATATATTAATAATAACATTATTAGCAACCTCATTCCCAGACAACTTAAACCCCCCCCCCCTCCCCCTCCCCCTCCCCCTCCCCCTCCCCATTTCAAAAATCTGTGAATTAGTAGGATTCACGTGAATCCTTTAACATGTAATCTATATATATTATATATAAACTACTTATATATATATATATAAAACAAACCTTTTTATATAAAATATATATATATATATATATATATATATATAAATAACACCCATCAGCCACCACACGTGACCAATTCATCAGATTACGCTCCCGGTCCACATTCATTTTTCTTCCAGTGGGCTCCACATATGGCCCCCACATGTGGCCCCACCCTTTTTATAAAGAATAAATTTCTACCGATCATTTTAAAAAATAGATAAATGGGGGTTCATAAATACAACAAATACTTCATAAAAATTTCCTCAATATTTTTAACAACATTTATCATCATTATTATAATTCACATTATTAATCGACCAACTCGTTCCCAGGAAAGAGGATGCTTTCCAATAAGGATTTCTCCCTATTGGCACGCAATTAGGTGACCAAACCTCTCCTTGACAGAACATCTAGACATAATTAATATTACAAATAATAATATTAATAACTCTGTCATCTCAATTATTGATTTAATAATATATAAAATATCGACAATAATTGAATCAAACAACGTGAGATACTATGCAATAATTACTGAAGCAATAATTGAATAAAACTGAGTGTGTGACACCCCCAAAATAGGTCCATTCCACCCAACCCATTCTGAGTTGTCAAATACATGGTACAGAAACAACTACAACTTTTACAACCCATAAGTTGTGAGTTTGAATACAAACATTATCATCTAGACAATATCCACATGTAAATAAATCCCCATCATAATTATTGATACATAATTTTACAAAAAATGGTGAGGACTACTAAACAACTTTCTCTAGAACCATCATTACATCCCCCGACTCGTACTCGCTACATTCTCGTCTCCTGAGAAGAAAAATGGAACAACAAGGAAAAGGGTGAGCTCAACTAGCCCAGTAAAGAATATTATGACTAGGATAATGTACAACAAATTATCCTTAGTCTTCAACAGGGAAAAATCTGATAGAATACAATAGACAACAAGTTTTAGATCAACAACTGCAGCGGAAACAACAATTCATTAGAAGAGTTAAGTAGAGAATAAAATCTACTAACATCTATGAATTTAAAAGTCCATCATCAATATTTTATCCCTGTAACATCAATCAATATATATCTCAAATCAAATCAAATATTCATCTTTGCACTACAGGCCAAAGATATTCATCAGTCGGTCATGTTCATCTAAACACCTGTTCATATTTGCACTACGGGCCAAAGATATTCATCAATTGTTCATGTTCATCTCAACACCTGTACATCTTTGCACTACGGCCAAAGATATTCATAACAAAGTCAACCATCTTTGCACTACAAGCCAAAGATATTCAGTAACACCATCATTTAGGACTGAGGATGATGAAAAATATTTTAAAGGAAACGAATCCAGTGAAACAAAATAACAAGTATTAAGGATTCGTACTTTAAACAATCTGAGTTCAAAAATACTTCATAAATAATCATACTGAAGTAAAATTCAAGAATGATCAAAACATGGATACAATCAAAGCTAGTATCCACAATAGATGTTTTTGACAAAAAGGAGAAATTTCATTTTTCGGTGAATAGTGTCGTATTCGTGAATAGTGTCGTATACGTGAATAGTGCCGTATACGTGAATAGTAACTCCGACACCAAAAGATAGAAATTTCACAAAAAAACATCATCACGCTTCATGAATAGTACTCGGGAATAGTATCTCGTGAATAGTAACTCATGAATAGTAACTCGTGAATAGTAACTCATGAATAGTAACCCCGACATGAAAAAGTTTCAAATTTGATAAAAAGTTCCAATCAACATTTCAACATAATGATATTGAAGAAATAATATCATTTTAGAAGAAAATAACATCCCTTACCTCGAAAGACAGTACTTCTAGTTGAAACACCGGATATAGGCTATGACTTGAACTTTCACCGTATAGCAATACTCAAAGTATACTCAAAATACTCACAAGAATACGCTCGATAATATAGAGAGAGAAAACTTCAGTTTCTGGTGTGATTTTCAATTCTAACCTAAGCACCTATTTATAGGAAATTGCTTAGAACACCAAAGCAGAAAATTTATTATAATATTAATATATTTAATAATCTTCTACGCCCACTTTGACAACTGATATCAGATCATAAAACACATGCTAGGGCTGCCCATTCAACAAAAAAAACGTTTTTATTAATATAAATATGTAAAACTTCCAAAAATCAATTATTTCGGAGCTTCGGAACTTCAATAATTCATAATAAATAGCCCTTTTGCCAGAAAATTCGAATCTCGCAACTTTTAATAGGAAATTCGATTCTCTACAACTTTGCAGAAGAAAGTTTTTCCAAATTCCAAACAGAAATTGACCGAAATCCACAAACGGGCGATTTTACAGGCTATAATCAAATTTCAGTCAATAAATAGGGTCCACCGACACATAAAATATGCTTCAAATATTTTATGCCACAAAAATACTTTTCCTCCTCATATACTCATATATCCCACATTCATTATAAAAATATCACCGTTAATATATTATTAAAATATAATAATATATTTAAATAAATTATTTTATCAGAAAAAGATAAAATATTAATTTTCAACAATTGTCACATTAAAAAATTTTCTCCATCCATATCCACATAAAATCAATATTTTTCTCATCATATGAATCAATAATTAATTATTCACAAATAATATTATAGAATCACAGTACTAGCAACCAGGCCGTTCCCAGGAAAGAGGGGGCTTTCCAATAAGAATTTCTCCTTACTGGCGCGCAATTAGGTGACCAAACCTCTCCTTAGACAGAACTTTCTAGACATTGCCAATAATGTTATCAAATAATATTATTCAGATAATATGAATTATTGCTTCGATAATGAAAAATACTGTGTAGTGACAATTATTGAAACAACAGTAATATAAAATATCAATGCAACAATTATTGAATCAATAACATAAAATACTGAACAGTAATTACTGTAACAATTATTGAGTAGTGCCTTCTTACGTAAGAATCAATAATTGGTGCAATACCGTGTGCTACTGTTCAACAACGCGTATTACTTTACTTTACCCACCGGGTATTCCAACAGTGTTAACGGTAACAACTACGCCGTTATTTATAAGCAACTATACTTGTCGTTTTCTTCATCCAATCGCTTTCCGTTATGGGGCCCACAAAAGACTGCGCCGTCGTACGAATATTCTCCGACAGCAAGAATATTCCACGACCAAACGAATATTCCCCGACAACAATAAATATTTTATAACCACCTGCTTATTTAAAATATTTGCACAGTTTACCCATAACTAACCACATTAATCAAATTCACCCTTACTATTTCAAAAATAATAAATAAAGGAAATTCCTTTTTATTTAAAAATTTTCGGGGTCTTACAACCTCCCCTTCTTATGAAATTTCGTCCTCGAAATTGACGTACGTAACTGGTGTTTCGAAAAAGTAAAGATACCTCGCTTTCATTTCCGTTTCCAACTCCAAGGTCATTTCTTCTATAGCATGATTCCTCCACAAAACTTTAACTTGTGGTATGACCTTCGTGCGTAGGACATGCTCCTTCCCATCTAACATCTTGACAGGTACTTCCTCGTACGTTAAGTCTTCGGCTATTTCGTCCGGTTATAACTCAATAACATGGTTCAAGTCGTCCACATATTTACGTAACATCGATACGTGAAAAACATTATGAACACGCGTCATACTTGGCGGTAAAACGAGTCTATAGGCCACAGTTCCTATTCGATCGAGAATTTCAAATGAACTAATAAATCGAAGGTTTTGAGCTTTGCTCACATCGCCAATTCTCGCTTTTGAAATAACAACTTCTTGCACCTCCTTCTTCAAATTCATCAGCTCCAGTGTGTAGCTTGAACAACTTTAACTTTATCGATTAAAGTCGATTATACTCGTATATCATCACGTGGGTACTTAGAGTTTTCATCTCCATCTCTATTATTTATAAATTATACAAAATTAGTCTTTGACAATATCGTACTCGTACTTGTATACGATCTTCTACTCAACACGTCAGCTACCACGTTCACTTTTCCAGGATGACATGGTCAGAACATGTGCTGAAATGAGTCTCCCCTTGAGTTCTTCGAAGCTCTTCCCACATTCCTTGCTCCATTCGAATTTTGTATCTCTACGAGTCAGCTGCGTTAATGGAGTAGCGATTCGAGAATATCCTTCAACGAATCTCCGATAATAATCAACTAAGCCTAGAAAGCTACGTATTTCGATTATCGACTTAGGTGGTTCTCAACTGTGACTCATATCCCAACCTTGGATAGCACGTTACAATGACACCTATCAGTTTACTACCGCACGAATATTGTGTCCCCTACAAAGAGTCTGGCTTCGGTGCATTCCACAAAGGAAGTCACAAGATAAAGGCTCGGGTACCAAATTCTAAAGTTGAATTTTTAACTCCTGAAGTTCAATAGGAGCCCTGAGATTTTAGAAATGAGTTTTGTACCGGGTTCAAAGTCGATACAAAGTTTAATATCACGCTCTGGGAGTAAACCAAGAAATTCTTCAGAAAATACGTCAGAAAATTCACTAACAACAGAAATATCATTCAAATCTGATGTACTTTTGTTCAAGTCCATGACATGGGCTAAGAAAACATGACATCCAATTTTCAATAAACGAATGACTTCATGGCTTGATATAAAAATGTTTGACTTCAATGGTTTGATTGCTTGAGTTCGAATATCAGGTTGCTTAGGAATATAAAAACTAACAACCTTACGAAAGCAATCAATTTTGGCATGATAAGTAGTTAACCTTAAAATCACATCAAAAACAAATATCTCTATAGAAATAAGGTTAACAGGTAATATGATAGTGCCAACTTGAATCAAGCAAGATTTCTAAATAGTGGATGTGATGAAAGTTTCTCCCAACGGAGTTTCCACAGATAGGTCAAAGTCTAATTTCTCCGGAGTCAAGTTTAAACGTTGAGCGCAAGCAAGAGAGATAAAAGAATGGGTAGAACCGGTACCTAGTAAGGTATAAACTTCGCAAGAATTATAATTAACTAACCCGTGCTAACTTCGTTCGGGTTCCTCACATTTTGACCGGTCACGACAAACGCTCTTCCAAGAATCGTTGACTTTGACTTTTCTAGGACAGCATTTTGAATCACCATCCCCGCTTGAATTGGTTTCGCTACCGTACACTCTCGAGCGATATGTCCTTCCTTTCTATAATTATAGCATACCTTGAACTGTTGTGGGCAGTTTGGGCTGATATGTCCCTCTTTCCCGCATTTGTAACATACGACCGGTGGTCTTTCTCCTCCCTTGGAACCAGTTGCTGCTGGCACTGTCGTCTTCACATGGTCGTTGTTAAATCTCCTCTTTTTAAAATCACCTCCCAACTCGCTTCTTCTATTTTCATGGCCACGATTACCACCAGAGTGGTTACCGCCTTTGTCCATATTCTTCTTTCTCCGCTGGTTATCGTTATTCTGATGACTACTATCTTCGGTATGATCCTGGTTATGGTCCCTCGGTTGAACATACTCGTTATCTCGCTCTAACAACTGAGCCCTGTTGACAACATCTGAATAGATAGAAAATTTATGAGAAATGAGATACTGACGTATGCCGGGTTTCAAACCTCTCAGAAACATCCGTGTCATACGTTCCTCATTCTCCACCAAATGAGGTGCAAACCTGGATAACTCCGCGAACTTTGCCTCGTACTGGGACACCGTCATGTTATTCTGCTCTAGTCTAATAAACTCCACTTCCTTCATATGGCGAATACTTTCAGGAAAGTATTTTTCGTTAAAAAGTTTCTGAAACGTCTCCCATGACATGCTGAGTGCAGTTGGATGGGTACGCTTCACAGATTCCCACCAGTAGTCTGCCTCGCCACGGAACATAAAGGTGGCGAATGGAACCTTCTGTTCCTCCGTGCATCCCAAGACATCGAATATCTTGGTAATTTGTTTGACCCACGTTTCCGCCATGATCGGATCCGGCTTTCCCCAGAATTCTGGTGGTCCCAACTCTTTGAACTGCTTGGCTGTGACAAGCCGCGCGTTGCTATCATTTCCACCTGTATTTTGTACACGAGTCTCCCTCGTCTGATTTTGCATGAACTGCAAAAAGCTCCTAAACATCCCGTCGTTCATCGTCTGCTCAGTGGTGTTGTTCACAGGAGGAACATTGCCAGCATGTTGCATGTTCTCCTCGTTGGTAAGTACAGGCATCTCCACGGTCTCATTTACTCCACTGTTAACATTCTCAGTCGACATTCTCAAATACTGTCATAAAACAAGGGTTAATTAAACAAATTAATAAATCACATAGTACCCCTATATTATGACTGACCAACAAATAAGCTTAGGTAGGACACACTAGCGAAGGATTTACTCGTCTCTCCCCTCCTAGTTTTATTCCCCGATCTCCGCCAGAGATCATATCCCTAAGCTCTGATACCAACTGTGACACCCCCAAAATAGGTCCATTCCACCCAACCCATTCTGAGTTGTCAAATACATGGTACAGAAACAACTACAACTTTTACAACCCATAAGCTGTGAGTTTGAATACAAACATTATCATCTAGACAATATCCACATGTAAATAAATCCCCATCATAATTATTGATACATAATTTTACAAAAAATGGTGAGGACTACTAAACAACTTTCTCTAGAACCATCATTACATCCCCCAACTTGTACTCGCTACATTCTCGTCTCCTGAGAAGAAAAATGGAACAACAAGGAAAAGGGTGAGCTCAACTAGCCCAGTAAAGAATATTATGACTAGGATAATGTACAACAAATTATCCTTAGTCTTCAACAGGGAAAAATCTGATAGAATACAAAAGACAACAAGTTTTAGATCAACAACTGCAGCGGAAACAACAATTCATTAGAAGAGTTAAGTAGAGAATAAAATCTACTAACATCTATGAATTTAAAAGTCCATCATCAATATTTTATCCCTGTAACATCAATCAATATATATCTCAAATCAAATCAAATATTCATCTTTGCACTACAGGCCAAAGATATTCATCAGTCGGTCATGTTCATCTAAACACCTGTTCATATTTGCACTACGGGCCAAAGATATTCATCAATTGTTCATGTTCATCTCAACACCTGTACATCTTTGCACTACGGCCAAAGATATTCATAACAAAGTCAACCATCTTTGCACTACAGGCCAAAGATATTCAGTAACACCATCATTTAGGACTGAGGATGATGAAAAATATTTTAAAGGAAACGAATCCAGTGAAACAAAATAACAAGTATTAAGGATTCGTACTTTAAACAATCTGAGTTCAAAAATACTTCATAAATAATCATACTGAAGTAAAATTCAAGAATGATCAAAACATGGATACAATCAAAGCTAGTATCCACAATAGATGTTTTTGACAAAAAGGAGAAATTTCATTTTTCGGTGAATAGTGTCGTATTCGTGAATAGTGCCGTATACGTGAATAGTAACTTCGACACCAAAAGATAGAAATTTCACAAAAAAACATCATCACGCTTCATGAATAGTACTCGGGAATAGTAACTCGTGAATAGTAACTCATGAATAGTAACCCCGACATGAAAAAGTTTCAAATTTGATAAAAAGTTCCAATCAACATTTCAACGTAATGATATTGAAGAAATAATATCATTTTAGAAGAAAATAACATCCCTTACCTCGAAAGACAGTACTTCTAGTTGAAACACCGGATATAGGCTATGACTTGAACTTTCACCGTATAGCAATACTCAAAGTATACTCAAAATACTCACAAGAATACGCTCGATAATATAGAGAGAGAAAACTTCAGTTTCTGGTGTGATTTTCAATTCTAACCTAAGCACCTATTTATAGGAAATTGCTTAGAACACCAAAGCAGAAAATTTATTATAATATTAATATATTTAATAATCTTCTACGCCCACTTTGACAACTGATATCAGATCATAAAACACATGCTAGGGCTGCCCATTCAACAAAAAAAACGTTTTTATTAATATAAATATGTAAAACTTCCAAAAATCAATTATTTCGGAGCTTCGGAACTTCAATAATTCATAATAAATAGCCCTTTAGCCAGAAAATTCGAATCTCGTGACTTTTAATAGGAAATTCAATTCTCTACAACTTTGCAGAAGAAATTTTTTCCAAATTCCAAACAGAAATTGACCGAAATCCACAAACGGGCGATTTTACAGGCTATAATCAAATTTCAGTCAATAAATAGGGTCCACCGACACATAAAATATGCTTCAAATATTTTATGCCACAAAAATACTTTTCCTCCTCATATACTCATATATCCCACATTCATTATAAAAATATCACCGTTAATATATTATTAAAATATAATAATATATTTAAATGAATTATTTTATCAGAAAAAGATAAAATATTAATTTTCAACAATTGTCACATTAAAAAATTTTCTCCATCCATATCCACATAAAATCAATATTTTTCTCATCATATGAATCAATAATTAATTATTCACAAATAATATTATAGAATCACAGTACTAGCAACCAGGCCGTTCCCAGGAAAGAGGGGGCTTTCCAATAAGAATTTCTCCTTACTGGCGCGCAATTAGGTGACCAAACCTCTCCTTAGACAGAACTTTCTAGACATTGTCAATAATGTTATCAAATAATATTATTCAGATAATATGAATTATTGCTTCGATAATGAAAAATACTGTGTAGTGACAATTATTGAAACAACAGTAATATAAAATATCAATGCAATAATTATTGAATCAATAACATAAAATACTGAACAGTAATTACTGTAACAATTATTGAGTAGTGCCTTCTTACGTAAGAATCAATAATTGGTGCAATACCGTGTGCTACTGTTCAACAACGCGTATTACTTTACTTTACCCACCGGGTATTCCAACAGTGTTAACGGTAACAACTACGCTGTTATTTATAAGCAACTATACTTGTCGTTTTCTTCATCCAATCGCTTTCCGTTATGGGGCCCACAAAAGACTGCGCCGTCGTACGAATATTCCCTGACAGCAAGAATATTCCACGACCAAACGAATATTCCCCGACAACAATAAATATTTTATAACCACCTGCTTATTTAAAATATTTGCACAGTTTACCCATAACTAACCACATTAATCAAATTCACCCTTACTATTTCAAAAATAATAAATAAAGGAAATTCCTTTTTATTTAAAAATTTTCGGGGTCTTACAACCTCCCCTTCTTATGAAATTTCGTCCTCGAAATTGACATACGTAACTGGTGTTTCGAAAAAGTAAAGATACCTCGCTTTCATTTCCGTTTCCAACTCCAAGGTCATTTCTTCTATAGCATGATTCATCCACAAAACTTTAACTTGTGGTATGACCTTCGTGCGTAGGACATGCTCCTTCCCATCTAACATCTTGACAGGTACTTCCTCGTACGTTAAGTCTTCGGCTATTTCGTCCGGTTCTAACTCAATAACATGGTTCAAGTCGTCCACATATTTACGTAACATCGATACGTGAAAAACATTATGAACACGCGTCATACTTGGCGGTAAAACGAGTCTATAGGCCACAGTTCCTATTCGATCGAGAATTTCAAATGAACTAATAAATCGAAGGTTTTGAGCTTTGCTCACATCGCCAATTCTCGCTTTTGAAATAACAACTTCTTGCACCTCCTTCTTCAAATTCATCAGCTCCAGTGTGTAGCTTGAACAACTTTAACTTTATCGATTAAAGTCGATTATACTCGTATATCATCACGTGGGTACTTAGAGTTTTCATCTCCATCTCTATTATTTATAAATTATACAAAATTAGTCTTTGACAATATCGTACTCGTACTTGTATACGATCTTCTACTCAACACGTCAGCTACCACGTTCACTTTTCCAGGATGACATGGTCAGAACATGTGCTGAAATGAGTCTCCCCTTGAGTTCTTCGAAGCTCTTCCCACATTCCTTGCTCCATTCGAATTTTGTATCTCTACGAGTCAGCTGCGTTAATGGAGTAGCGATTCGAGAATATCCTTCAACGAATCTCCGATAATAATCAACTAAGCCTAGAAAGCTACGTATTTCGATTATCGACTTAGGTGGTTCTCAACTGTGACTCATATCCCAACCTTGGATAGCACGTTACAATGACACCTATCAGTTTACTACCGCACGAATATTGTGTCCCCTACAAAGAGTCTGGCTTCGGTGCATTCCACAAAGGAAGTCACAAGATAAAGGCTCGGGTACCAAATTCTAAAGTTGAATTTTTAACTCCTGAAGTTCAATAGGAGCCCTGAGATTTTAGAAATGAGTTTTGTACCGGGTTCAAAGTCGATACAAAGTTTAATATCACGCTCTGGGAGTAAACCAAGAAATTCTTCAGAAAATACGTCAGAAAATTCACTAACAACAGAAATATCATTCAAATCTGATGTACTTTTGTTCAAGTCCATGACATGGGCTAAGAAAACATGACATCCAATTTTCAATAAACGAATGACTTCATGGCTTGATATAAAAATGTTTGACTTCAATGGTTTGATTGCTTGAGTTCGAATATCAGGTTGCTTAGGAATATAAAACTAACAACCTTACGAAAGCAATCAATTTTGGCATGATGAGTAGTTAACCTTAAAATCACATCAAAAACAAATATCTCTATAGAAATAAGGTTAACAGGTAATATGATAGTGCCAACTTGAATCAAGCAAGATTTCTAAACAGTGGATGTGATGAAAGTTTCTCCCAACGGAGTTTCCACAGATAGGTCAAAGTCTAATTTCTCCGGAGTCAAGTTTAAACGTTGAGCGCAAGCAAGAGAGATAAAAGAATGGGTAGAACCGGTACCTAGTAAGGTATAAACTTCGCAAGAATTATAATTAACTAACCCGTGCTAACTTCGTTCGGGTTCCTCACATTTTGACCGGTCACGACAAACGCTCTTTCAAGAATCGTTGACTTTGACTTTTCTGGGACAGCATTTTGAATCACCATCCCCGCTTGAATTGGTTTCGCTACCGTACACTCTCGAGCGATATGTCCTTCATTTCCATAATTATAGCATACCTTGAACTGTTGTGGGCAGTTTGGGCTGATATGTCCCTCTTTCCCGCATTTGTAACATACGACCGGTGGTCTTTCTCCTCCCTTGGAACCAGTTGCTGCTGGCACTGTCGTCTTCACATGGTCGTTGTTAAATCTCCTCTTTTTAAAATCTCCTCCCGACTCGCTTCTTCTATTTTCATGGCCACGATTACCACCAGAGTGGTTACCGCCTTTGTCCATATTCTTCTTTCTCCGCTGGTTATCGTTATTCTGATGACTACTATCTTCGGTATGATCCTGGTTATGGTCCCTCGGTTGAACATACTCGTTATCTCGCTCTAACAACTGAGCCCTGTTGACAACATCTGAATAGATAGAAAATTTATGAGAAATGAGATACTGACGTATGCCGGGTTTCAAACCTCTCAGAAACATCCGTGTCATACGTTCCTCATTCTCCACCAAATGAGGTGCAAACCTGGATAACTCCGCGAACTTTGCCTCGTACTGGGACACCGTCATGTTATTCTGCTCTAGTCTAATAAACTCCACTTCCTTCATATGGCGAATACTTTCAGGAAAGTATTTTTCGTTAAAAGTTTCTGAAACGTCTCCCATGACATGCTGAGTGCAGTTGGATGGGTACGCTTCACAGATTCCCACCAGTAGTCTGCCTCGCCACGGAACATAAAGGTGGCGAATGGAACCTTCTGTTCCTCCGTGCATCCCAAGACATCGAATATCTTGGTAATTTGTTTGACCCACGTTTCCGCCATGATCGGATCCGGCTTTCCCCAGAATTCTGGTGGTCCCAACTCTTTGAACTGCTTGGCTGTGACAAGCCGCGCGTTGCTATCATTTCCACCTGTATTTTGAACACGAGTCTCCCTCATCTGATTTTGCATGAACTGCAAAAAGCTCCTAAACATCCCGTCGTTCATCGTCTGCTCAGTGGTGTTGTTCACAGGAGGAACATTGCCAGCATGTTGCATGTTCTCCTCGTTGGTAAGTACAGGCATCTCCACGGTCTCATTTACTCCACTGTTAACATTCTCAGTCGACATTCTCAAATACTGTCATAAAACAAGGGTTAATTAAATAAATTAATAAATCACATAATACCCCTATATTATGACTGACCAACAAATAAGCTTAGGTAGGACACACTAGCGAAGGATTTACTCGTCTCTCCCCTCCTAGTTTTATTCCCCGATCTCCGCCAGAGATCATATCCCTAAGCTCTGATACCAACTGTGACACCCCCAAAATAGGTCCATTCCACCCAACCCATTCTGAGTTGTCAAATACATGGTACAGAAACAACTACAACTTTTACAACCCATAAGCTGTGAGTTTGAATACAAACATTATCATCTAGACAATATCCACATGTAAATAAATCCCCATCATAATTATTGATACATAATTTTACAAAAAATGGTGAGGACTACTAAACAACTTTCTCTAGAACCATCATTACATCCCCCAACTTGTACTCGCTACATTCTCGTCTCCTGAGAAGAAAAATGGAACAACAAGGAAAAGGGTGAGCTCAACTAGCCCAGTAAAGAATATTATGACTAGGATAATGTACAACAAATTATCCTTAGTCTTCAACAGGGAAAAATCTGATAGAATACAAAAGACAACAAGTTTTAGATCAACAACTGCAGCGGAAACAACAATTCATTAGAAGAGTTAAGTAGAGAATAAAATCTACTAACATCTATGAATTTAAAAGTCCATCATCAATATTTTATCCCTGTAACATCAATCAATATATATCTCAAATCAAATCAAATATTCATCTTTGCACTACAGGCCAAAGATATTCATCAGTCGGTCATGTTCATCTAAACACCTGTTCATATTTGCACTACGGGCCAAAGATATTCATCAATTGTTCATGTTCATCTCAACACCTGTACATCTTTGCACTACGGCCAAAGATATTCATAACAAAGTCAACCATCTTTGCACTACAAGCCAAAGATATTCAGTAACACCATCATTTAGGACTGAGGATGATGAAAAATATTTTAAAGGAAACGAATCCAGTGAAACAAAATAACAAGTATTAAGGATTCGTACTTTAAACAATCTGAGTTCAAAAATACTTCATAAATAATCATACTGAAGTAAAATTCAAGAATGATCAAAACATGGATACAATCAAAGCTAGTATCCACAATAGATGTTTTTGACAAAAAGGAGAAATTTCATTTTTCGGTGAATAGTGTCGTATTCGTGAATAGTGCCGTATACGTGAATAGTAACTTCGACACCAAAAGATAGAAATTTCACAAAAAAACATCATCACGCTTCATGAATAGTACTCGGGAATAGTATCTCGTGAATAGTAACTCATGAATAGTAACTCGTGAATAGTAACTCATGAATAGTAACCCCGACATGAAAAAGTTTCAAATTTGATAAAAAGTTCCAATCAACATTTCAACATAATGATATTGAAGAAATAATATCATTTTAGAAGAAAATAACATCCCTTACCTCGAAAGACAGTACTTCTAGTTGAAACACCGGATATAGGCTATGACTTGAACTTTCACCGTATAGCAATACTCAAAGTATACTCAAAATACTCACAAGAATACGCTCGATAATATAGAGAGAGAAAACTTCAGTTTCTGGTGTGATTTTCAATTCTAACCTAAGCACCTATTTATAGGAAATTGCTTAGAACACCAAAGCAGAAAATTTATTATAATATTAATATATTTAATAATCTTCTACGCCCACTTTGACAACTGATATCAGATCATAAAACACATGCTAGGGCTGCCCATTCAACAAAAAAAACGTTTTTATTAATATAAATATGTAAAACTTCCAAAAATCAATTATTTCGGAGCTTCGGAACTTCAATAATTCATAATAAATAGCCCTTTTGCCAGAAAATTCGAATCTCGTGACTTTTAATAGGAAATTCAATTCTCTACAACTTTGCAGAAGAAAGTTTTTCCAAATTCCAAACAGAAATTGACCGAAATCCACAAACGGGCGATTTTACAGGCTATAATCAAATTTCAGTCAATAAATAGGGTCCACCGACACATAAAATATGCTTCAAATATTTTATGCCACAAAAATACTTTTCCTCCTCATATACTCATATATCCCACATTCATTATAAAAATATCACCGTTAATATATTATTAAAATATAATAATATATTTAAATGAATTATTTTATCAGAAAAAGATAAAATATTAATTTTCAACAATTGTCACATTAAAAATTTTCTCCATCCATATCCACATAAAATCAATATTTTTCTCATCATATGAATCAATAATTAATTATTCACAAATAATATTATAGAATCACAGTACTAGCAACCAGGCCGTTCCCAGGAAAGAGGGGGCTTTCCAATAAGAATTTCTCCTTACTGGCGCGCAATTAGGTGACCAAACCTCTCCTTAGACAGAACTTTCTAGACATTGTCAATAATGTTATCAAATAATATTATTCAGATAATATGAATTATTGCTTCGATAATGAAAAATACTGTGTAGTGACAATTATTGAAACAACAGTAATATAAAATATCAATGCAATAATTATTGAATCAATAACATAAAATACTGAACAGTAATTACTGTAACAATTATTGAGTAGTGCCTTCTTACGTAAGAATCAATAATTGGTGCAATACCGTGTGCTACTGTTCAACAACGCGTATTACTTTACTTTACCCACCGGGTATTCCAACAGTGTTAACGGTAACAACTACGCTGTTATTTATAAGCAACTATACTTGTCGTTTTCTTCATCCAATCGCTTTCCGTTATGGGGCCCACAAAAGACTGCGCCGTCGTACGAATATTCCCCGACAGCAAGAATATTCCACGACCAAACGAATATTCCCCGACAACAATAAATATTTTATAACCACCTGCTTATTTAAAATATTTGCACAGTTTACCCATAACTAACCACATTAATCAAATTCACCCTTACTATTTCAAAAATAATAAATAAAGGAAATTCCTTTTTATTTAAAAATTTTCGGGGTCTTACAACCTCCCCTTCTTATGAAATTTCGTCCTCGAAATTGACATACGTAACTGGTGTTTCGAAAAAGTAAAGATACCTCGCTTTCATTTCCGTTTCCAACTCCAAGGTCATTTCTTCTATAGCATGATTCCTCCACAAAACTTTAACTTGTGGTATGACCTTCGTGCGTAGGACATGCTCCTTCCCATCTAACATCTTGACAGGTACTTCCTCGTACGTTAAGTCTTCGGCTATTTCGTCCGGTTCTAACTCAATAACATGGTTCAAGTCGTCCACATATTTACGTAACATCGATACGTGAAAAACATTATGAACACGCGTCATACTTGGCGGTAAAACGAGTCTATAGGCCACAGTTCCTATTCGATCGAGAATTTCAAATGAACTAATAAATCGAAGGTTTTGAGCTTTGCTCACATCGCCAATTCTCGCTTTTGAAATAACAACTTCTTGCACCTCCTTCTTCAAATTCATCAGCTCCAGTGTGTAGCTTGAACAACTTTAACTTTATCGATTAAAGTCGATTATACTCGTATATCATCACGTGGGTACTTAGAGTTTTCATCTCCATCTCTATTATTTATAAATTATACAAAATTAGTCTTTGACAATATCGTACTCGTACTTGTATACGATCTTCTACTCAACACGTCAGCTACCACGTTCACTTTTCCAGGATGACATGGTCAGAACATGTGCTGAAATGAGTCTCCCCTTGAGTTCTTCGAAGCTCTTCCCACATTCCTTGCTCCATTCGAATTTTGTATCTCTACGAGTCAGCTGCGTTAATGGAGTAGCGATTCGAGAATATCCTTCAACGAATCTCCGATAATAATCAACTAAGCCTAGAAAGCTACGTATTTCGATTATCGACTTAGGTGGTTCTCAACTGTGACTCATATCCCAACCTTGGATAGCACGTTACAATGACACCTATCAGTTTACTACCGCACGAATATTGTGTCCCCTACAAAGAGTCTGGCTTCGGTGCATTCCACAAAGGAAGTCACAAGATAAAGGCTCGGGTACCAAATTCTAAAGTTGAATTTTTAACTCCTGAAGTTCAATAGGAGCCCTGAGATTTTAGAAATGAGTTTTGTACCGGGTTCAAAGTCGATACAAAGTTTAATATCACGCTCTGGGAGTAAACCAAGAAATTCTTCAGAAAATACGTCAGAAAATTCACTAACAACAGAAATATCATTCAAATCTGATGTACTTTTGTTCAAGTCCATGACATGGGCTAAGAAAACATGACATCCAATTTTCAATAAACGAATGACTTCATGGCTTGATATAAAAATGTTTGACTTCAATGGTTTGATTGCTTGAGTTCGAATGTCAGGTTGCTTAGGAATATAAAAACTAACAACCTTACGAAAGCAATCAATTTTGGCATGATGAGTAGTTAACCTTAAAATCACATCAAAAATAAATATCTCTATAGAAATAAGGTTAACAGGTAATATGATAGTGCCAACTTGAATCAAGCAAGATTTCTAAACAGTGGATGTGATGAAAGTTTCTCCCAACGGAGTTTCCACAGATAGGTCAAAGTCTAATTTCTCCGGAGTCAAGTTTAAACGTTGAGCGCAAGCAAGAGAGATAAAAGAATGGGTAGAACCGGTACCTAGTAAGGTATAAACTTCGCAAGAATTATAATTAACTAACCCGTGCTAACTTCGTTCGGGTTCCTCACATTTTGACCGGTCACGACAAACGCTCTTCCAAGAATCGTTGACTTTGACTTTTCTGGGACAGCATTTTGAATCACCATCCCCGCTTGAATTGGTTTCGCTACCGTACACTCTCGAGCGATATGTCCTTCCTTTCCATAATTATAGCATACCTTGAACTGTTGTGGGCAGTTTGGGCTGATATGTCCCTCTTTCCCGCATTTGTAACATACGACCGGTGGTCTTTCTCCTCCTTGGAACCAGTTGCTGCTGGCACTGTCGTCTTCACATGGTCGTTGTTAAATCTCCTCTTTTTAAAATCTCCTCCCGACTCGCTTCTTCTATTTTCATGGCCACGATTACCACCAGAGTGGTTACCGCCTTTGTCCATATTCTTCTTTCTCCGCTGGTTATCGTTATTCTGATGACTACTATCTTCGGTATGATCCTGGTTATGGTCCCTCGGTTGAACATACTCGTTATCTCGCTCTAACAACTGAGCCCTGTTGACAACATCTGAATAGATAGAAAATTTATGAGAAATGAGATACTGACGTATGCCGGGTTTCAAACCTCTCAGAAACATCCGTGTCATACGTTCCTCATTCTCCACCAAATGAGGTGCAAACCTGGATAACTCCGCAAACTTTGCCTCGTACTGGGACACCGTCATGTTATTCTGCTCTAGTCTAATAAACTCCACTTCCTTCATATGGCGAATACTTTCAGGAAAGTATTTTTCGTTAAAAAGTTTCTGAAACGTCTCCCATGACATGCTGAGTGCAGTTGGATGGGTACGCTTCACAGATTCCCACCAGTAGTCTGCCTCGCCACGGAACATAAAGGTGGTGAATGGAACCTTCTGTTCCTCCGTGCATCCCAAGACATCGAATATCTTGGTAATTTGTTTGACCCACGTTTCCGCCATGATCGGATCCGGCTTTCCCCAGAATTCTGGTGGTCCCAACTCTTTGAACTGCTTGGCTGTGACAAGCCGCGCGTTGCTATCATTTCCACCTGTATTTTGAACACGAGTCTCCCTCGTCTGATTTTGCATGAACTGCAAAAAGCTCCTAAACATCCCGTCGTTCATCGTCTGCTCAGTGGTGTTGTTCACAGGAGGAACATTGCCAGCATGTTGCATGTTCTCCTCGTTGGTAAGTACAGGCATCTCCACGGTCTCATTTACTCCACTGTTAACATTCTCAAATACTGTCATAAAACAAGGGTTAATTAAACAAATTAATAAATCACATAATACCCCTATATTATGACTGACCAACAAATAAGCTTAGGTAGGACACACTAGCGAAGGATTTACTCGTCTCTCCCCTCCTAGTTTTATTCCCCGATCTCCGCCAGAGATCATATACCTAAGCTCTGATACCAACTGTGACACCCCCAAAATAGGTCCATTCCACCCAACCCATTCTGAGTTGTCAAATACATGGTACATAAACAACTACAACTTTTACAACCCATAAGCTGTGAGTTTGAATACAAACATTATCATCTAGACAATATCCACATGTAAATAAATCCCCATCATAATTATTGATACATAATTTTACAAAAAATGGTGAGGACTACTAAACAACTTTCTCTAAAACCATCATTACATCCCCCAACTCGTACTCGCTACATTCTCGTCTCCTGAGAAGAAAAATGGAACAACAAGGAAAAGGGTGAGCTCAACTAGCCCAGTAAAGAATATTATGACTAGGATAATGTACAACAAATTATCCTTAGTCTTCAACAGGGAAAAATCTGATAGAATACAAAAGACAACAAGTTTTAGATCAACAACTGCAGCGGAAACAACAATTCATTAGAAGAGTTAAGTAGAGAATAAAATCTACTAACATCTATGAATTTAAAAGTCCATCATCAATATTTTATCCCTGTAACATCAATCAATATATATCTCAAATCAAATCAAATATTCATCTTTGCACTACAGGCCAAAGATATTCATCAGTCGGTCATGTTCATCTAAACACCTGTTCATATTTGCACTACGGGCCAAAGATATTCATCAATTGTTCATGTTCATCTCAACACCTGTACATCTTTGCACTACGGCCAAAGATATTCATAACAAAGTCAACCATCTTTGCACTACAAGCCAAAGATATTCAGTAACACCATCATTTAGGACTGAGGATGATGAAAAATATTTTAAAGGAAACGAATCCAGTGAAACAAAATAACAAGTATTAAGGATTCGTACTTTAAACAATCTGAGTTCAAAAATACTTCATAAATAATCATACTGAAGTAAAATTCAAGAATGATCAAAACATGGATACAATCAAAGCTAGTATCCACAATAGATGTTTTTGACAAAAAGGAGAAATTTCATTTTTCGGTGAATAGTGTCGTATTCGTGAATAGTGCCGTATACGTGAATAGTAACTCCGACACCAAAAGATAGAAATTTCACAAAAAAACATCATCACGCTTCATGAATAGTACTCGGGAATAGTATCTCGTGAATAGTAACTCATGAATAGTAACTCGTGAATAGTAACTCATGAATAGTAACCCCGACATGAAAAAGTTTCAAATTTGATAAAAAGTTCCAATCAACATTTCAACATAATGATATTGAAGAAATAATATCATTTTAGAAGAAAATAACATCCCTTACCTCGAAAGACAGTACTTCTAGTTGAAACACCGGATATAGGCTATGACTTGAACTTTCACCGTATAGCAATACTCAAAGTATACTCAAAATACTCACAAGAATACGCTCGATAATATAGAGAGAGAAAACTTCAGTTTCTGGTGTGATTTTCAATTCTAACCTAAGCACCTATTTATAGGAAATTGCTTAGAACACCAAAGCAGAAAATTTATTATAATATTAATATATTTAATAATCTTCTACGCCCACTTTGACAACTGATATCAGATCATAAAACACATGCTAGGGCTGCCCATTCAACAAAAAAAACGTTTTTATTAATATAAATATGTAAAACTTCCAAAAATCAATTATTTCGGAGCTTCGGAACTTCAATAATTCATAATAAATAGCCCTTTTGCCAGAAAATTCGAATCTCGCGACTTTTAATAGGAAATTCAATTCTCTACAACTTTGCAGAAGAAAGTTTTTCCAAATTCCAAACAGAAATTGACCGAAATCCACAAACGGGCGATTTTACAGGCTATAATCAAATTTCAGTCAATAAATAGGGTCCACCGACACATAAAATATGCTTCAAATATTTTATGCCACAAAAATACTTTTCCTCCTCATATACTCATATATCCCACATTCATTATAAAAATATCATCGTTAATATATTATTAAAATATAATAATATATTTAAATGAATTATTTTATCAGAAAAAGATAAAATATTAATTTTCAACAATTGTCACATTAAAAAATTTTCTCCATCCATATCCACATAAAATCAATATTTTTCTCATCATATGAATCAATAATTAATTATTCACAAATAATATTATAGAATCACAGTACTAGCAACCAGGCCGTTCCCAGGAAAGAGGGGGCTTTCCAATAAGAATTTCTCCTTACTGGCGCGCAATTAGGTGACCAAACCTCTCCTTAGACAGAACTTTCTAGACATTGCCAATAATGTTATCAAATAATATTATTCAGATAATATGAATTATTGCTTCGATAATGAAAAATACTGTGTAGTGACAATTATTGAAACAACAGTAATATAAAATATCAATGCAATAATTATTGAATCAATAACATAAAATACTGAACAGTAATTACTGTAACAATTATTGAGTAGTGCCTTCTTACGTAAGAATCAATAATTGGTGCAATACCGTGTGCTACTGTTCAACAACGCGTATTACTTTACTTTACCCACCGGGTATTCCAACAGTGTTAACGGTAACAACTACGCCGTTATTTATAAGCAACTATACTTGTCGTTTTCTTCATCCAATCGCTTTTCGTTATGGGGCCCACAAAATACTGCGCCGTCGTACGAATATTCCCCGACAGCAAGAATATTCCACGACCAAACGAATATTTCCCGACAACAATAAATATTTTATAACCACCTGCTTATTTAAAATATTTGCACAGTTTACCCATAACTAACCACATTAATCAAATTCACCCTTACTATTTCAAAAATAATAAATAAAGGAAATTCCTTTTTATTTAAAAATTTTCGGGGTCTTACAGAGTGACTTCTCACGTAAGCATCAATAATTAATACCGTGTGCTACTATGCAACCACGCGTATTCTTGTACTTTTAACATTGGGTGTTTCAACAGTCAACGATAAAACTTCCGTCGTTATTTTTATAAAATATTTTTGTCGTTTTCTCAATCCGACAATAATTCCATTGTGGGGTCCACCAATGATTGTGTCGTCGTACGAATATTCCATGTTAAAACGAATATTCTCCGACCAATCGAATATTATATAACAACTTACGTAATTTGTAAAATTTATAAATATTACCCACAACTATAACATTATATCAAATTCATTCCATAATATTCAAAAATGATAATTATAAAAAATTCATCTTTATTCATAAAAGTTGGGGTCTTACAATCTCCCCTTCTTATGAAATTTGGCCCTTGAAATTAGGGTACGTACCTGGTATGTCGAAGAGGTAAGGATACCTTAATTTTATTTCAGATTCTAAATCCCAGGTCATTTCTTCAACATCGTGGTTCCTCTATAAAATTTTGACTTGAGGTATAACCTTGGAGCGTAGAAGATTTGAATAAGAACCTCTTCATACTTAAATCTTCCGCTATTTTGTCCGGTTCTAACTCAATAATGTGGTCCGAGTCTTTCACATATTTACATAACATGGATATATGAAAAACGTTATGAACACGAGACATACTTGGCGGTAAAGACAGTCTATAGGCTACAGTCCCTACTCGATCGAGGATTAAAAATGGGCCAATGAATTGAGGATTGAGCTTTCCTCTCTTTCTAAATCTCGTAACTCCTTTCCACGGAGCAACACGTAACAACACATGATCTCCAATATCGAATTCTACGTCCTTTCGATGAAGATCAGCATGACTCTTTTGTCGCTCTTGTGAGGTTTTTATACATTGTCAGATCGTTTAAATATTTTCCGTAGTCATACGTACCAACTCCGGTCCCAACAACGTTGCTTCACCCACCTCATCCCAGCATACTGGAGAACGACACTTTTTTCCGTACAACGCTTCGAATGGAGTCATGCCAATACTTGTTTGATAACTGTTGTTGTAGGAAAACTCCACCAATGGTAAGAACTTGTCCCAATTTCCCTTGAAGTCAAGGACATAGAGTCTTAATAAATCTTCAAGAGTTTGAATAGTCCTCTCTGATTGTCCGTCCGTCTGAAAAATAATATGCCAAACTAAATCGTAAATCCGTGCCTATAACTTTTTGCAAACTAACCCAAAATTGTGAAGTGAATCTTTGGTCACGATCAGAAACTATGGATACTGGCATACCATGCAATCTTACAACCTCGTTTATGTACATACGAGCAAGACGTTCAAGTGTATAAGCTTCTCGTATAGGTAAGAAATGAGCAGACTTGGTCAATCTATCAACAATGACCCAAATTTCATCTATGCCTTGAGAAACCTTGGGAAGACCAGTAACGAAATCCATGGTAATGTGCTCTCACTTCCATTCTGGAATTTCAAGTGGTTGCAATAGACCTTTTGGCACTTGATGCTCCTCCTTGACTCGTTGACAAGTTAGACACCTAGAGATAAACAACGTTATCTCTCTCTTCATATTACTCCACCAAAATGTATGATGAAGGTCACGATACATTTTGGTACTCCCAAGATGGATTGCAAACGGTGTGTTGTGCGCCTCCGTCATAATTTTATACTTTAAATCAGAGTCGTTAGGAACACAAAGTCTGGAGTTGACTCGGAGTATTCCTTCTTCATAAATTCTTGCTTCCGGCATAGTACCTTCTTGCACTTTCTTCCTCATACGCATCAGCTCCAGGTATGTAATTTGACCAGCTTTAACTTTATCAATTAAAGTCAGTTCTACTCGTATATTCGACATCATCACGTGGGTCCCTGGAGTCTTTATCTCTATCTCCATCCTTTACAAGTCATACAAAATGGGCCTTTACGTTGACAATATCGCACTCGTACCCGTATATGATCTTCTACTCAATGCGTCAGCTATCACGTTTGCTTTTCCAAGATGGTATTGGATGGTATGATCATAATCTTTCAACAGTTCAAGCCAATGTCGTCGTCGCATATTGAGTTCCTTTTGAGTGAAGAAATATTTGAGGCTTTTATGATCCGTAAAGATCTCCACTTTCTCCCCATACAGGTAATGCCTCCAAATCTAAAGCGCAAAAACGACAGCGGCCAACTCTAGATCATGAGTAGGATAATTCTTCTCATATTCTTTGAGTTGTCGTGAGGCATAGGTTATGACTTTCCCATGTTGCATGAGAACACATACTAACCCTTTGCCTGAAGTATCACTGTAGATGACAAATCCCTCCGAGCCAGATGGTATTGTCAGAACAGGTGCTGAAATGGGTCTCCTCTTGAGTTCTTGAAAACTCTTCTCGCATTCCTCACTCCAACCAAATTTTGTATCTTTCCGAGTCAGATGAGTTAATGGAGTAGCAATTCGAGAAAACCCTTCTACGAATCTCCGATAATAACCAGCTAAGCCGAGAAAGCTACGTACTTTGGTCACTAATTTAGGTTGTTCCCAGCTTTAAATAGCTTCAATCTTTGTCGGATCAATAGATATTCCATGACTTGATACCACGTGCCCAAGGAATGCTACTTCCTCAAGCCAGAACTCACATTTCTTCAACTTGGCATAAAGCTTATTTTCACGAAGCTTTTGGAGTATCATCCCCAAGTGTTGCTCATGATCTTCACGGCTTTTGGAATATATGAGGATGTTATCAATAAAGACGACCCCAAAGTGATCCAAATATTCCTTGAATACTCGGTTCATCATATCCATGAAGGCAGCAGGAGCATTAGTTAATCCAAAAGACATGACTAGGAATTCATAATGCACGTACCGAGTTCTGAAAGCCGTCTTTGGAATGTCATCGATTCTAATCTTCAATTGGCGATATCTGGAATAAAGATCAATCTTTGAAAAGAATTTGGCGCCTTGCAACTGGTCAAACAGGTCATCAATGTGAAGCAATAGATATCTATTTTTCATAGTGACATGGTTCAACTCCTGATAATCAATACAAAGTCGCATACTCCCATCTTTCTTCTTCATGAATAGAACAGGAGCACCCCAAGGAGACGTACTAGGACGAATGAAACTGATGTTTAACAATTCCTGTAGTTGAGTCTTTAACTCCTAAAGTTCAATAGGAGCTAACCGATATGGGGCTTTAGAAATAGGTTTTGTACCGGATTCAAGGTCGATACAAAATTCAATTTCACGCTCTGGGGGTAGGCCAGAAAGTTCTTCAGGAAATACGTCAAGAAATTTATTAATAATAGAAATATCATTCAAAACTGATGTATTTTTGTTTAGATCCGTGACATGAGCTAAGAAAGCTTGACATCCATTTTTCAATAAACGAATAGCTTTATGACTTGAGATGACAATGATTGATTTTAATGGTTTGGTTGCTTGAATTTGCATAATAGGTTGGTTAGGAATATGAAAGCTAACAACCTTACGAAAACAATCAATTTTTACATAATGAGTAGTTAACCAATCAATCCCTAGAATTACGTCAAATGCAAGTATTTTCAATGAAATAAGATCGACAGGTAATGTGAGGGTACCGATTTGAACCAAACAAGACTTATAAACAGTGGATGTAATGAAGGTTTCTCCCAATGGAGTTTCAACAGATAAGTCAAAGTCTAATTTCACCGGAGTCAAATTTAAACGTTGAGCGCAAGTAGGACAAATAAAAGAACGGGTAGAACCGGTATCAAATAAAGTATAAACTTCGCTAGAGTTTATGATAAGCTTACCCTTGATGACCACATTTGGGTTCCTTGCTTTTTGGGAGGTCACGACAAACGCTCTCCCTTGCACTAATGGCTTTGACTTTTTCTGGGACGTCCTTTGGTGTCTCCATCCTAGCTGAACTTATCTTCGGTGAACGACAAAATCAGGCTAGGTGACCTTATCTTCCACAATTATAACATGCTTTGGACGGCATCGCGCAATTTGGACTGATGTGTCCCTCCCCTCCGCATTTGAAGCATATGATAGGTGGTCGTTCTCCTTCCTTAACAACGGGTGCTGGTGGTGATGTCTTTCCATCATTGTTGAATCTCCTTTTCTTCAAATGTCCATTCTTATTATTTTGGTCATGATTACCACCGAAGTGGTTACCATTTCTGGCGTGTTGATTCCCTCCACATTTATTGTCACCACTTTGATGACTGCTATCACTAGTATTATCATTTTGTCGGCTGCTCTCTTTTGGTTGGGTTGACTCATTATCGTGCTCCAATAACTGAGCCCTATTAACAACATCTGAATGCAAACACAGTTTATGAGAGATAAGATATTAACGTATCTCGGGTTTCAAACCTCTTAGAAATATTTGCGTCATTCTCTCCTCATTATCAACCAAATGGGACATAAACCGGGACAACTCGGTAAACTTGGCTTCGTACTGCGACACGGTCATGTTGTTTTGCTCCAGCTTGATGAACTCTACCTCTTTCATGTGACGAATACTTTCGGGAAATGACTTGTCATTGAACAATTCTTGAAACTTCTCCCAAGTCATCTTCGATGCGGCAGGTTGAGTACGTTTTACAGATTCCCACCAGTAATTTGCCTCTGCACGCAACATGAAGGTGGCAAAGGGAACCTTTTGCTCCTCGGAGCATCCCAAGACATCAAATAACTTGCAGATCTGTTTTATCCACGTCTCCACTTTAAGTGGTTTTGGCTCTCCAAAAAACTTCGGTGGTCCCAGTTCTTTGAACTGCTTAACGATGACTGTCGAAGAGTTGCCAGTGTTTCCACCTATATTTTGTACATGAGCCGCTCTTGCCTGATGTTGCATGAATTTCATAAAGCCTCTGAATATTCCATCGATCATCATCTGGTCAATGTTTTTGTTTGCCTGAGGATTGTCGCCTTCCTGATGCACATTATCCTGATTATTGATCTGTGGAGACTCAACGATCTCCTGTGCTCCATTGCTAATCTCAACATTCTCGGATGTCATTTTCAAACACTTTCACAAAATAAAGGTTAATTGACATGCAATATATTATCATTATACTCTGACCGACCAATTAAATGTAAAATAAATTTAGGTAGGTCATACTAGCGAAGGAATTCCATGTCTCTCCCCTCTTAGTTCTTGTCTCACTTCTCAGCCAAGAATCATATTCCTAAGCTTTGATACCAACTGTGACACCCCCAAAATAGGTATACATCACCCATCTTGAGTCGCCAACTACATGGTATAAAATTCAAATACAACTTAATTATACAATAGTCATGTAAAATACGACAAAACATATGCTGTGAGTTTTAATACAAATATTATCATCTAGACAATATCCACACTCAACTGAGTCCTCATTACATTTATTATCACACTATTTAACAGAATAGTGAGGACTACTAATGCTATTATCTGGACCGTCACTCTGTTTCCCGACTAGTCCCTGCTACTTTCTCATTTTCTGAAGAGAACAATGAAAGTAAAAGGGTGAGCTCAACTAGCCCAGTAAAAAATATTATGACTAAGATAATACAGAATAAATTATCGTTAGCCTTCAACAGTGTTAAACTGATACTATATAACAAATATCAAGTTTAACTGCAATGGAACAAGCAATCCATTAAAAGAGTCAAGTAGAGAATAAAATCTACTATCTTTTATGATTTAAGAGGTTTTTCATCACTTTTATCGCTGGGACTCAGCTTAATAAATAATCCACATCATCCCTGCACTACGGCCAAGGATATTCATTAGTATCACAACCACAAACTATCCATGCACTACGGGCCAAGGATATTCGTGTATTCATCAATGGTCATGATCATGCCAACAACTGTCCATCAATGCACTACGGGCCAATGAGGACTTTTACCACATTATTTGTAACATTACGGTCATGATTATACTGAATAATCCCTGGTCATAATCATACCAAGTCCATCTATGCACTACAGGCCACGGATGACTTTCAACATAATATAAACATGAGGATGATAATAATGATATAAGAATTCAATAAAATAAGTTCAAGAATTAATTTATCCAGGAACTAATAACGTCCAAATTGTCAACATGATACGTCTTTGTAGAGTAAAATTCAAGAATGCTCAGAAGAATATTTTCATGAAAAGATACTGGATGAAGCTCAAATATCAAGGAAATTCCACTAATTTCATGGAGTATAGAAGTTAAAACTTTAACCAACTGCGTATAATAAAGAATGAAATAACAAAAGAAATCATCAGGCATGCGATAGACCGCACAGATAAGTTATTCCAACAGAATAATAAATAACGGAACCAGATCATGCGTAAACGCACAGACAGGAAGTTCCAACAGAATAATAAATAACGGAACCAGGTCAGGCGAAATTCGCACCGACAGGATGTTCCAACAGAATAATAAATAACGGAACCAGGTCATGCGTAAACGCACAGACAGGATGTTCCAACAGAATAATAAAGAATTGAATAACAGAAGAATTTCACCATGTATGTTGTACTTCGTATAGACAGATTTTATTCCAACATAATAATAAAGAATGTAATAACAGAAGAATTTCACCAAGTATAGGGTAGACCGCATATACAGGTTATTCTAACAGAATAATAAAATGGAATAACAAAAGTTCTCTTCATGAATATGAAAGAAATAATACCCCTTACCTTGGAACAAACTGGATAAAGGAGTAGTAGCAGAATACTTTTATAATTATTTATTCACTGTGTGTTTTACGCCGGACCTGGTTCCATTATTTATTATTTCGCACTTATTATTCTGTTGAAACATCCTGTCGGTGTGAATTTCACCTGACCTGGTTCCGTTATTATTATTATGTTGGAATAACCTGTCTATGCGAAGTACTGCATGCGTGGTGATTTCTTTTGTTATTCCATTCGTTATTATAATCAGTTGGTTAAAATTTTAACTTCTATACTCCATGAAATTAGTGGAATATCCTTGATATTTGCGCTTCATCCAGTATTTTTCATGGAAATATTCTTTTGAGCATTCTTGAATTTTACTCTATAAAGCAATATCATGTTGACAATTTGGACGTTATTAGTTCCTGAATAAATTAATTCGTGAACTTGTTTTATTGAATTCTTATATCATTGTCATCATTCTCATGTTTATATTTTTTTGAAAGTCATCTGTGGCCTGTAGTGCATAGATGGACTTGGTATGATTATGACCAGGGATTATTCGGTGTAATCATGACCGTAATATTACAAATGATGTGATAAAAGTCTTCATTGGCCCGTAGTGCATTGATGGACAATTATTGACATGATCATGACCATTGATGAATACACGAATATCCTTGGCCCGTAGTGCATGGATAATTTGTGGTCGTGACCCTGATGAATATCCTTGGCCGTAATGCAAGGATGATGTGGATTATTTAATAAGATGAGTCTCAGCGATAAAAGTGATGAAAAATATTTTTAAATCATAAAAGAGAGTAGATTTAATTTTCTACTTGACTCTTTTAATGGATTACTTATTCCGCTGCAGTTAAACTTGATGTCTATTGTATATTATCAGTTTAACATTGTTGAAGACTAATAATAATTTATTCTGCATTATCTTAGTCATAATATTTCTTAATGGGCTAGTTGAGCTCACCCTTTCTTTCAGTGTTCTCTTCAGAAAATGAGAACGTAGCTAGGACGAGTCGGGGAACGGAGTGATGGTTCGGATGATAGTATTAGCTAGTAGTCCTCACTATTCTGTTAAATAGTGTGACAATAAATGTAATGAGGACTTATTCTGAGAGTGAATATTGTCTAGAAGACAATATTTGTATTTAAACTCACAGCTCTCTTGTTGTATAATTAAGATTGTATTTTTATTCTGTACCATGTATTTGGCGACTCAGAATAGGTGATGTATTCTTTTTTTGGGGGCGTCACAATCATGACCATTGATGATTACATGAATATCCTCGGCCGTAGTGCAGGGATGATTCGATAATGTGGATTATTTATAAAGCTGAGTCTCAGCGATAAAATATTGATTATACACTTTTAATTCGTAAAGGATAGTAGATATCATGCTCTACTTGACTCTTCCAAAATATAATTGTATGTATTTGGCCTGAAGTGCAAAGAATAAATTGTTAATGAATATCTTTGGTCGTAGTGCAAAGATGAATTTATTAGTATGATTATGATCAGGAATTGTGATTTGGTATAACCATGATTTTTGATATTTCAAGTGAAGATAGGTGATGAAAATTATCTTCGTCCTAGGTGCGAAGAGGAATTTAGAATCACAATTATGATTATGAGTTATTCATATGATTGTGGACAGGAATTGTTGATTGATGTTACAGGGTTAAAATATTATTGGTGGACTTTTAATATGGAGAAGATAATAGACCTGATGGTCTATTTGACTCTTCTAATGGATTGCTCGTTCCATTACAACTATGGTTGAAAAGTTTTATCATTTACCATATGTTCTAAATCTCTGATTTATTATTGACTAAGGCTATTGATAATTTAATTATCTTTAGTCATGATATTCTTTACTGGGCTATTTGTGTTCACCCTTTGCTTCACAATTCCTTTCAAGTAATAAGAGTGTAGCTGGGTCGAGCGGGGATAACAGGGAAATATTGTGATGGTCCGAGACTGTAGAAGTTTCTCAATACATTATAAAACGGCATGACATACAACAGATAATTGTATTGAGGACCTAAGATGTGTGTGTCATATTTTATACGTCACTTAATAATTGATTTTGACGAACAACAATAGGGTGATGAGAACCCGACTTTGAAAGCGTCAAAAGTGCATCTCATTAGAATGAATATGATAGTAATCTTCGCGTTCTTCTTTGGGGTCTTAAAATATTTGTTGCTGTATTTTATATGGCATTGTAACAATTTGAGTTTGGATACTGTCTACGAGATAATATTGTATTAAAACTCACAGCTTATCTGTTGTCGTACTCTGCACGACAGTTCAACAGTTGTATAAATGAAGTTTGTATTTGATTTTTATAGAGTGATATCTGGCAACTCAGAATGGGTCGTGTGGACCTATTTTGGGGGCGTCACACTTTTGTTTTCATTGTTCTCTTCAGGAAATGAGAATGTAGCCGGGACTAGTCGGAGAACGGAGTGATGGTCCGAGATGGTGTTATAGTAGTTCTCACTATTCTATAAAATAGTGTGACAATAAATATAATAAGGACTTTATTTGAGAGTGGATATTGTCTAGAAGACAATATTCCTGTTTAAACTCTCAGCTATGTTTTGTCGTATATTACACGATGTTTGTATTATTAAGTTTGTATTTGTATTCTATACCATGTATTTGGTGACTCAATATGGGTGATGTATACTTATTTTGGGGGCGTCACATACATCTTCAAATCACTTAGAGATTCTCGCTATACATGAAGCAAGCAGAGAGTGTGTTTGGTTGAGATCAATTATTCAGCATATTCAAAAATCATGTGGATTACCATCAATCAAAGACATTCCTACAATTCTGTATGAGTATAACGCTGCATGCATTGCTCAACTTAGAGGAGGGTACATTAAGGGAGATAGAACAAAGCACATTTCACCTAAATTCTTCTTCACACATGAGCTACAAAAGAAGGGTGATATAGATATGCATCAAATTTGATCATGAGATAATCTAGCCGACTTATTCACAAAGTCACTACCATATGCAACGTTTGCAAAACTTCGAAAAAGGATCGGAATGTGTCGACTGAAAGACTTGTGACAACATTTCATCAAGGAGTAATGGAATCCTTTTTAGGGGAAGACTGTACTCTTTTTCCTTAGTCACGATTTTTATCCCAATGGGTTTTTCCTGACAAGGTTTTAACGAGACAGTCAATTAAAAGATATTTATGCAAAAGATATGTACTCTTTTTTCCTTCGTTAAGTTTTTTTCCACTGAATTTTCTTAACAAAGTTTTTAATGAGACATAATCTTCTATCGTAAAAAATCAAGAAAATATTATAAAGTGATTTCCTCCCGTGACTCCCCTTTTTCCCTTTATTTCCACTTTGTGATCCCTCCCTTTTTGTCCTCCTCCCTCCTCTCCTTTCCTATATAAAGGGAATGATATTGAAGGAAAGGAAGAGAATTCGTTGAAGATTTTTCTCCCTCTTTTCTCTTACTTATTCTCTCTAAATTTATGCAGCAATTATAAAAGTATCTGTATACACTTTGCTAAAGTTTTATAATACATTGTTATTATTCCTTCTAGCAGCATGTTTAAGGTTAGGATTTTCAAAATGAGTGAGCTGACGTGTCAGCAGCCAGACATAGGGGACCACGGCAAAAGCGTGGATAGTGCCGCACTACGAAGTTCCTCGCGCCCCTCCTCCATCGTATTATTTCACAGCACAAAGGAAGAAGACGCAGCTTTCTCTGTCCTTTTTCCTCGAACCCCTCCTTTTTATTCCTTTTTGGGGAAGGCGAAAAACAAGTAGAAAGCTTTATCGCTAACCATCCAAACCCTAGGCTTCTTGTTCATACAGAAGCAGGTACTATCTAATTATTATTTTTTGTAAATTAAACATTTTATTAGATTCATTTTCACTGTGTTTTTCGCTTCAATGTCATTTGAATTTGAATTTAATTCAGTGTTAATTGTGCAAAATCATTGATGTGATTGATCATTTTTGTTTATAGGTTGATCATTTTGCGTAAATGGCTAATTATTGGTTCAATTTCATGGGTTTGATCTATTCGTGGAAATACACCCAAATAAAAAAAAAATTGGCCTCTTTTTGAGAGAAAGGAGAAACAGTATAAAGTACTGGCTGAGTATGAGTGTTGAACCTTTTACTAACTACTTGGTTAAGGTGTTTGTACTTTTTAATTATTTCAAATAATTATTTAACATTAACTTCAAAAAAATCACTTGCGTAAGTAATTTGGTTTCTGTTTTCAGTTGAATGTTGCACAATTGATCGAAGTTTGTAACTTTGTAACATGATTTTACTTATGGGATTGAGAAATAATTAAAATAGAAGAATTAACAGGCCAACAGGGCATGTTTTGATAGCATATTCAGATATGTTTTCTGGTTCATTTTCTAAAAATTACAGTATGAGTTTTGATAGTTATTCCGTTTTTTGTTAGCGGAAATTGTTGTTATTGGAATGGAATGAAAATAATTTTTCTAAAATGATCAGAAGAATTTAAAGTTTAATATCTCAGGAATAATAATGATTTTTAGATTTAATATAAACAATTTTTAAAATGGTAAGCTGACAGGTACTTACTTGTTCAGGAAAGTTATGGAAAACGGAAATTGTTGTTTTTGGAATGGAATGAAAATATATCGGGAATAATAATGCTTTTTAGATTTAATATAAACAATTTTTTAAATGGTAAGCTAACAGGTACTTGTTCAGTAAAGTTATGGTAAAAAAAATGTGAAAATGGCTACGAAGATGGAAACCAAACAAAATTCAATCTCATTTCTTTTCTATTACATCATGCACAAGAATTGACTTCATCATGAGAGCTTGGTTTGATGTTCGGTTATTCATCTTAGATGGTCTTGCATTCTAGAACTGCATGATACACATGAATTTATAAGTTCTTATATTCCTTGTCTTAGTCATGCTATATATGATGAACAATATCCTTGTTATATGATTTGCATTTCTTCTTTTAATTAATTGACACTCTCATGCTGGATAGAGTAATCTTGGCTTGATAAGCTTGTAGTAATACTTTGCATGCCTGATTCTTAGGGGAAAAATATGGCGACAATATCAGTGGGGCCCTCATACTGCATACGGTCTGAGAGCATACAGTGTAGAGCCGCACAGAATGTCTATAGCATTGTAAACAATGTGGAAGCATCCCAAATGAAAAGATCTTGTGTTGGTTTTCCTACTTTGTCGTGGAGTCCAACAAACACAATGCAAAATTTTCATTTAGATGCCACAGGGGTAGGTTGCAAACAAGGATGTCAAGTAATTGTTGCTGCAAGTCCTCCTACAGAAGATGCTGTGATAGCTACAGAACCATTGACGAAAGAGGATTTGGTAGCATATCTTGCTTCTGGGTGCAAGCCTAAGGAAAAGTGGAGGTTCAACTTCTAGCTCTTATTGGTACTCAGATTTGAGTTGCATAATTTGTTTGCATAGTTGTCAAATTGTAAAGTCGAGTCGGTGGCGGGGAGCTTAAGCAACTAGTCGACTAGGCACCCAACTAGTTGCTCATAAGTCGACAAATCATTTCCAATGTACATTTTATTTGTTGGCATGTGTGGATTGCTTAGTAAAGGAGCGAAAGAGCTTCCTGTCCGTGTCTTCGGTACTAACCCTGTTTCCACCCTTGGTCAGGGGTGGGCAAGTTACCACCCTTAATTTTGCAATTTCTTTTTGGTAAATAGAGGTTGGTTTTTAAAATAATAAAATTTGACTCCCTATATGTGAATTTTTAAGTACAAGATAAAAATATAGTGGTAAAAATGACGAGATATTTTTTTTTTGGTAATTAAGTGAAGATAGATTTAAATCAAGATTATCATTAAATACAAATAAGTATGTATCTGAGTTTTAAATTTTTTATGCCGTGTTATTATAATTCTAAAATTTTCTAATTGTTAATATCAATATCACTTTGTGGATGGAGAAACTTGTGAACTTTTATTTGACTGTTTATTTCACTTGGTTGATCAAAGACTTTTACTTAAATGTTTATAATTGCTCCTTTGATTGAAGATTTTTGTTTGATTGTGTTCATCATTGACTTATGTTTGATTTGTTGAATCAGGATGATGTTTATTCAAAAATTTCAAAAAGTGAAGCCTTGAAATTGTTTTTGTAGTGACATTTTAATGTATTTTGGTTAGTGGGAATCTGTGTTTCGTAGTTTTGATTATATATTCGTCATTTAATTAATAATTATTATATAATAATTTTTTTAAAGTTAAATAAATGCCCACCCTTGACAAAAAATTATGCGGCCACCACTGTTTGTTGGTTAGCAGCAGTTCTCTCTCTCTCTCTCTCTCTCTCTCTGTCTCCCCCCCCCCCTCTCTCTCATAAAGCAGATCTGAATATTGGCTGAAGTTGTTTTTGCAGAATAGGTACGGAACATGAAAAGTTTGGTTTTGAGTCTGGAACATTACGACCTATGAAGTATGAACAGATATCTGAGTTGCTCTATGGTATTTCTGAGAGATTTGATTGGGATAAAATAATGGAAGGTGACAACATTATTGGACTCAAACAGGTAAATTAGTTATCCTTCTTCTTATTTTGTCTGGCTGCTACTAGTTTAGATTCTTTAGATATATCATATATTGCCATCTTTGCATATACAAAATGTAAAAGCTAATTCATCATTTCATCTCAGCAAAAATTTCATTGTGTTGTCGGGTAAATTTTCTTTTACCTTTTGCATTTGTTGTATTTATGTAGAGAATCTTACGTTACTGTTGGGCAGGGGAAGCAAAACATATCACTAGAGCCTGGTGGTCAATTTGAGCTTAGTGGTGCACCCCTTGAAACTCTTCATCAGACTTGTGCTGAGGTTAATTCTCACCTTTACCAGGTTTGTCCTAAACTTGAAGTTGAATAAACATATCATACACAAATACACACATCATTTTTTTGATAAGTTGACGAAATGCACGTATCATTGTGTGACGCTTGTTGCTTGAACAAGTCTTATTAAAGTATTTATTTACGACACGTGCAGATACTTGATTTTCTGATTACAACTGATTTTTGAGGAGAAGAGCCTCTAGATATTGTGTAGTTGGTGTAAGATGCTAGATTTGGAAATTATGGGAAACTGATTGGTTTCTGATTATATTTGCATCATTCACTTTGGAGTAGGAAGGTTTACCGGTCCAAATTCTAGTGACAGATTTAGGGTAGAATTTGAGAATTGGTAATATATGTACTTTCAGTAGACTCAGTATGCACAACATTCTTATCCCACCCTCTGCCTATTTTCGAATACAATTAATATCTCCTGTCTTTTGACAATTTCATAGTTGTAGAATTGATACAAGTCATTTTGTAATTATTCTCCTTGCTTCTTGTTTTTCTGTTTTTCTCACCTTTTCATCCTGATTACAATTTATTTTCACTCTCTTTTTGTGCCAAGATCCCTCTTTTTTTTATCCTTTGTGCAAATACTTTTTGATCCTTTTATTTTACTTTATCTTTTTGCTTAACTAAGTCATTTAAGATTAATGAGCACATGCACAAACAGACCCCAAGTTCTATCAAACTGGACAATAGTCTTCACATGTTACTTTTAACAGGTCAAAGCTGTAGCAGAGGAGATGGGAATTGGATTCTTAGGAATTGGCTTCCAACCCAAATGGGGTATTAAAGACATACCTATTATGCCTAAGGTAATACTTAATATGCAAATGACATACACGGGTCTCTTGGTGATGCATATGCTTTCATATGTCCGTAAGCTGGTGTGTTGATGCATTGCCTGGAAAAGGAAAGCTATTGATAACCACGGGTTCAAAGCTACTGCTTTCTGTCCACTAATTAGGAGGCCATAAATCAAAAACTCTAAATTAAAGTGTACTTCTTGTGTTTGAACCTTTACCAACTGAGCATACTAACATAGTACTTCGGCTCAGGGAAGATATGAGATTATGAGGAATTACATGCCTAACGTTGGCTCGCTTGGACTTGATATGATGTTCAGGACGTGTACTGTTCAGGTGAGAGACGTTGTAAGGGTATTGGTGGTCTGTTCATTTGAACCAGGGTTTGGAGACTATTATTTATGAAAGACATTCTCTTTTCCTGTAGGAATCCAATCTATAATTTTATGTTACAATGTAAATGATGGAAATCAACTTCATTTTTGATAGGTTAATCTGGATTTCAGTTCTGAAGCTGACATGATTAGCAAATTCCGTGCTGGTCTTGCTTTACAGCCTGTGAGAAACCTTTTCTCCAATCACTTACAATTTTTGTGGTTATATGAAATCTTACTAGTGGTAGAAATAAACAGATTGCAACTGCATTGTTTGCCAATTCACCTTTTACAGAAGGAAAGCCAAATGGTTACCTCAGCATGAGAAGGTTTGAACACGTTGGCCTATAGCTGTTGCCTAAAAAGTTTTGTGTTTATGTCACTAGATTATTGTGTAATAATATTTGCCTGTTTTCACCAGCCAAATATGGACAGACACAGATAACAATAGAGCTGGAATGCTTCCCTTTGTGTTTGATGATTCCTTTGGGTAAGTTTGGATCCTCAGAAAGATAGCATAGATGCCAGTCACTTTTCAGAACATGATTTGCCAACAGCAGAATAAAAATAAAGAAAGCAGTATTAACTGCTGTTTGCTGATAAGCCTAAGATAAGATATAGAATGGATACCAGGAACAGTATGATACTATGGTTACCTTTTAAAAACTTTTAAATCAAGTTGGTTCTTTGTCGAATTTACCGTTATCTGTCTATTTTCTTCCATGTTATATAATGGTGCCTCAGTGAGCACGATTTAAAATGGCACCCAGTTCCTCATATGTTAACTTCAGTCCTCCCACACTGGCTCCTACCAAATAGGCTATAAGAAGACAATGATGAATTGTATATCAAGTTGGGTTAGAAACAGGGTGCATGCGCTGAATTGGGCTGTGCTAGTACAACAGCCTTCCTCACATCATGTAAACCATGTTGAGTTTACTATTGGGTGCATTTTGTGTGGCTTTCGACCTTATTAATTTAATTGAGCAGTTTTATTCGTTCACTGTAGATCTGGAAGAGGCAGTAAAGTGTTTATGACATGCTTATGCAGACGACCATTCATGCGATGACAAGTGCCACATTGTCTAGTTAGTTATGAATTTTCATGTTAGAGACACAGGCCTTGTATCACAGTGGTCAAGTGCTTCTATGCTGACATGCCATGTAACATGAAAAAGAGTGCAGAGTGATAATTCTAACATATTTTTAATAAAAGAGAGTAAGAAATAAACCAGCATAGGGCTCTGGAGTTTTGGATATTTGAAGAGGACTGTATGCTGCCTTAAAGGGTCTCTTGCTTCTTCAAGAATATGCTTTAATGTCCTTTTCTGTTTCAGTTTGTAATTTATAAAAGTTTATATTTACTTAAAAATTTTGATGCAATTTTACTTGTACTTGCAATGACTTGTGTCCATAGGTTTGAGCAGTATGTCGATTATGCTCTTGATGTTCCGATGTACTTTGTCTACCGGAAAAAGAAGTATATTGATTGTGCTGGACTGTCCTTCCGGGTTTCCACCTATCCTTAATAGTCTTTCGACTGAATTCATCGTATACTCGTACAATGTATGCGTTTAATTTTCCATGAGCTAATTATGCTTCCTGTATGATACTATGCAGGACTTTATGTCTGGAAACCTTCCTCCTATTCCGGGTGAATATCCTAACCTCAATGATTGGGAGAACCATTTGACAACAATATTCCCCGAGGTTCTTACATTCGCTTGAGATTTATTGATATGATATAGCTTTGAATATCATCAAACTAGAGAAACTTGTCAAATTCTTTTTCAATTATTTATAATTCAGGTCAGACTTAAAAGATATTTGGAGATGAGGGGTGCTGATGGCGGACCTTGGAGGAGGTTATGTGCACTGCCTGCATTTTGGGTATATATCTTTTTGGAAGCTGATATTTCCACATGTTAAAATAATATTTCCACATGAGTCTCTTACATAGAGTTGGGACTCATTCACTATTCATGTGAGAGGGATCATGTGAAAATATCAAATTTTTATGTGGAAATATCAGTTCCCATCTTTTTTGATGTGTAAACACATATAGTGTATAACTGAATTGTCTAAGAATTAAGCATCAGCCTTTTAAGAGTTCTTAATGATAGAGTATGACAGAATTTCCAAACTGAATAGATATTCTACTTGTACTAAAGTTGAGGAGATCGGTTGTTTATTTATTCGTTCCATAACTTTTGATTACATTACTGAATGTAGGACTGGGTACATTAAGATTGTAGAATTCAAGATTAAAATATGTTGAAGAAGTAAGATGAACATTTTATCTTTTAACTATGTGTGTGGGGTCCATGAAGTGTCCCAACAATTAACCTGTATATTTTTTAACTTGTTCAATTATAAAGGTTGGGTCCGTGAAGGAATAGCACTGGTCACTACATAATTTATATATCATTCTGGTTGGTTTTTAAATTTAGTGAAGTTCCATTGTAGACATCTAAATTTTGGATTGAAGGAGTATTATGTTATTAGTAAAAGTCCTAAAACAGTTTTTAGTATTATATGATTCTGTGGAAAGAGCCTAGTACCATTGTACTCTTATTTTTTCTTTTCCGACAAAAATTCGTTACACAGTGGAGTCTCTCTCTCTCATCGCGTAAATTCATGGTATCTAAAGAAAGGTTGTAGACCAATGGAAGAGATATCTATTTACTTTTTGGCTATGTCAAGGACATGTTTGGGTGTTGAAAATCTATTATATTTGTCGCAAGTCTATGTAAAACTGTATCTTTATGGTTTTTGGGTGCTCAGGAATTCATAGCAGAATGGAAAGAACACCTTCTTTCAGGTGCTGTTCTATGTGCTATGAATGTTTGTTGGGTTTTTGATTGGTAGGATGGTTATATACTGGAAAGAATGAGTGGGCTTATTAAACAAGTGTCTCTAGGGTTTAAAGGAGCGAGTGTAGAGCTGAAGAATTGCTTTTTAGTCACTTAAAAAGTATACCAAACCCCACAAGCAAAATTTCTTCTCTATTGACAGCAGCTTAAAACCTATTTTAAACATTGTATTAGACTCAATTTAATGCTTAAAATGATGGCAAGGTATCTTAAGCATTCTCAATGTCAGTTTCCAGTTTGCCCTTTTCTTCTTAGCACATTTTGACACATGTAAATCTATCTTGATTATTCTTTCATTGTTACGTTTCTTTTAATACTTGAGAAAACTAATTTAAATCAGCACAAAAGAAATGAAAATTATGCAATTTTTTATTTCAGGGGACCTTTCTAATTGTCATGTTTATTGTAGACTGTCATGCTGATATTGCCCCATTTACTGTTTATTTTGTGGATATTTATCAGTTGCTTTATTCTGCTGTATCAGTCTATCTGATTAATTATTGAATTTCAGGTTGGTCTATTATACGACGAGGTTTCTCTACAGAAGGTTTTGGACATGATAGCTGATTGGACCACGGAAGAAAGACAGATGTTGAGAAATAAGGTAATATAGCTATTCTAAGAGCAAATTGTCATGTGATATTTGGGATGACTTCTTTGACCATTTTATAGAAGTTTATCAGAATCGATGCCAAAAAGGTCGAAATTAGGTAACAAAATATTGAATAACTCACTTTTATGAAAGGGCTACTTGATTTAGTTTCTCAGTTGTTGATGCAAGTTAGTGAATAACCCATCATTTTGGAAGTGGCTTCTGGCGATATCTCTTTTGTTTGTATAGTAAAATGTGTGTTTTGCTTCAAATTAATTTTGCGTGTGATAGATTATTAGTTTGAATAGCTCCCAGCTGCATTATTTGTTCAGGTTATTCATCTGCCTCTTACAACTCTGTTTCATAGTTTAATATATTTTATACACTTGCATGTGTTTTATCCAAATAAACACTTGGGACAATTAAGTTGTACTACTATCTTATAATATTGAGACTTGAATGGAATCTTTTTGGATATTATTGTTTAATCCCAACACTATTTAGTAGGTCCCAATAACTGGTCTGAAAACACCATTCCGAGATGGATTGCTGAGGCACATCGCCCAAGATGTCATTCAGTTAGCAAAAGTAAGCCGGATATATCATTGTTACTCGTTGTTGATGGCAACAAATATCTTTATAGAAGGCTCATCCATTCTTTTTTTTTGTAGGATGGCTTGGAAAGGAGAGGCTACAAGGAAACTGGGTTCTTGAATGAAGTGGCAGAGGTGGTTAGGACAGGTAGATCATTTAGATCTTTTTCAGGGAGATATTTCTCGTGATGTCTTTTCCCTCGCCCTTAATCCCTTGCTCTTTCTTTTTGTTCCCCCCCCCCCCCTTTTTCCTTGGGGGTGGAAATGTGAAGCATTTGAAATATCTTTGTCTGTGAGTCCTAATATCTTTGTCAGTGAGATGGTGGAATTTCCTGTTTAGTTGATGAAAGTACAAAAAATAAATTCCACTAGAAATCTCCCCTTTATTGTTATTTTATTACTAGTACAATTAGCTCCAACATATAAGTACTATTGGTTGATCATATCAAAGTTATCATGCCCTAACATTTTGTAAGGAAAAATTGATTGGGTTTAATTAATGGCCATGTCTAAATTTACTTGGACGTCATGAGTTATTGCCGGGTCTAAACTTTACTTGGATGTCACGAGTTTTGGTGTCTAAATTTTAAATTGTTTTTTTTTCTGTTGCGGCTTCATAAAGGGGAGAGATGGACTTGAAATTTTGGCTGTGGATTTTATTACTTTGAAGTGTAGACATACTTTAGATCGAAGAACAAGTAGTCTGATAATCTGATTGATTGTCCCCAACTTTTTTCTGTTTCGAGGAAAATAAAGGCAAATTAGAAGTGTTCTTGTTCAATCATGAGGGTCCCTTAACATTTGATTCACTTTCAGAAAATTGGAGTGTTAAAGGTGGTTTTTACTTCATGAATGTTTAAAATTTTAAATCATCTTCTCCATTGCCTTGATAAGAACTTTCTGATAATACTCTGCAAGCTGACATGCTGAACGATTACTCTCTTTGGAATCATTCTTTAGCTGCCTTGTTAATTTCCTTTCTTAGTAGATCCTGATGAACAATCTTTTGTGTGCAGGTGTAACACCCGCTGAGAAGCTTTTGGAGTTGTACCATGGAAAGTGGGGGGAAAGTGTGGATCCGGTATTCCAGGAGCTGCTCTACTGAAATCCTTTGGCCTTTGAGTAAGTCATGCATACTTCAGTTTGTGGTGCCCTCGAGTAGGAATCTTCTTTGGATTTCAAGGAGTAATCTCTGTTGTTTTATCAGGTGATGGGTATAAACTATTAACCTTTAAGCAGAAATAAGCTGTAATATGTATCATTAGCACTAAATTTTCATTGAGCTGGGTTTTCCGCACTCGGCGTTTGTGGCGTTTTTTCGTTTATTTTCTTCCTCTTCAATCTGCCCTTTTAACCCTCTCCCCCCAACTTCCGGCCCCCCCCCCCTGTTATCGATGAGAAGTCATTTGTAAAATTTGTTCATGTTTTTAAATGTGCAACTGGCATTTGTAAAATTTGTTCATGTTTTTAAATGTCCATGTGGGGCAACATTTTTTTGGATATATTTTGACTTTTTATGGTCGATTCGTGAAATTTTTTAATTTCAAAATTTATACTAAATTATTTAGTTTTAATAAAAGCAATTATAACAGTTGTAAATTAATTATAAAATATTACTAATTATAGTATTTGTTAATTTTAAAATTTAAGTGAAATTATATCAAATTTGAACACAAGGATTCCAAAAATTAACTTAAAATTAAAATAGATTAAAATATATTTTTAATTTTGGAATGGAAGGAGCACCATGTAGATCAAAAAAATGCTGTTCGTTCGGATGAATTTTTGGTGGGTATAAATTGCTGCTTCTCTTTTCCCCCTCAATTAATTAAATATTTAATAAGAATAAGTAAAGCATAAACAAAATTTCTATAGCTCTATTTGAAGCGCGTTTATCAAGTTCCTTTATAAAATATATAGGTTATGTTTGTATTGTCGAGATTATAATTCATGAGATTATTAATTTTAGGATTAAATAGTCCTAATCTCTATTTATTTTTATGGGATTATTTATGAGATAACTTAAAATAATCTCAAGTTATGGTTTTTTTTAGGATTAATTAAAGTATTGGATTAAAAAATATCGTTTGGACTATTATACCCTTCCTGGGATAACTTAAAATAATCTCAAGTTATGTTTATTGGATTAAAAAAATATTGTTTGGACTATTATACCATTACCAATAATAACATATTTTAAACTTATTTATACATAAAAAAATTACTGATTATATATACACCCTCACTCACAAAAAAATAATAATATTTAGTGATTATGTATACACCCTCACTTGCCCATCCCCCACCCTTCCCAAAAAAATAATATTCAGTGATTATATATACATCTCACCCTTCACCCTGCCCACCCCAACCCTTCCTAGTATAATTTTAGAAAAAATTATAATAAAAATGTGTTCAGAAAATATTTATAAAATTAATACATTTTTAATATTTTATTTACAAAATTAATGCATTTAATATCCTTTTAATACCGAAGCAATCTAAGTTACACAGACATGCATGACGGTCACGTGTAAGATAGATAGATACACTAGTACTGACCACGTGTGCATATATATATCTATCTAATCTATCTACTAAAATACAAATGATTTTGAATTTTCCGCTCACTCAATAAATCATCTGGGCCGTCCAAAGTTTGAGATAAATCCCACCGTTCATACATCTATCTATCTAATAATCTAATAAAATACATCTATCTATCTAAATCCCACCACATGTGCATATATATATAGGGAACTGATCCGTGGACAACGTTAGCTATTGTCCCTATTTCAACTAACGCTCATTCAGCCGTCCAAAATTGGAGTTAATGGCTGAGATGAGCGCCCAGCCGCTAAAGGGAGTAGCGGCCAGCAAAAAAGAAATTTGGCTTAATTACTGATTATCCTAATTATTCTCGTAAAATAAAATAAAATAATAAATAATTATAAGGATAATTATAAGGATAATCAATAATTATCTTTATACTTATCCTTATACTTATTAACAAAATAAGTATGTATAAGAATAATTACTGATTATTGTTTTATAATTTTTAATTATAAATAGGAAATAGTGATTGAGTTTATATATTTGAGTAGGAATATAATATAAATTCAATCACTATTTTCTATTTATAATTAAAAATCATGATATGATAATCAGTAATTATCCTTATACATAGAAAATAAAGATTGAATTATTACTAATTATCATCTTATGATTTTTAATTATAAATAGAAAATAGTGATTGAATTTATATTATATTCCTACTCAAATATATAAACTCAATCACTATTTTCTATTTATAATTAAAAATCATAAAATAATAATCAGTCATTATTCTTATATATACTTATTTTGTTAATAAGTATAAAGATAATTATTGATTATCCTTATAATTATCCTTATAATTATTTATTATTTTATTTTATTTTACGAGAATAATTAGGATAATCAGTAATTAAGCCAAATTTCTTTTTTGATGGCCGCTACTCCCTCTAGCGGCCAGTCAAAACACGTCGTTTTAACTGGCCGCTAGAGGGAGTAGCGGCCAGCAAAAAAGAAATTTGCTGGCCGCTACTCCCTCTAGCGGCTGAGCGCTCATCTCAGCCATTAACTCCAATTTTGGACGGCTGGATGGGCGTTAGTTGAAATAGGGACAATAGCTAACGTTGTCCACGTATCAGTTCCCATATATATATATATATACAAAACTGATCAGGTCCGGGATCCGGACCCAATTTTTTTTTTTTTTTTTGTAGAACAACTAAAAAAAATAATTATGGAACTGAAATTTTTTCATAATACAGTGTTTTGGGTGTGTTTTTAATACCTACACCAACCAATGTATGTACAGCCTGCCCAGACTGTACAGACATGTTTTGTTATAGGCATCCAAATCACGCCCAAAACACTGTATAATGTAAAATTTTCAATTCCATAATTTTTTTTTAGTTGTTTCAAAAAAAAAAGCAAAAAAAAAAAAAAGGTCCGGATTTTAAACCTGTCCGGACTCCCGGACAGAATCCGGCCTCTCTCTCTCTCTCTCTCTCTCTCTATATATATGTGTGTGTGTGCCATGCCATCTTAAGAAACCAATTCCTAATACTAGCTATTACATGCATCACCACCAGTTGAAATAACTTAGAATTAAATTAATTAGGAGGGAGAGAGATCTATCTACTAGTATCATCTATGCATGACGAGATCAACGAGCATAAAATCAGCATTAGCATGCACAGTACATTACTATAGATTCGTATAAATAAGAAACTTTTACTATAAATTCGTATAAAATCCACATTGTTTTCAAAGTTCATTAAAAATGAGGCTTTTTTGATTAACACTCCGTTTTTGAGTTTTGAACAGAAAAAAAAAAGAATAAAAAACTTAAATTAGAATAGAAAAGAAAAGAATATAAAACTTGAATTTTTCTTTGTGTTGTTTCTGAGTTTTTAATAGAAAAGAATAGAAAATTTAAAATTGAGGATAATATGATAATTATAAAAATATTACTTATTTCAATTTCTTTTCCGTCCAAATCAGGTCAATTTTAGACGGAAAACTTTGACAGAAAAAGTGGCCAAGTTTTTTTTATCAATTTCTTTTCTTTTTTGTTTATTAAAAAACTCAGAAACATAAGAATTGAAAAGAAAACTTAAAATTTTCATCAATTTCTTTTTTTTTTGTCCATTTTAAAACTCAGAAACATAACTTAAGCGTTCATAGAATAACTAATATAACCTTATGCATCATTCGTAGTCTACTTACATTACTATATAAACTTGAACACAAAACATGTATTTTACAGTTTACAATACATGGCCTATCTCTGGGCTGAATTTAGCGGCTAGCATAACACTCACCTAGAAAATCTATTCACCTAGACATTTCGGCAAACAGGTTATATTAGTTATAATTAACCAAAAGGTTAGAAATAATGTCTATTTTTCTCCACTAACGTTAAAACCACCGAGATGAACACACATATCAGTACATATATGTTTCCACTTCTTCTTCTCATGAAATAATTTTCTGGACAATCCATAAAAACAAGTCCAAAGCATTCTTTATGTGAGTATACGTAATTGAAGGCTTCGTCTGTAAATGAGGTTACGACCTGTGGGGGAGGAATCATTTTTTAGTTTTTAGGACAGTAACTTTACTATGCCTCAATTGTTCCGATTTTACTACTCGTTCTTCTTGTTAATACTGCTATATTTCCAACAGATTGCAGTTAACCTTAGTTGCTAATTTGATGAGCTAGCTCTGCTACTGATATTTATTTTTCCTTTGCTCTACCCCAGCCGTAAGCTCTTTCTATCTCAAAAATGATTTCTTCATCTATTTGGTTCTTACTCATTCTTAATTTCAGGTAATGATTTTGGGGGCGAAGGAACTGATAATAAGGACCGGACCCCTCTTAATTTGTCTGTTGATGGCCCCTATAGGGACTCCTACACAGCCCCTCTCTGCTGCTAGCCGAAACTGCTACCAACTGGCCTTCGTGAGCTGCCGAAATAGCCACTTACATGTCCCTTCGGACTAACCCTTAACCCTAACTGGCTAACTGCATCCTCCTATAACCAGGAAATTCAATCGGGTAATTTCCCCCCTTGGGCTGCCGATAGGAGCTTAACAAACATGGTTGACTGCTCTCCTTTTAAATCTTATGAAATGCTTGGGCTGATTATAATGTATAACACGTATCAGCTGGGTCTGGGTCTTCTTTTTTTAACATGAGATTTGGGCCTCTCATAAAATTCGGGCAATTTATATAGGGTTATTTACATAAATATACAACAAATAGAAAGTAATTACAAGAAAAATGCATCAACCAAATAATTATAAAAAGAGTGTAATTAGGACCCATATTACAAAAATAGTACAATTCACATTAATAAGGAAACCTAAAATCAATGACAAATAACTGTCATAATTCCAAAATAGGTATACAACACTCATTCTGAGTCGCCAAATACATGGTACATAAAACAAACTACAACTTCAATAATACAAATGTCGTGTGAAATACGACAATACATACTGTGAGTTTAAATACAAATATTGTCTTCTAGACAATATTCACACGCAAATAAGTCCTCATTACAATTATTCAAACACTATTTTATAGAAATAGTGAGGACTTCTAAAATATCTTCCTAGAACCATCACTCCATACCCCGACTCGATCCTGCTATGTTCTCACCTCCTGAGAAGAAAAATGGAACAAAAAAGAAAAGGGTGAGCTCAACTAGCCCAGTAAAGAATATTATGACTAAGATAATATACAACAAATTATCGTTAGTCTTCAACATGGAAAAACCTGATAAAATATAATAGACAACAAGTTTTAGATCAACAAATGCAGCGGAAACAGCAATCCATTAGAAGAGTCACGTAGAGAATGAATTCTACTGTCTTCTAAGATTTAAAAGTCCATCATCAATATTTCATCCCTGTAACAACAATCAATATACATCTTTAATCATCTTTGCACTACAGGCCAAAGATATTCATTTGTATCACCAGTTGGTCATGTTCATCTCAATACCTGTTCATCTTTGCATTACGGGCCAAAGAGATTCATCAGTTTAATCATTCATCTTTGCACTACTGGCCAAAGATATTCATCAAGTATCACCATTAAGGACTGAGGATGATGAAAAACATTTTTAAGAACGAATCCAGTGAGATAGAAGGACAAATATTAGGGATTCGTACAACAGTTTGTCCAAGATCAATAATACTTCACAACAACTGATTTTGAAGCAGAACTCAAAAATAACGATCAAAACATGGATACAATCAAAGATAGTAGCCAAAATAGATATTTTGGATAAAAAGAAGAAATTTCATTTTTCAATGAATAGTGCCGTATTCGTGAATAGTGTCGTATCCGTGAATAGTGCCGTACACGTGAATAGTAACTCCGGCACCAAAAGATAGAAATTTCACAAAAACATCATCACGCTTCGTGAATAGTACTCGTGAATAGTAACTCGTAAATAGTAACTCATGAATAGTAACTCGTGAATAGTAACTCATGCATAGTAACTCCGACATGAAAAAGTTCCAAATTGATAAAAAGTTCAGAACAATATTTCGGCATAATGATATTGAAGAAGATAATATCATTTAAGAAGAAACAACATCCCTTACCTCAAAATAACCGTACTTCTGACTGAATTTCGGTATAGTGCTGACAGAAACTCGCACCGTATAGCAACACTCAAAGTATACTCACAAGAATATGCTCGATAATATAGAGAGAGAAAGAGAGAAAACTTTGTTTCTGGTGTGATTTTCAATTCTAACTGAGCCCTCTATTTATAGGAAAATGCTAGAACGCCAAAGGAGACTAAATTAATAAAATATTAATATAATTATATAATTTTCCTTAGCCCACCATTTTGACCAAAGAAATCAGTCACAACACATGTTTCATGCAGCCCACCAAGCAAGAAAACGTTTTTGTTGAAAATAATAATTAAAACTTCTAAAAATAAATTATTTTGGAACTCCGGAACTTCAATAATTCACAATAAATAGCCCTTTTATCAGAAAATTTAAATCTCGCGACTTTTTATATGAATTTCAATTCTCTACAACTTTACAGAAGAATTTTTTTTTCAAATTCCAAACAGAAATAATCCGAAATCCACAAACGGACGATTTTATAGTCTATAATCAATTTTCGATCAAAAATTGTGTCCACCGACACACAAAATATGTGTTAAACATTTAATGCCACAAAAATACTCTTCCTCCTCATATACTCATATATCCCACATTCATTGTAAAAATATCACCGTTAATATATTATTAAAATAATATATTTAAATGAATTATTTTATCAGAAAAAGATAAAATATTAATTTTCAACAATTGTCACATTAAAAATTTTCTCCATTTATATCCACATAAAATGAAAATTTTCTTTATCATAATAATCAATAATTAATTATTTAAAAATAATATTACAGAATCACAGTACTGACAACCAGGCCGTTCCCAGGAAAGAGGGGGCTTTCTAATAAGGATTTCTCCTTACTGGCGCGCAATTAGGTGACCAAACCTCTCCTTAGACAGAACTTTTTAGACATTGCCAATAATATTATCTGATAATATTATTCAAATAATATGAATTATTAATCTGATAATGGAAAATATTGTGCAGTGACAATTATTGAAACAATAATAATATAAATATCAACGCAGCAATTATTGAATCAATAAAATAAAATAATGAACAGTAATTACTGTAACAATTATTGAGTAGTACCTTCTTACGTACGAATCAATAATTCAACAATACTGTGCAATACCGTGTGCTATTGTGCAACCACGCATATTACTGTATTTTAACCACCAGGTAACCCAACAGTGTTAACGGTAACAATTTACGCCGTTATTTATAAAACTCAATCTTTGTCGTTTTCTTTCATCCAACCATTTTCCGTTATGGGACCCACAAATGACTGCGCCGTCGTACGGAGATTCCCGACAAAAAGAATATTCCACGACCAAACGAATATTCCCCGACAATAATGAATATTTTATAACCACTTGTTTATTTTGTAAACTTTGCACGTTTCACCCATAACCAAAATATTATATCAAATTACCACCTTATTAATCAAGAATAATAATTAGAGGAAATTCGATTTTATTTATAAAAAGTTGGGGTTTTACAACCTCCCCTCCTTATGAAATTTCATCCTCGAAATTGACGTACGTACCTGGTGTTTCGAAAAGATGAGGATACCTCGCTTTCATTTCCGTTTCCAACTCCCAGGTCATTTCCTCAATAACATAGTTTCTCCACAAAACTTTAACTTGTGGTATAATCTTCGTGCGTAAGACATGCTCCTTCCTATCCAAAATCTTGACAAGCGCATCTTCATACGTTAAGTCTTCGGCTATCTCGTCCGGTTCTAACTCAATAACATGGTTCGGGTCATCCACATATTTACGTAACATCGATACGTGAAAAACGTTATAAACACGCGACATACTTGGTAGTAAAGCGAGTCTATAGGCCACAGTTCCTATTCGATCGAGAATTTCAAATGGATTAATAAATCGAAGGTTTTAGCTTTCCTTACATCACTGATTCTCGCTTTTAAAATAATAACTTCTTGCACCTCTTTCTTCAAATTCATCAGCTCTGGTGTGTAGCTTAAACAGCTTTAACTTTATCGATTAAAGTCGATTATACTCGTATATCATCACGTGGGTACCTAGAGTTTTCATCTCCATCTCTATTATTTGTAAGTTATACGAAATGAGTCTTTGAAAATATCGTACTCGTACTTATATACGATCTTCTACTCAACACGTCAGCTACCACGTTCGTTTTTTCAGGATGGTATGGTCAGAACATGTGCCGAAATGAGTCTCTTCTTGAGTTCTTCGAAGCTCTTCCCACATTCCTTGCTCCATTCAAATTTTGTATCTCTACGAGTTAGCTGACTTAATGGACTAGTGATTTGAGAAAATCTTTCCACGAATCTCCGATAATAACTAACTAAGCCTAGAAAGCTACGTATTTCGATTACTGACTTAGGTTGCTCTCAACTGTGACTCATATCCCAATCTTGGATAGCACGTCACAATAGCACCTATCAGTTTACTACCGCACGAATATGGCGTCCCATACGAAGAGTTTGGCTTCGGTGCATTCCACAAAGGAAGTCATAAGATAGAGGCTCGGGTATCAACTTCTATAGTTGGGGTTTTAACTCCTGAAGTTCAATAGAAGCCATTCGATATGAGATTTTAGAAATGGGTTTTGTACCGGATTCAAAGTCGATACAAATTCAATATCACGCTCTGGGAGTAGGACAAGAAATTCTTCAGAAAATAGGTCAGGAAAGTCAATAACAACAGAAATATTATTCAAATCTGACGTGTCTTTATTCAAATCCACAACATGGGCTAAGATAACTTGACTTCCGTTTTTCAATAAACGAATAGCTTTATGACTTCATATGAAAATTTTTGACTTCAATGGTTTGGTTGCTTGAATTCGAATAATAGGTTGCTTAGGAATATGAAAACTAACAACCTTACGAAAGTAATCAATTTTGGCATGATGAGTAGTTAATCAATCAATCAACAAAATCACATCAAAAGCAAGTATCTTTAAAGAAATAAGGTCAACAGGTAATGCGATGGTGCCAACTTGAATCAAGCAAGATTTATAAACAGTGGATGTAACGAAAGTTTCTTATAACGGAGTTTCAACAGATAAATCAAAATCTAATTTCTCCGGAGTCAAGTTTAAACGTTGAGCACAAGCAGGAGATATAAAAGAATGGGTAGAACCGGTATCTAGTAAGGTATAAACTTCGCAATAATTCAAGATTAGCTTACTCGTGATCACTTCGTTTGAGTTCCTCACGTTTTGGCCAGTCACGACAAACGCTCTTCCAGGAACCGCTGATTTTAACTTATCCGGGATAGCCCTTGGAATCACCACTCCCGCTGAACTTGGTTTCATTATAGTACAATCTCGAGCGATGTGGCCTTCCTTTCCACAGTTGTAACATACATTGGATTGTTGTGGATAGTTTGGGCTGATATGTCCCTCCTTTCCGTATTTGTAACATCTAACTGGCGGTCGTTCTCCTCCCCTAGAATTTGTTGTTGGTGCTGGTGCTGCTGCTGATGTCTTTCCGTCGTTGATGAATCTCCTCTTTCTGAAATTTCCACTTGACTCACCTCTCCTATTATCATGTCCACGATTACCACCTGAGTGATTACCGCCTTTGTCCGTATTCTTTCCTCCTCGCTGGTTATCATCGTTCTGATGACTGCTGTCACCGATATGACCCTGGTTGTGGTATTTCGGTTGAGTATACTCACTATCTCGCTCTAATAACTGAGCCCTATTTACAACATCTGAATACAGAGAAAATTTATGAGATATAAGGTATTGACGAATCTCGGGTTTTAGACCTCTCAAAAACATCTGTGTCATACGTTCCTCATTCTCCACCAAATGAGGTGCAAACCTGGATAACTCTGCGAACTTCGCCTCGTACTGAGACACCATCATGTTGTTCTGTTCAAGTCTAATAAACTTTACCTCTTTCATATGACGAATACTTTCAGGAAAGTACTTGTCATTGAAAAGTTTCTGAAATCTTTCCAAAGACATGTTGAGTGCATCTGGTTGGGTACGCTTCACAGATTCCCACCAGTAATCTGCTTCACCACGAAACATAAAGGTAGCGAATGGAACCTTCTGTTCCTCCGTGAACCCCAAGACATCGAATATATTGGTAATTTGCTTGACCCATGTTTCTGCCTTGATCGGATCCAGCTTTCCATGGAAATCTCAACTCCTTGAACTGCTTAGCTGTGACAGACCGCGCGTTGCCATCATTTCCACCCGTATTTTGCACACGAGTCTCCCTCGTCTGATTTTGCATGAACTGCAAAAAGTTCCTAAACATTCCATCATTCATTGTTTGCTCGGTAACGTTGTTTACAGGAGGAGTATTGCCTTATTGTTGCACGTTCTCCTGGTTTGTGACTAAAGGTTGCTCCACAGTCTCGTACACTCCATTGTTAACGTTTTCAGCAGCTATTCTTAAATACTGCCATAAAACAAGGGTTAATTAAACAAATTAACGTATCACATAATATCCCTATATTATGACCAACCAACAAATATGCTTAGGTAGGACACACTAGCGAAGGATTTACTCATCTCTCCCCTCCTAGTTCTATTCCCCGATCTCCACCAGAGACCATATCCCTAAGCTTTGATACCAACTGTGACGCCCCCAAAATAGGTATACAACACCCATTCTGAGTCGCCAAATACATGGTACATAAAACAAACTACAACTTCAATAATACAAATGTCGTGTGAAATACGACAATACATACTGTGAGTTTAAATACAAATATTGTCTTCTAGACAATATTCACACGCAAATAAGTCCTCATTACAATTATTCAAACACTATTTTATAGAAATAGTGAGGACTTCTAAAATATCTTCCTAGAACCATCACTCCATACCCCGACTCGATCCTGCTATGTTCTCACCTCCTGAGAAGAAAAATGGAATAAAAAAGAAAAGGGTGAGCTCAACTAGCCCAGTAAAGAATATTATGACTAAGATAATATACAACAAATTATCGTTAGTCTTCAACATGGAAAAACCTGATAAAATATAATAGACAACAAGTTTTAGATCAACAAATGCAGCGGAAACAGCAATCCATTAGAAGAGTCACGTAGAGAATGAATTCTACTGTCTTCTAAGATTTAAAAGTCCATCATCAATATTTTATCCCTGTAACAACAATCAATATACATATTTAATCATCTTTGCACTACAGGCCAAATATATTCATTTGTATCACCAGTTGGTCAAGTTCATCTTAACACCTATTCATCTTTGCATTACGGGCCAAAGAGATTCATCAGTTTAATCATTCATCTTTGCACTACTGGCCAAAGATATTCATCAAGTATCACCATTAATGACTGGGGATGATGAAAAACATTTTTAAGAACAAATCCAGTGAGATAGAAGGACAAATATTAGGGATTCGTATAACAGTTTGTCCAAGATCAATAATACTTCATAACAACTGATTTTGAAGCAGAACTCAAAAATAACGATCAAAACATGGATACAATCAAAGATAGTAGCCAAAATAGATATTTTGGATAAAAAGAAGAAATTTCATTTTTCGATGAATAGTGCCGTATTCGTGAATAGTGTCGTATCCGTGAATAGTGCCGTACACGTGAATAGTAACTCCGGCACCAAAAGATAGAAATTTCACAAAAACATCATCACGCTTCGTGAATAGTACTCGTGAATAGTAACTCGTAAATAGTAACTTATGAATAGTAACTCGTGCATAGTAACTCCGACATGAAAAAGTTCCAAATTGATAAAAAGTTCAGAACAATATTTCGGCATAATGATATTGAAGAAGATAATATCATTTAAGAAGAAACAACATTCCTTACCTCAAAATAACCGTACTTCTGACTGAATTTCGGTATAGTGCTGACAGAAACTCGCACCGTATAGCAACACTCAAAGTATACTCACAAGAATATGCTCGATAATATAGAGAGAAAGAGAGAAAACTTTGTTTCTGGTGTGATTTTCAATTCTAACTTAGCCCTCTATTTATAGGAAAATGCTAGAACGCCAAAGGAGACTAAATTAATAAAATATTAATATAATTATATAATTTTCCTTAGCCCACCATTTTGACCAAAGAAATCAGCCACAACACATGTTTCATGCAGCCCACCAAGCAAGAAAACGTTTTTGTTGAAAATAATAATTAAAACTTCTAAAAATAAATTATTTTGGAACTCCGGAACTTCAATAATTCACAATAAATATCCCTTTTATCAGAAAATTTAAATCTCGCGACTTTTTATAGGACTTTCAATTCTCTTCAACTTTACAGAAGAAATTTTTTTTCAAATTCCAAACAGAAATAATCCGAAATCCACAAACGGGCGATTTTACAGTCTATAATAAATTTTCGGTCAAGAATTGTGTCCACCGACACATAAAATATGTGTTAAACATTTAATGCCACAAAAATACTCTTCCTCCTCATATACTCATATATCCCACATTCATTGTAAAAATATCACCGTTAATATATTATTAAAATAATATATTTAAATGAATTATTTTATCAGAAAAAGATAAAATATTAATTTTCAATAATTGTCACATTAAAAATTTTCTCCATTTATATCCACATAAAATGAAAATTTTCTTTATCATAATAATCAATAATTAATTATTTAAAAATAATATTACAGAATCACAGTACTGACAACCAGGCCGTTCCCAGGAAAGAGGGGTCTTTCCAATAAGGATTTCTCCTTACTAGCGCGCAATTAGGTAACCAAACCTCTCCTTAGACAGAACTTTTTAGACATTGCCAATAATGTTATCTGATAATATTATTCAAATAATATGAATTATTAATCTGATAATGGAAAATATTGTGCAGTGACAATTATTGAAACAATAATAATATAAATATCAACGCAACAATTATTGAATCAATAAAATAAAATAATGAACAATAATTACTATAACAATTATTGAGTAGTACTTTCTTACGTACGAATCAATAATTCAACAATACTGTGCAATACCGTGTGCTACTGTGCAACCACGCATATTACTGTATTTTAACCACCTGGTAACCCAACAGTGTTAACGGTAACAATTTACGCCGTTATTTATAAAACTCAATCTTTGTCGTTTTCTTTCATCCAACCATTTTCCGTTATGGGGCTCACAAATGACTGCGCCGTCGTACGGAGATTCCCGACAAAAAGAATATTCCACGACCAAACGAATATTCCCCGACAATAATGAATATTTTATAACCACTTGCTTTTTTTGTAAACTTTGCACGTTTCACCCATAACCAAAATATTATATCAAATTACCACCTTATTAATCAAGAATAATAATTAGAGGAAATTCGATTTTATTTATAAAAAGTTGGGGTCTTACAATAACTGTCATAATTAATAATTCAAATTCAAATATTTGGATCTAACAACAAAAACAAATTTAAATTCAAAATAATAATTCAAATTTAAATAATCAAGTTCAAATTTTCATCTCTCTCACATACACTTTGAAATAATAGTCCGCCGCTACACCTCACATACTCCGCCGCTACACCGCCGCGAATCTCCGTTGTCCAAAACGCCAATGAGAATAAGAAGAAAATTCGCCCTACAAAAAATTTTAAAATAAATAGATGTAACTTTTAATGTTCTGATTTTTTTTATAACTATTTTGTTACTCATAAATAATAAAATGGTTACCTTTGTATGAATGGTTGGTTACCAACTGCATCACATTCAAACGAAATTGGTAACTTAACTAAATTGAATTGGTTACCTTGGTCTGAAAGTTTGGCTATCAACTGCACTATGAAAAAACTGTAGGTGTGGATGTGAATTAGTTACTTTGGTATGAAGGTTTTGTTACCTTGGTACGAAGATTTGCTTACCTTGATCTGAAGGTTTGGTAACCAACTGTACTAAGAAATTTTTTTTAAAGTGTAGAGGTTGATTGGTTACTTTGATATGACAGTTTGGTTACCTTGGTATGAAGGTTTGGTTACCATCATCCAGTATTCATATCCACCGCCACCACCGCCTGAATCTTCATACCCACCTCCATTTTGACCCTTCATTTTGAGAAGCTACTGGAGATATAGTTGGTTGACTCATAAATATGAGTTAAAATCGGTGAAGGAGGAAGAGAATGAAGGGTTTCGAAAGCTGCAGAACGAGTGTGATGATGATGATGATGGGGATAGGTAAATCTTGAAACGAGAAACACCAGGTGTGTCTGATAAATAAGGCTACTTGTGGTGGTGGACGGTGGTATTTACGGTCGGGGAAGAGAACAGAGTCACCATCGTTTTTTCTCCGGCAAGGTTTTTTCGGTACCGTTCAACTGAGAGAATGGGAATGAAACGTTGATAAAAGAAAATAGAATTCAGTCTCGATTTTTTTTATCTATTATCCCGCATCAATTCAACACATTATCCAGATTCAGATAATTTGCAGTAATATCAAATTCAGAAGAAGGGTGATGACTAATTACAGTTGTTATAGATGAGAAGAGAGATAAGAAGCCATGGTATAACTAATCCCTAAATTAAGAAATTCTAATTGAATACTAATTCCCTAAATTAAGGAATCCTAATTGCACTAGTATTATAAATAAATATAGAAGTGTATTAGTCGTGTAAAGCTTTTATGAGTGCACTATTGTTGTAATTATTTTTAAAAATGTAATAGAATATGTAATTCATCCTTTATATAATTAAATTTGGGCTTCCACAATTGATCACATTGGTTTTACAATTCTTTCTTAGGGCTTTGGTTTAATTTAGTAACCACATCATTTGGGCTTCTATTAAAGGTCATACATACATAAGCACCATGATAATTTGGGTTCTTAATTAGATTATTACCCATATCAATCACAACCTTTTGTTTAATTAAATAACTTTATTTTTTTTTTCAAATAATAAATTGTTATTATTTCTTTACCACACTAATTAAGCTTGTTAATCAAATCTTTAGTCTAGTTCAAAATACATGACTTTCCTTCTTGTTCTATATATAATGTAATTAATTTACTTTATTAATTACATTACTTCATAATTATCATACACAACTCCAACACATACATAATATATATTGGCTTTTCTTTTAATTCTTAATAAATAAATATATATATTTAATAATACATTTATTTACCCTGCCACAAAAAAAGGTAGTTAATTCCACATATTACTTTATTTTCATTATGAATAAATGATTACTTTATTCATAATGTCCAATAACATTCTTAGTTAGAGCCTTTTATCATAAAAATCTCCCTTCACAAATACCATATACCTATAGGTTCTTTATAGCACATAGATTAAAAAAAATTATCCTCTTTTTACACATTTCTTTTTACAAACTAGATTTTAATATCTAACCCTTATTTAATTATTTAATATTTTTTAAAAAAAGAAATATTGCTAATATTCGGAATATCACATATAACCTACATATTAAATGATGTGTCTAATTTTTATTAATTAATATATGGATCATAAATATAAAAATATCAAAAACTAATATAAAAATATATGTTTCCTTATACCATTTATTTATTAATACGAGTACAACCAAGTCAATCAACCAATAACAAAATATATTAGCGTGGAAGTGGGTATCCAATCAACCAAGTCACCCCAAGCGTGCAATACTTGACAAATCACACAATTTAGTAATTTTATAAACCAAAACTTTAGGTAGTCTCAAAGAAAAAGATAAATTATAAAATTATCACAAATTATAATAATATTTTATTTTTTTGTAATGACAAAATTAATGTTATTTTTTTTAAAAATTGTCACATTTAACTAATTTTGTTCAAAATAAATTAATTATGTGCATATCAAGTGTGTGTTTAAGGGGCAAAATAGTTAATAGTTTCGTGTGTATGTAATTGATGACTATAAAACAAATTTAAATTAAGTACCAATTTTGTCCATAGTAAAATGCAAAGTACAATAATAAATTCGTCTCTTTTAAATTTAGTGCACCCCATTTTAGTATACTTTTAAGGATAAAATAGGTTTTAGGCTTATTTTTATATTTAACTTGTGCAATTTTAGATATTTTTTTGTAGATAAAATATTATTGTTTTGCAATTTCCTAAAAGAAAATTATTTTTCCCTAATGAAGTATTGAAAATTGAACTATGGTCAATAACTTTTCGGGTATTCATATTGTATTTAATTTATTAAATGATAAAAATAATTAAAACTATTTTAAAATTATCATTTCCCATTGTACAAATATTTAAAATAAAATACTCACAAAATTTGGTGTTTGTAAAATAAACAAACAGTTCGGGCTCGAATCGTACTCGCTCAACTCGAAATATAAATGACTGAGCAAATTTTAAAATTAAGATAATTTAATCAACCTTCTCAAATTGTAATTTTTCATTAATATTCGGATCATATTCGTTTTCGAAAAATTCAAACTACTCGGACTCTATTCAAAATCGTGTTCAAAACTAATTTCAATTAAATTTTATTTTATACACTATAAATTTTATAAATTAAATCTGAACAACTCAATATTCCAGTGTTTATTTATACCATTATTATTTGTTGGCAATGGTTGGACAATTAGTTATGGGGGCAAAAATATATATAGAAAAAGGGTTTATGTCGGTGGAAATATGGAAAACACAACTAGTAGCAGTAATTGATTGATTACCCACTTTTATTTAGTAGGGATCCATTCGCATCTCTCTGTCTGTCTCTCTATTTACATCCATATCTGTATCTATCTATTTATCTGTATGTATTCTATACTTACAGCTACAGTACACAGATTATCATTCCTTTGATCTCTGATTCAGTTCAATATTTATGTATATTTGTATGGACAGAGACTCTAGATTCACTTTTCATTTGACCCAATCGAAGTAGACGAAGAAGCTTTATGATTACTGAAGAAAGGTATGGAAGTTGATTTCGCTTTTTATTTGTATTTGCTACTCTTCCTGGAGCTCAAACAAGTGGTTTTTTTGGATTGACCTTGGTTCGAATTTGTGTTATTCAGTAGAAAGGAGCTGCAAAAGGACGAAATTTGGTTTTATTTCAGTTGTTGGATTGAAAAAATGATGAAGTTCACTTCATTGTTTGTACTCTAACTAATTTCTAGTTTCCCGTGGAGAATTGAATTGTGATTGTACTACGTATTATTGTCATTATCCATATATAAGTATGTGTTTTATATATATGTTTTTGTAAATGTTACTTGTATGGTTTTACAATTCTGTGAAATTGTGGAGGGACAACTGGATCAGTTTGTTGTTGAGTGGTTACTTTCTGGGTGTTTGCTTGTTTGTAATTTTTACTTGGAAGCCTTTAAAAGCAGTGCCGGCCCTGAGTTTTTAAGAGCCTAAAGCGACAACGAAAAAATGGGCCTTTTGCGAATTGCTATTAAGATAGGCATAAAAAAAATTAAGAACTTTCCTTGAACAAAAGAGCATCAATACGAAAGAATACAAGTTTGCCATTTGGACCTATTTCATTGGGTAAATTTTTTGTGGGCCTTTAAATTTAAACTGACGTGGACTGAGCTCTTTTGTTTGGGTATATATATACATAACACAAGTATCTCTTGGGGCCCTAAAAATGTGTCAGTTTTAGTGGGCCTAAAGCCCGGGCACCTTGAGCTTTTGCCCAGGGCCGGTGCTGTTTAAAAGGGCAGTTTTTAAACAGTTATTGACGGTTAATTTGTACTTATAACTTGTAGGGGCATATATTTGGTGGAAAATATAAACTGGATTGGCTTGGGAGAATAAGAAACAATATCTAGATTGCTAATTTGGTATGCAGAGCTCGAAGAACTTCTTATAGAGCCACAAAAATCAGTGGTTCTTGTAATTGATTGAGCTTCAACACTTATTGGCATTTAATGTATTGAGATGGGCTGTGAGTGCTCTAAGCTCACCTGTTGCTGGGAGCCAGAACACAATGGGCCAGTTTCAGAGGCTAATAATGCTGGTATGTAAACTATGGTTGTTTTGTCACTTTTTACCTTACCTTGGTGATGAGAAGGACTGTGCTTCACAACTTTAGATATGTTTGGCAGAAAATGAGAATGCAGGTGAAGACAGTGATTTGCCAACATTTCGCGAGTACACTGTAGAACAACTAAGGATATCTACATCTGGCTTTGCGGTGGAGAACATAGTCTCTGAACACGGGGAAAAAGCCCCAAATGTGGTTTATAAAGGGAAGTTGGAGAATCAAAGGCGGGTTGCGGTCAAACGCTTTAATAGATCTGCTTGGCCTGATCGCCAGCAGTTTCTTGTAAGTATATGCTACTTACATTCTCTTTATGAAGTTTATAGTTGATATGTTAACTTGTATTTTAATTAGCAAAGCAGATAATGTTTAAACTTTCAGTATAGTGCTATGTTTTGGTTATTAGTCACAGGAAACATGATCATGGTATTACAGTACTGTTATAATACCATTGTAAACTTAATAAAATATGTACACCATTTCAATTCGAGTCAGGACTGATGAGCATGTTTGCTAGTTCAACATATTAATTCTTTCGAACATGAAAATTCTTTTTGCACTGAAGATTTATTCACTGTCGTTATTGCTATTAACCTGAACTCTCCTCATCTACAACTTCAGGAAGAGGCCAGAGCTGTCGGTCAACTCAGAAACCATAGATTGGCGAATCTACTTGGTTGCTGTTGTGAAGGTGATGAGAGACTACTTGTCGCGGAATTTATGCCCAATGAGACTCTTGCAAAACACCTATTTCACTGTAAGTCAATTGGATACCTTCTTTTGCAATATAGCCACGTCTTGTAGTGGTTTTCAAAAATCAAACATATATGGATTTTGATTAATATTATTAATCAGAGAAAACACATAGTTGCAGTTGCAAAAGAGATGTATTTGTTTTATTGTGCAACTAGTTATAATACGTGTGATTTTCCTATGTTAATCCTAATTATCCATGCTAGATCATATGCCTAAAATATCTTCCATTCTATTGCGGATGTAAATGCTTCTTCTAACTTATAATTGGATGTGTAGTGTGGCTTGATAGGATTGCTAGATAGTATTGTATAAGTTAGGCAATAAAATATTCCTTAGTAGGGCTGAGCAAGTAACCAAATTAGAACCGAAATCGCACCAAAAACCACACGAACCGCACCAATTAAAATCATACCAACGGTTCCGGCATATGTGACGGTTTTAGGTGGGTTGAATAACTAAATTTACGGTTTCGATTTGATTATTAGCCAAAACCGCATGCATAAAATCGAAACCGCACCATGTGTGTGTATGTATGTATTATCTCTAGTAAATTCTAAAGTTACTTTTCGCTTGAACACACTCAGAGAAAATTCTAGTCTTGCATCATCATTTTTTCACCAATTGAAAGAAGATGGTTAGAGGTTATAGAGTCAAAAATTAAGCATTTGGGTTTTGGAATTTTGGATTTGTTTAATGCGTTACTGGAGGGGATTATAGTCGAGGGACCAAATTCGTTGGTTCGAGCACTTGATGCATTGGTTAAGGTCTATGTTATAGTAGTAATAGTCTAATAGATTATTTTTCAAATTAGGTACAGTAATGATTATATTCTATAAGTCCTCCCTGCAATATATAAAATAGAATTTCATTCTATCTCCAGTATATACTTTTAATTTTTAGGTAACTAGATAAACATTCTTGCTTGTTATCGAATATGATGTAGTACGAGTCCGTGAAAGTTGGGTGGAACAATATAAGAGACTTGGGAAGCCTATGAAATAGAAGTTGTATTTTAATTAGTTTCTTTTATTTGTAGTTATCTTATTAGAGTTCAAGTTAGGTTAGAAAAGTTGTGTAGAAGTGTTATAAATAGTGTTGTATTTCATTATTTTGATACATTGAATGATTAATTGATTGAGTTTTTGCGTGAGAATTATCTGTGTGATATTAATCCTGTGTCCCAAAACCCCCGTTCCTATCATTTTGGTATCAAAGCCCAACCCCGACCACCTTTTGCCACCCCAACCTCTGTCCCAAAATCATTGTCCCATCATAAAAAAAAACTACTAGCCAAACAAAACCTTATCCAAACCCTAAATCATCTCTCAAACTTAAATTTCAATCAAAAGTCTAGCCAAATACAACCCAAGTAGCAGCCCCAAATCACAACCATCACACCCAAACCCTACCCCATCTCCAATCGTTCCCAATTCCCAAATTTCAGCCCAATTCAAATCAAGCAACCCTAGATTTGAGCCCATCTTTTCAAAATAGATCAACAAAAAGAAAGGTAGGAAAGAGAGAGAAAAGAGTTAGAGAGAAGCCGCCACTGCATCACCGCCGTTACAGCCGCTGCGACATTCCACCACCACCCTTACTTTTGTGTTGCGAAAGATTTAGGTCGTTAACTTTACTGCTCTTCTTCCTTGAAGTAGAAAATAAAACGTGAAGTGGAGAAAAGAGATTTGAAGAAAAAAATATCTCATGACAAATTACAGTTAGGTACCTCATAGTTTTATAATATTTTTAGTTTGGTCCCTAAAGTTTTTTAAATTCCAAAATAGCCCCTAAAATTTTAAATACCAGTCCCTATAATTTCATTACTTTCATTTCAGCCCTTGAAGTTTCAACAGTTTTAGTTCAACTACTGTTTTTTACATTTATTGCACTTAAGTCCCTAGAAAAAAAAGAAAGAAAAAAAAATAGAAAAGAGTAGTCTATATTTATATTCACCACATAATTACGGCGCCACAGCGAGTTATGACGGTAGCCGACTGCCTGGACGCCTAGGGGACAAGTCGACCGCCATGGCGTCCGTAAGGCGACAAGTCGTTTACAATGTGCAATTTATATATTATTTATTTTACTTAACAAGTATATTGACAATAAAATTTCATATACATTAAAACTCAAAACATAACACTATAGAATAACATTAAATGCATAATTATGTAAATACAATAAAAAAATTTAAGACATTGTATTAATGATTCAATATATATAAGACAAATTTTATCTCCTTTTGAAAATAAATTAGACAACATTTTTAATAACACAAATTTTGCAATAATAATGCATTGGATGTACACTAAATTAGATGAAGTTGCATTACTTATACATATATACAATATATATACTGAACCAGAACAACCACTGCATTCCTTCTATACATTGAAAAAAAACCCACCACCAGTGCACTGCAAAATTATGAAACTTACATAATATCCAATGCATTTTATCTATATATTGAAAAAAAAACATCCAGCATTTTATCCTATACATTAAAAAAAAAACATTGCACTGTACATATATTAAACATAAATACATATATATAAATTTATATATATATATATATTTATAATTGTGTAGGTGTCTGTCTATGTGACAAATTGTGGAGAGTGGACTGTGAAGACTCGAGTGTAAAAGAAGCAGGATAAGATAAACATAAATGAAACGAAAAAAGAGAAGCAGAAAGAGAACCCCCCCCCCCCAAAAAAAAAAAAAAAGAAAAGAAAAAGAAGCTCATCGTTAGTTCACTGTCGCAGACGCAGAGGAGAAGAAATAGAAGAAAGAAGATATACCTGAGTAATCTCGCCGTCGCCGGAGCTGTGTCGCCTCGTCGAGTTGCCGGTCGGTCGGTACTGGCCTCTCGATCGATCTCTCTCCCTTTGCCCCTTCTAATCTTCTACTTCTACTTCTGCAGTCTCCTCTATCTCGATTAGATTTAGGGCATGACAAAACGATGTCGTTTTATTATTTTTTTTAACTCAGCAGACCCAACGAAGGAAGGTGCTCGATAGCTCGTCTACGTCGTCGTCCATGGCGACGACTATGTTTTCTAAGCGTTCGCCTTTCAATCATCCCGTACGTTGTCCTATCGCCTTACTTGCATCGACCGACTGGACGCTAAGGCGACACCGTAACAACTATGATTCACAGGAACCATGGTTGCTGAAGAGATCAACACCAAGCTTGATAATTATATGTTACAACAAGGTGAACGTCTCAAAAGGATTGAAGACTTGATCACAACACTTACTGCAAATGTTCAGGCCTCTATTACAACAAAGTTGATGTACTCACGGAATGCGTAGATAAGGGACATGAAGATGCTCTTAAGAATTTTGAAGACCCTATTCCGGATCTTAATCATCTGAGACTACAACAACATGACTCTAATCCACGAGTTAATGCTCTAGATCCTAGGATAAATGCAGTGGATAAAGGAGTAAAACTAGATGTTGGAGATTTCAATGGCGATAATGGTCCCGAGACATTTTTCGATTGGATTCATAGTTTGGAGAGATTTTTTCGTTGGTATGAATTATCCGATGAAAGGAAACTCTTCTTTGCTAAAGCGAAGTTGAAAGGAACAATTCGGATTTGGTGGGATCAACATCAGCGAAATTTGTATACAGCTGCGAGACGATGGGAAGATATGAAAGCTGCATTGACCCGACGTTTTGTACCTTCGGATTATAAGCAACGGGCATATTTGCAGTTAACTGAACTAGTACAAGGAAGTAAGTTTGTAGCCGAGTACACATCAATGTTCTACAGTTTGGTTACACAGTCTGAATTTCCTTGGGTTGAAGAAGTTTTAATCTCAATGTACCGTCGAGGATTGAATCTAGAGATTGCAGGTGGTGTAGCTACAGGTAAACTCTTGCTTTTGGATGTTGTTCAAGTTGCCACCTAAATAGAGGATAATTTAAAAAGAAATGTTGTTAGGCTTCCAATACAAGTCCAAACTCGGAGGGAGCGTACTTTTGTGGAGCATGTTTTAAATAGGACAATATAAAGATCGTCAACAAGCCCTTCAGATACTAGCAGGCCTAATCGTACCTTAGGTTTTTCTAAGGCTAGCAACAACAATTCATCTAGGTGCTATAACTGTCGTGGTTTTGGTCACATCTCTTTTGAGTGTCCTTCCCCAAAGGTGAATGTTGCCTCTTCTCCCTCTAGGCGACTCGCTATTGTTGACAAAGCGTGCGGAAAAATTGACTTAAACGAAGAGGTTTCCAAGCCGATAGACGACAAGTATGAGCCCGATGAGCAAGATTTAGAAGCTGAGGCTCATTTTGAAGGATGTTTAGGTGTTTTTCGACCTTTACTTGTTGCCCAAAAACATAAGGATGATCCTAAAATCCATCGTGGGCGAATTTTTCAGACGAGAGTCGAATGTGCAGGACATGTGTGCTCTCTTGTGATTGATACTGAGAGTTGTACGGATGTTATTTCTGAGGAAGCAGTGAAGAAACTTGGATTAAAAGTTGAGCCTCACCCTTAGCCGTATGATGTTGTATGGATTACCAATACTAAGTTGCGGGTTACCCAAAGGTGTATGGTTACATTTTTTGTTGCCAAGTTTAAGGATACCGTTATGTGTGATGTTCTACCCCTTAAAGTTTGTCACATTATCTTGGGGCGTAAATGTCTATGGGATCGTCATGCGCAACATGATGCTCATGCTAATATCTATTCGATTATCAAGGGCAATACCAAATTCACTCTTACTTGGGCTCTCGACATGCCAAATTTGAAGTTTGCAAAGACTTCCTTGGTGTCCGACATGATTATTCTTGTGTTGATAACTCGACGGAGTCGAGTTTTTTTCAGCGGAGAAGAAATCATGTAGGACGAGCCCGTGAAAGTTGGGTGGAACAATATAAGAGACTTTGGAAGCCTATGAAATAAAAGTTGTATTTTAATTAGTTTCTTTTATTTGTAGTTATCTTATTAGAGTTCAAGTTAGGTTAAGAAAATTGTGTAGGAGTGATATAAATAGTGATGTACTTCATTATTTTGATACATTGAATGACTAATTGATTGAGTTTTTGCGTAAGAATTATCTGTGTGATATTAATCCTTTGTCCCAAAACCCCCGTTCCCATTAGAATATATGGTCTCCGTTGTTTTATATAGCGTTTGTTTTAGTTTTAAAGCATCATTCCTTTATTATAAACTAAAACTATTTTATGTGTCTCATTGATCTATGATTTGATGGTGAATTTGACTTGTTTGGCAGAAGGAGCTTTGTTTCTATGCTTGATATAATTCCATTGCCGACTCTGTCACTAAGTTAATTGCTCGATGTGAGCTCTGCGTTAAATTCTATTGAAGGCTTAGACCTTTTTGTTGTTTCAATTGGTTTTGGAACCGAAACCAAACCGCACCAATCACAAGCGGTTTTGTGTGCAGTTTTGGATTTGTCAAACCGCACCTAAGCAGTTTTGGGTGCGGTTTGGACTTCAAACCACACCATGCTCACCCTTGCTCCTTATTTTATAGATTTTTTCGTAGGGACGACAGTGCTCCTACTTTTCAGATTCTTTCCCTGTAATCTTTCTTTAGTTCTTTGTTTTTTCCTCTATCCTTCCTAATACCCTTTTCAGCCTGGCCTTTCATGTCATGCCAAATCACATAGTAGATACCTCTAACTATGATTCTGTAATTTTTCCTGTAATAAGTAACATGGATGGATTTTGATGCAATACTTCTATTGGAGTCTCCAAGAAAATACCAAGGAAATCAAATTTCGTTTTATTAACTGCAGTGATAGCTTGTTGTGCTCTCTCTTTCATTCATATACTCATATACAGTTATACACACAAACATATATATATATATATATATATATATATATATATATATTCAAAACTGTATGCTCATGTCTAAATATGATTTTCCTTGTTTCTCTATCTCTCTTATTCTTTTCTTGTATTTAATATTATTTTAGTTGAATTATCCCATTTGATGTACTTTTCAAGTTTAATTTGAATCTTATTTGAATGTGCTTAAGGGGAATCACAACCTATGAAGTGGGCCATGCGGTTAAGGGTGGCTATATATCTTGCTCAAGCTCTTGAATATTGTACGAGCAAAGGACGTGCCCTTTATCATGATCTCAATGCTTACAGGATAGTCTTTGACGAAGTAAGTATATACTTGCGTTTTTTTGAAAAAAAAAATAAATCTGGTGGTTTTCTTGGTGTTGGCAACTGAATTGACAAACTTCTTATTATATCTTTGTCATGTCACAGGATGCTAATCCTAGACTTTCATGCTTTGGGCTGATGAAGAACAGTAGAGATGGAAAAAGTTACAGCACTAACCTGGCATTTACACCTCCTGAGTACTTAAGGACTGGTATTAATTCTCTCGAGCTTAATTTAAATTATTCACCTAGCTTTTCATAATTTTTCATTTTTTGTTTATTCTACATATATCTGAATTTTTCGGGATGTGAAGTTTACCTTTTTATCTTCATTTCTCGGCTGATTAGTGCTTGGCGGCAGTTAATCCATCCATCTGTGTCCTATGAGGTTTTGGCTGCTACATGAAATTGAATTGGTGTTCAACATGTATCAGCCAAAGTTGGTGTTCATCATGTATCAAATCCCACCTTTAATTTTGATGTCTTCTTAAATTTCATGGATACATGATGAGTCTGAACATTAATAAATTGCTTTTTCTACTGCATCCTTTTGCTTTGTTTAAACTGCTCCTTAATGATGCTGTTTAAGTTGCTGAAAAATTATTATCTTATCAGGGGTCTCTGTCAAGGGTGTCATCTGAAATTGAGTATGAAATAGGAAAAATGCCTTTACTTTTAAACTCTTCCACTTGCTGGGGACTGGTCTGTTGTAAAAATCGAATTCCATGTTGCCAAAAAAATCTGTCAACATTCTTGAAAATTTTAAAAAGTAAAGAAACGAAAGCTTTGCTATTTTAACCTTAAAAGAAAGAATTTGGAGAATCCAGGGATCATTTACAGGGGAAGGATAGTTCTTGGAAACTGGTATTGTGGTTGTCTTTGCTATTGCTTCTCCCCCCCCCCCCCCCCCTCTTTAGAATATGATCCAAATCTGAGTATTAAAAATAGTTCGAATAAAAATATGAGTAGAATGAGCAAGGTTATACTAGACTCGTTTAATATTCAAACTACTCGATTAATACAGATTTGATTAGATGCATTCTCTTATAATATATACAAATTTAATTCAAATTAGGATAATTAATTATTATTGTTTTGTTTTGTTTTTAATTCTAATTGTGATTTATATTTGTAAAGTGTAATAGTAAATATATTTTTTCATTTCCAAGTAAAATAACAAATTCAATTTATAATTATATTTATTATAAAACTAGTTATTATATGAAGACTCGAATTCGAGCTTGAATTTGAAGCTTGCGAGTAGTTTGAATATAATTTGATCTGAGTCGGATCGAATTCGAGTAATAAATATTCGAGTCGAATCTGAGTAGAATTTTTCAAATACAATTTGAATTTGAGTACGAATTTATCATTTCGAGTCGAATTTGAGCAGTTCTCTGTTCGATTCGGTTCGAGTCGTTTACACCCTTTTTCTTCTTTAAAGAACAACATATTTGAGGAACTTGGTGATCTTTTTATTTGGTTTGAAAAATGTCATTGAAGTATGTACATTTCATTTACTGCAACTTAAGCATAGTTTCTTTCTGCATAAGTTGATTATTGATATTGTGAATTGATGGATGTGGCCAAGATACTTTCTGAAAAGACTAAATGTGAATGCATTTACTGACTATTTATCATCCTTCTCATCATTTAATGATGTAAAATAAATTTACTTGACGAAACAAGATATAATTCTAATAAAATAGTATGCATGTACCGACATTAATAAGTGCTGGTTTTATATTGAGTTGTCATGATTTTAGTGGTCAGATGTAGGACATGGACCTGATATAATGTTTTGGAACGTTTTATAATAGTTGTTCTGTCCTTGATTGATGTGAACTCTAATATAAACTTTCCATCTTTCTTTTAGGAAGGGTTACTCCAGAGAGTGTGATGTATAGTTTTGGCACCCTTTTGCTTGACCTTCTCAGTGGAAAGCACATTCCTCCAAGCCATGTAAGTTGCCTTATTGAACAAAAGCTGGAATACAAATTTAATGCAGCTTTTCTGCTGTGTTTGCTATTATCTTTCACCGCAAATATACGCTGTTTATTGTACTGAGTAGCCACTAGGTGTGTGATTTAGAATTTTTTTACTGAAAACGTGATTGAAAAGGTGCAGTAAGCTTGCCTACATATAGGTTAAGGGTTTTATGGTTGTGGGATAGAGCTAAACTGGTGTAGTCTAACCAAAAACAAGTGTGATAAACACGGTAAGTTGGAAGTTTTGAAATGTTTTGTGTTTTTAATATATATTTATTGTTGTTGATGGTTGCATTTTTTGGGATGTCTGCATTCTCTTGCTATAGTTATTCCAGGTTCTTTGGTTGTCATATAACTTTTTACGATAACTTAAGGATTCATAGAAGTGATGTCTGGAGTCTGAACGTTTTTTTTTTCATAATTGTATGATTGCTACACACTAACACCTGTTGTGAATAATCAAAACTCTTACTTGAGATGACATGAGGTCCACTTTATTATCATAATTATCGCAAATAAGTATATTAAAGGAAAGCCATGGAGTGACAATATAACCACATGAACTCAGATCAAGGCAAAAACTTTAGGGCAGGCATAATATAATTCAAGCATGGAGAACAAAGTTGATATAAATTTTTTGGCTCTGCATTAATTAGCCTAGTAGCAGGCTTTGTTCACTTACAGTTAGTTGTTTTGTTCCGGAAAATAAAGTATATTATGGACTACATTTGGTTCTACTTCAATTTGCCTACTAGCATGTTTGTGTCATTTGTAGTTGGTTGTTTTGTTCTGGAAAATAATTTATTATGGATTAACTTTAACTATTTGTTGCTTTTATTTGTAGAAGTGATCCAAGTGGATAAATTTGTTAACTTCTTCATGACCATGCTCTTATTGGCTTTGTTTTTTTTTTCTTTTACTAATTGTATCTGCTTTTTGTCTCTTCATAATTTATGGGCACGAAATAATGTCTTTTATATGGACTCAAATATATTTCTTTTGACATGATACATATGTTGTTTCCTACAATCACTTCTTAATGCATCAGTTCACCTAATACTCATTCTAAAATAATCTATATCAGGCCCTCGACCTGATAAGGGACAGGAATCTTCAGATGCTAACAGATTCTTGTTTGGAAGGCCAATTTTCTAATGACGACGGAACCGAGTTGGTGCGTTTAGCTTCAAGATGTTTACAATATGAGCCTCGTGAGCGTCCAAATCCAAAGTCATTAGTTGCTTCTTTGATTCCACTTCAGAAGGAAACTGAGGTTGGTTTATTCCTTAAGTAATGAAACATATCGCTATTGCAATACATTCCTGTGTTGTGCATACTTTATTGTTGCTATGGCCTCTGTGGCACTTCTAACACAGGTATGCTGATATATTTTGAAAACTTGATCAGTTATAGTGATCTATTCACTTTCTGATATGGAATAACTTATTTCAACAAACTATCTGTGTCTATTCATTTAATTGTTTAATAATTATTTTTTCTACACCAAGTTAGTTCTTAAGTGAATAATTATTTATTCAGCACTCAGCAAGTTCTAGAAATACACAAGTGTGCAAAATGAGAAAACCAGCCATCACAGTATAATGGGTTTCTAATCCCTTAACCAGTGTGGATCTCTAACCAAAATTTAAGCATGATTGTAGAAAACTAATAATGTTTTGAGCCTTACGATAGGCATAGTTGTTATTCTGTGAAAAATGAAAACCGAATTAGAAATATCAAGAAGTTGTTCCCTTTCATAGAATGTTATATGCTTGTGGAGGAGTTTTATGATCATTGAAGCAGACAGTTTTTAGTGTCTCAACATTAATATCATAAGGGGGTAATGGTTAGGTGCATATATTGACTGTTGTAGAGGTAAGTTGGGATGACACTAATTGATAGATATATTTACACAATGCTATGAAACTCTGTGCTTTTACATGCATGAATCTTTGAAGTGCTTCAGAATTTCTGTGCTGGTGCAACCTTGCTGGCTTCTAAGGATGGCACATTAGATTGTTTTTTTCCCTTAACTCAGTCACTAGTGAATTGCAAGGACATCATTTGAATTATAAATGCAACAGCATAAACCAGAAACCCCCGAAAACATGAACATTTTTTTATATGTAAAAGTTACCAACATTAACAATTCTCTTGGCACTTGCTCTACCATGTACGTGTTGTGCTCTACCTCCACTTGAAGAGCGAAAACGTGGACCTGTACCATTTGAGTGAAGAGATGTTTTCATGGTTTTCTGAACAAGGATTATGGGAAGTTTACAGGAGCAGTGGCAAGGGGATTAAGCAGATGATTATATTGGATTGCTAGATACAATTTCCTTTAGTGTATGTTTTTCTGTATTTCTATGCATTTTTCGATGTTTATGCTTGTGGGATTTGGAAGATTAGACTTTATCATTATTTGTCTTCAAGGGTTATTTTGGCATGTATATGAGTGGTGCCCCCTTTGGCGATTTATTACTCGTTGCAAGTTCTTTTCATATCCTTACTGCTGGTACACTTAGCTATTATATAACAATTTCTGTCTACATGGTAAGTTCGCCTTTGTTGTGTGAGGCTTAGCTTCTAATGGCTGGAATGAAGTATAGTATCTATTGTGTTTTGCAGGTTTCTTCTCATGAACTGATGGGCATACCAGATAGTGGTGCTGCTTTCCCTCTATCCCCGCTTGGTGATGCTTGCTTAAGAAAGGATTTGACAGCTATACATGAGATCTTAGAAAAGCTTGGGTACAAAGATGACGAGGGAACTGCAACTGAGGTTTACTTCTAATTTCTATCATATCTATACATTTACCATCTGTTTTTGATTTGTTAATTTTTTTCATCGTACTATAGCTATTTAAAATTTTTGATCTTTCACCTTCTTTTGGGCTCCTACGGATGTCAAACAGAGAGAAAGAAATGGGAGGTGGCGGGGGAGAAATAGCTCTTAAAAATATACTACCTCCGTCCCATAATAAGTGATTTTTTAGCTTAAATCACACATACCAATACACAAGTCAAAATGACAAAAATACCCTTAATATATTTTCTTTGAAGTTGAAGAGTTAATGAGTGCCATTTAATTGTAGTGATTGCAAGACGCAATAAATACCATTGGTTGCATAAGGGCATATATGGGAAAATATTGTAAAAATTGTATTGGAGTTCCAACACATCACTTATTTTGGGAAAAAATATTAAGCCTAAAAAATCACTTATTGTGGGACGGAGGTAGTATTATATATGACAAGCTCTTAAAAGTTTCAAATTTCCATTAATTTCTAGTTACATTTTACATGCTCATCTAATAAGAGGTGTTGAAAAATGGTTTGATACCATGAATTAACCAGCTTCTGCCTCACTAGTCTTAGTCTAATAGTAACAAATGTTACTTTATACTAGCTAGAATGTGTTTGATTGATAAGGAAGCCTATTTGAACAGTAAAAAAACATATTGTTGAGGAGAATTTTTTTAATAATTATCATTATTAATTGTTGAGAAGTCTTATTCGAAATATATTTCCCGAGTGTTTGTGATCAGTTAAGTCTGAAGATGGTAAAAAAAGAAGTAAACAAGTTTATTAAATCTGTTCATATTTTTAAGGCTATTAAATTATCAAATCAATTTGTAGTACAAAGGCTAAAATTGAGTTTCCTTCAACCAAAGGGGTTGTTGCAACAATATGGATCCTTTCTTTATTGCTGGAGGCCACTCATTCTCATTTTGTTAAATTCTTATTATGTGATGCAGGACGCCAAAGTAGATTACATGTAATTATCTTTATTTCAGCTGATTGATCCTTTCTGGCATTCTTTCATTCAAACTGTTTTAATTTTATAAAATCATTTTTATTGTAACATATTTGGTGTAGTTTTAGTCTTAAGAGAGCTTAATATCTTTCTCAGATTTCTGGAAAGTGGAAATATGTTTCTTGGTTGAAAAACGATATAACTGTTTTGGGTTTGATTAATGGTAATCAAAGTGTGGAAATAAAAACAATCATTTTGTGGCAGAATGTAAAGCATAGATACATCTTTCTGGTGATTCATAAGTTTTGAACTCTTTCCTTTTTCTGTTTTTCTAGTTGTTGCGGTTAGGGATCAAATTTATGCCTCATTGGTAAAGACTTAAATTGCTTAGTGTGGCCTGTCTCAGGCCTCTGTCTTTTTGTTGTTAATGGATGCGCTATTCTTCTTTCACCTAGTATTTCACCTATAACTGAAGTCTTTTCCTTCTAATTTTAAGCCAGCTGTGCATGTAATTTTGTGCTCAATAATTTTTTTTCCTTTTATGCCTGGGTGCAGCTTTCATTCCAAATGTGGACAAATCAGATGCAGGAGACTTTAAACTCGAAGAAAAAAGGTGACGTTGCTTTCCGGCATAAAGAATTTGGAGCTGCAATTGAGTGCTATACACAGGTATTCAAGTTTACTATATCTCTACAAGTTCCATGTTATTGAATTATGTTCTACTTTCAACTGGTGCTACAAAGTGCTAGAAGCATAGTAAAATGTTGATTCGTCTTTCATAGTTTCATTATAGTACAATTTGTAAAGCTGCCATTTATTTTAAATCTTTATCTCCTACCTGGGGCTGTAAAAAGAGTTAAAAAATATCTGATACTGGTCCGAAGTATTTGATAACCGTATCCAGTCCAAGCGAATATTATCCGATATCAAGTCAAAGAGCGGATATTATTCGCTTTCCTTTAAAACGGATACGGATACGGATAAGAATATAGGGAATTTTGTATCCGCTATTATATGTTTCCACTTTTACAATCTATTTAGTATTAATTTAAGTGAATACTAGTATTGTTGATATATTGTGTGGCCAAATTAAGTAAGAAGATTTTTAAAATTTTTAAAATGCGTGTTTTTTCAAAATATAAATCTCACTGGCATGAATATTTAGAAGGAAAAAAATTGAATTTCTCATTTAATATTGGTACACTATAAAAACAGTATTAGTATAGTATCTATCTTTTCTGGTTGTGGTATCTTTATGGGTGGACAGCCTTGACAATTTGTTGTGTATAAAAATTACATTTGTTTTTGTTATTTTATTAAGTTGGTCGGACATTAATTTTAATTTGTATTTAGTTGGTTGAACATATTTTTTTGTATTCAATTTAGTATTGTACAATAATTTAAAATGTTGAATTTGAAAAAATTTCGATACTAGTTCGGATATAATTTAAAATCTAAGTTTGAATATGGATATGAATGCCCAATTTTAAAAATCTGGATATGGATACTGATATGTTTTCCATTCATGGCCCTACTCCTACCTTGTAGTATTGAATTTTGAGAGGAGAGAAGGGGAAGGGGTGAGATCTGTACAGTTTGAAAATGTAATACAATCCAAAAGAGAAAAAAATAAAGACTAACCGTTTTGTGTACCCAACCGATTTTCTATTATCTAGGCAAAACTAGATGTACAGGGTTTCAAAATCCTCTTCCACATTATAGCATGTATTATTAGCCTTTGGCTCATATTTTGTGGCATATGTTTGCAGTTCATTGATGTAGGGACCATGGTCTCCCCCACTGTTTTTACTCGCCGGAGTCTGTCATATCTAATGAGCGAAATGCCACTGGAAGCGCTCAATGATGCCGTGCATGCACAAGTGATATCCCCTGTTTGGCACATTGCATCATATTTACAAGCCACTGCTCTTTTTGCTCTAGGAAGGGAGAATGAGGGACAAATTGCACTCAGAGAGGGTTCAGTTCTTGAAGAAAAAAGAAACGAGACTTCCTAACAAGAGAAAACAGAAGATCTACCATTAACTTTTTTTCTCTACAAAACTAAAGCTTCTTGATCTCCAGGCTGAATTATAGGCCTTTTTGCCTCGGGAAGGAACAGAAGTTGATGGACACATGGCGTCAATCCTCTGCATGCATGATTAGTTGGTTTGGTTTTTGTTGAAAGCATTCTTTTGCAACATTATTGGATGGTCGCTTTGGTCAGTTTGTTAGGTTGGTGGAGATACTTTCCCTAGTATTTGTGATGCATTTGCCCTTGTGACAGGTGACTGAAGTTCCCTAACAATACAAATAATTGGGACAGCACTGAAAGGGATTGTATGTTCATTAAGGATATGGCTCTCAATTTACTTGCAAAAAACGAAGGGTAGACGTGAGATTTGGTTTGCCATGCTGTAATTTATGTACAGTAGTACTATATGGCCTGATCAAACTGATGTGAAATTGGGTGTTTTTTGTTTGATTTAAACTTAGGGAAGATTATATGTAACAATTTCTTCCCTGTTATCATGTTGTACCAACTGTATTAATGTGTTTGCTGCAATCTTCATACCACGCATTATTAAACGCGTTGCCGCCCTCTTACCAAATTCTTTGCTAATGTTCATCTTATGGCTTATAATTTCTTCGTAATGAAATTGATATTTAGCTGTGAAATTTATATTAAAGACAACAAATTATATTCTTGATTACTTTGATCCAAGTGGCGAGTGTTGATCAGATCATCTGCTGATATGTTTAAGTTTCTCAGGTAACTCAAGCAGTCATACCTCTAAACTTGAAAGAGTTAATAGCATAACAAGAATCATAAACTTGTTTTCGCATGAGTTTGCAAATGGACTCTTTTCAGATAATGTGTACTCTGAAGAGATGAACTTGGGGTATGATACTTGCATTTTGGTAACTTTTTTTTTTAAAGAAAAAATATATATACACAGTTGTGTAGTACAGATTTGCTTATGGCATATAACCTTTTTTTTAAATAAAAAAAAAGTTTGGCCAAACTGGAAAAAACAAAAATAAAAATAAAGGGCCCAACCGGGTTCGAACCGGTGACCTCTTGATCTGCAGTCAAATGCTCTACCACTGAGCTATGGACCCTTGACGACCAACAGTGTAGAAGACATGTATAATAAAGTAAAAGACCCATTTATTTGTCATTTAAAACAAAACTTCAACAATTTCATAACATATAAGAAACACCAAATTAATACCATTATCTTCATAGACGCAATCAAAATCCAAAAATAAAATAAACCCTTCAATCCCATTTCTTCATGCATATATATATATATATATATATATATATATATGATCGCGTATTTACATTCCTTCTCAATTAATTTGCTAATTCTCCCTAACCTTCTTCATGATCATCATTATATTAAGGAAATGAATGCGTGGGAATGGGATTAGTTTTCAGAAATCTGGAGTTTAGTTGGCCGGGGAGACACGTTTAACCAGTGGCGAAGCTAGGAAGCTATAGCAACGAGGTAAAAATTATTAGCAAGGTATAAAAAATTTGGTGGTGGTTCGGGGGCAGCGCCCCCGAGTAATTTTTTTTTAATACTTTATACTTTTGGGTTAAATAAATGCATCTAAATATTTAATTTAATAATATTAATAAAAGGGAGAAATCACAATTAATTTTTAAAAACAAAACTGAGGTTGGAAAAATTGAAGAGATAATAATTTCTGTTATCTGCAAAGGCATAAGGCTGCAGAGAGTCACAGTAAAATAGACATCAGTACAAAGTACTTAATAGACAACATTTAAACCACAACGTTTTTAAAAAAAATATTGTGATTTTTTTTATAATATTTTTTTTAAAAAATATTATAAATATATATATAAAAATGTTATTTATTTAAAAGAGTATTTTTTTGATTTTAATTAGATAACGTTTTTTTTAAAAACGTTCTCTATCAAAAAAAAACACCGAGGTTGAACACTTCAAATTAAAAGACGTATAATCTTTTTCTATCCTAGCCTTCCAACATCGCTACATCTGAAGCAGTTCTGTGCTCTCCCAAATCCCAATCTCTACACCCTCCCCTATCTCTCACTCATCTTCACTCTCTCGCCTCAATCAGATCGGAAAACAACTGGTAGGCTTTGAAATCGGCGCCATCCCCTTCAACCCCGACGACTGGGGACCGGTTAAGCCCTAGAAGCGCTCTAACCCTGCCGACTCCGCCTTCGACTTCACTGGCGATGATTCCTTCACCGGTAATGCAGACGACGATGCCTCCTTCCGCCTCGTCGACGACAAACTACCTCCCCGCCCCAAATTTGGACTCAAGTAGCGCCGGGAAGCCGCTGTCTTCAAATCATCCGTCGATATTCAATATTCTTCTCTTTCTTGAATTCAGTTTTTTATTTTACAATTAGTTCTGATTTGGATGTTAGTGGTTTTAATTTATATGATTCCATTCATTTTTTGGTTCTGATTTCTTCTTCAGCTATAATCATCAGTTTTGCTAGTCAAGATCGGCCAAAAAACTATCGTTTTGAAGTACGGTGATCTTTCTCTTTGACAATTATTATTTGTTTATGTATATCTATATTTATAAGTGTATGCAAGAATGATTATTATTTATAGACAGGCTTATTGTGTAGCTTTTTCTAGAAATGATAGTGAATGGTATTGTTGAAGCTGAAGGAATTAAAAGTGAAACTGCAATGGACCAAGATGATTTTTAGTGGTTAGGTGCTCTTGTTATTATACCTGATCACTACATATTCACAACTGATGAGCGAGCAAATCGAAATGTGGATATTTTGAGGGATTTCTGCACTGAGCAGAATATTAAGTATTTCTATGATATTAAAGATCTTGGGAATTTCAAGGTACTATTCAATTTTGTGAAGCTGCTATTATTTATGTCTTTACGCTATGCCATAACTTCGAATTCAAATGGATTAATGATAGTTTGTTTATATTTATGGATTAATGTCAGTTTGTTTATGTTCTTTTATACTTATGGATTAATGCCAGTTTGTTTATATGTATGGATTAATGCCAATTGATTTTTTCTTATGGGTTAATGCTAGTTTGTGGCTGAAACCAGTGAATACTTGTGCTATATTATAATATTCATGCAATGTGTAGCTTGTTGGGTAATATTGTGGTTTCAACCAGTGTGTTCTTGTGCTAGTTATAACATTCATGTATTGTGACATTAAAAATCATATTTCATTAATATAAATGCATTACATAGATTTTGGATTGCATTTTTTACATGATTATACAGTAGCTACTTCAATAATATTAAATATCTAATGATTACTGTTCCCTTGTTGCAGCAAAATCTGGCGTGGAGCCATCAGGTTGTATAGAGCTTGTGAAGCATGTTAAACTGGGCTGCCCAAACCTGGAATTCTCTGGCTTAATGACAATTGGGATGACAGATTATTCATCAACTCCCAAGAATTTCAGGGTATAAAATAGAAATTCATACTTGCTTGAGTGTTGGGACACCACATAGAATGATTTCAAGCTTTCTCAGTTTCTAGTTGTTGATTGTGCTAATACCCCCATATAATGTGCAACTGTGTGATTGATTGCTAAACAACAAATGAGTCTTTGGGCTTGTTGTGATTACCCACTATTGCTATCTAGTTTATCTTACTTGTATCTTCTATCTTTGGTAATTGGTTAATTGAGTTTCAGATGCATTATTATGTGTTTCAATGCTACAGACACTGTCAAACTGCAAAATTGAAGTTTCTATATATTGAATTGTTGCAAATAAATCTGAATTTGGTCGAATGGCAATGGCTCAACAAAGAGTGCAACAAAATGCTTCTATACCAGGTTCTGGTACTGTTGGATTGGCTGATGCAAATGCAAGAGTAGCAAGTAATGGCGGGGGTTCATTAGCCTCTGACAATCAGGTTCACCAAGGAAGTCAATCAAGTGGTGCTGTTGGGTCACATGATGGAGTAAACTCTCAGGTGCAAGAATCTGAAAGGTCATCAGCTGTTGAAGGTAGTGGGAATGACCAACCTTTGCAACAAAGTTCTTCAACTGTTAGTGATGGTGGCCAGAATGCTTTAAGGCGTACATGTGCGCTGGGTTTGGTTGCTTCTGCTGTCAGTGCTTTTGATGCTGCAAAGGATATAATGGAAGCTCTTAGAAGCAAACACACTAATCTGGCTAGCAAACTTGAGGTCACTAGTTTGTTCTTTTTGCTCAATTTTGCCTCATGCTACAAATTGGCCTTTTCTTTCTCTTTAGTTTTATTCCTTAGTTACTTGTGGATGTTATATATAGGTCCTGTACACATTCCCTAATTGTTTCACATTGCCCATCTCCTTACATTCTTGTCCTATATATTGAATTGTTTGATTGTGAGAAAATCACCTACAATGTGTCTTACATAACACTAGATCAACTTTACATTAAAGGATTGTTTCATTTTCTCAGATTTTGCTCACAGAAATTGGCTCGAGGTTTGTCACCCTTCCGGAGGAGAGACTACTGGCAGTGGTTAATGCTCTGCTCCACCGCTGTTATAAGTACCCCACTGCAACTACGACATAGGTTCCCCAATCCCTCAAGAAGGAGCTCTCTGGTGTTTGCAGAGCCTGCTTCTCTGCAGATGCTGTGAACAAGCATGTTGAATTTGTGAGAGAGTACAAGCAGGAATTTGAGCGTGACTTCCATGTTGTTGATGTGGAGGTTCCAGGCCAATATTTTACTGATCAGGTATGTTTTTGTTCTGTGTTAATTTTCATTTGCAAATTTTAGTTGGATTGCTATTGGAAAGGTTCCAGGCTGGTATTTGACCAAATAGACTATTTATGCTGAACTTGTAGTGCATCAGCACTGTTCTAATTAACAATTCCCTTATTCAGGAAGTTGCTCCCGATCATACTGTAAAATTGGACAGGGTTGTATGTTCGCAAGCAGTATGTTTGCATTTATTCTTATTTCTTTTACTACTATTTAATCTCCTGGGCTACATCATGATGACATGAAGCTTAACAAAACAGATTATATTCTGGAAATGGTTAGTCCCTCATCTTTGCAGATAATTATGGTTTGGGAATTGTTGTTTCAATAATTAGGATATATATACTAATATATATCCTAATTAGTATATATATATACTGTTCTTGTATCATTTATAAAACGGATTAGAGATTTTGGTGGTGGGATTCTTGGGTTCTTATTCTTCTTCTTACTGCACAACTCTTTTTCCGAGGCCAGCAAATATGGTTGTATAATGGTTAATCAACTCTCACAGTCCACAAAAGCAGAATCCATACTAACAATTCCCAAGCCACCAGACTGGTGTATAATCACCATCTTGGACCTCTTTATACGAGGAAAAGTGAAGGATAAAATATAGTAAAGAAAAAAGAAAAATGATGGTACCTATATTATGCATTTTATGAGCCCTATACTGTGTTTTTCATTTAACTGCTTATGATTTAATATGTTTTTGGATTTGTTTTCTTGATGACTGAAATTTATACCCTTAACCAGCTCCAAGCTAGTTTGGCTCCAGCATCAGCTGATCCTCATGGTTATTGGAATGACTGCAAATCCAACCATGCACGTTGTAACACAACACAAATCCAGGTCCTAATCAGGCTGCGAATGTAGTCACATCTGGCCTTTTCTTTGCACTTATTTTGTGGATGTAATTAAATTCACAATTCAATATATATAGTAGTAATTTATATTGAAAAGTGAATTTGAGATGTATATATGGATAGTTTGGTATATATTTTGTGGATATAATAATTTGAAATTATAAACAAATGGTATCATTGGGATGTATTTTGAATGGTTGATACATTTTGACTTTAAATTTAAATGAGAATTTAGACCTTTTAGCTATATATCATGGCATTAACATATTGCAGGTGCATTGGTAATATAGGTGAATCACAACATTTTTTTCTTTTTTTTTAATCTTTAACATTTTAAAAACGTTGTGTAAATGTGTCTAAACGTTGTCTGATATACTAAACAACATTTTTATCCAAAAAACGTTGTGAAATTATACCTTCTACAACGTTTTTAAGTATCTGTTAATTTTTGAAAAATAAATCTACAACGTTTTTTTTCTAAAAAACGCTGTGTATTGTGCTTAATTACAACGTTTTAAAAACGTTGTGTAAGGGTGTCAAATAGATGACACCCTTAACCACGACGTTTTTTTGATTGAAACCACAACGTTTTTTTCGCGTTGTTTATTTACTGTTTTGTAGTAGTGAGTCGCACTCTAGTCTCCACACTCGTAGCTCGTCAGTCATCAGTATCCACTCTGACCACTTGTTAAAGACTTTGATGGTTCACGGTTTGACTTTTGCCTTTTGGGATTTGGCTTTGCCCCTTTTTTCTCTATTTTGTAGCTGAAGTGCTGAACAAATATTGATGTATGAGATTTAGGACTAAGTCTTGGCCGCTTGGGTATGTCTAATTAAAAAAAAAATTGAGTGAGGTCAAAAATTAAGTAGGGGTCAAAAATTGAGTAGGGTAAATTTTTTTTTTAAGTTATTTCAAAAATTGAGTAGGGTCAATTGACCCCACATTTATAGCATAGCTTGGCCACTGCGTTTAACACATTATGATGCAAATGCAATTAGTTCACATTTACCCTAATCGTTCCTAAATCTATATATAAGCAACTAGGTCCTTGTATATCTCACAGATATTACTACTACTGCTGCGCTAGTAAGTCATTTGATGATGTTTATGCCTCAGCCTACTTCAGTCATGAATGCCAAAACCCACCTGCAACTTAACAGAGAAAACTCCTCATAAATCCCCTCGTGTAAATTCTCCGAAATTGATTATCAAATTCAAAAATTCAAGGCCTTGTGCGATTCTTCCTACCAGCAAATGTAGTGAATCAAGAAAGAGAAAAGAACTTGCAGAGAAGAAAATCAACATGGGTATGAATTTGTATGATCAGACTTGGTTTAATATCAAGAAGAATACCCAAAACAAGAAAACCAAGATTCTTAATCCTCCTCCTGCCGCTGCTGCTTATATGGGTAATTCTAAGCAATCTCCTGATCCTGAAGATATCCGAGTGGCTAAACAACTCAAGAGTTTTAGTGTATAAGACATCAAGAAGAACAAGAGGAGACATTTATGGGCGTTTCAACAAAACTGACTCTCCTTGCTCCTGCTCATTAGATTAGATTAGATATTGCTCCTGCACTTGGAGAATTACTTTATAACCTGTTGTAGAGAATTTATAACATTAGAAGTTTTAGCTTCTTGTTTCAAAGATTTTGAGTTTGCTTTGGTCTACCACCGTATTTGTGTGTGTCAGTACTGTGTGTTTTCGTGTCTGATAGATTGTATAAATTGTGATTAGGCTGTTGTTGGTACAATTAGTACTAAACTTTATACATGTTGTGCCTTCATATTCTATAGATATAAAAGGTTTATATAATCACTAAATTTTACAGTTCAGACTCGTCATTGGTTAGGTTCTGTTTCTTTTTGTCATATTTATGTTAAGATCATTCAATTATGTTGTATATTTTATATTAAATTAGTCTAATTAGATCACGTGAAATAGCAATTCATTAGTGTTAAATAGGCATATTACGTATATCGTACTTGATGTATTGGTTCATGGGGACATGGCTCAATTCAGCCTAGAGATAGGCCATGTGTTGTAAACTGTAAAATACATGTTTTGTGTAATGTTTATATAGTAATGAAAGTAGCATACGAATGATGCATAAGGTTATATCAGTTACTCTATGAACGCTTAAGCACAAAAGCCTCATTTGCAATGAACTTTGAAAACAATGCGGTTTTAAACTTATGTGTGTGCCAAAGCTTTTGAAAATATTTTCTTTTTCCTAGAATAATAAGTAAATGAATAACAAAAGTTCTCTTCATGAATAAGAAAGAATAATATCCCTTACCGTAAAAGAACTGAATATAAGAGTAGTTAAGTAGCAGAATACTTTTCTTCTTTCTCTCTTACGGTTTATCTCTCTAGAGTTTTAGTGAATTCGTAAGAAAATAATGAAGGAATGAGCTTCTATTTATAGAAGAATGGATTGTAACACCCCAGTCCCACATCGAAAGATAGGGGAAAAATTTGTCTGCATACAAGGAATTAAGTAACTACCAATAGTACCTTCAAGTCATGACCTTTTGGGAGCCTGTGGTGGGCTAGATGACCCAAGAAGATACTATTGGGCCAGTGGTTTGAGGCCTTATTTGGATGGATTTGATTCGATTCGGACTTGGGATTTGACCCGGGTTGTTTCATGGATTGCATAGTAATTAATTCATGAACGGTCCAGATTGATTTACTTTAATCGGACGGTCCAAATTTAAAGTAAAATATTTTAAATAAAATATAATATATTCTATTTATAATATAATAAAACGAAAAATTTTATAAAAAGATTTTACTATGCAAAATACTATACAACACTATGCATAATAAAATATAATATAATCTAATTATTATCAAATAAAACGAATAACTTTATAAAAGTATTCTGTTTTATATAAAAAGATGTTTCTGTTTTGTTATGTTAATAATACTAATAAAACAAAACTTATAAATCAACAATAATTGAATCAAATAAGGTAAGATACTATGCAGCAACTATTGTAGCAATAATCGAACAAAACTGAGTGACTTCTCACATAAATATTAATAATCAATACCATGTGTTACTATGGAATCACGCGCATTACTGTACTTTTATTACCGAGTAGTTCAACAGTATTAACGGTAAAACTTCCGTCGTTATTTTCAATAAAATATTTTTGTCGTTTTCTCATTCCGACAATAATTCTGTTGTGGGGGTAACAGTCGTACGAATATTCTCTGACAAAAAGAAAATTTCCCGACCAATCGAATATAATATGAAAACTTGCATACTTTGCAAAATTTCTAAATACTACCCATAACTATAACATTATCTCAAATTTAAAAAAAATATTTCGAGATAATTAAATATTTATTCATAAAATCTGGGGTCTCACATTTTTGTTATGTATATATATATACCCAAACAAAATAATCCAACCCACGTTTATTTAAATTTAAAGGCCCACAAAAAATTTACCCAATGAAATAGGCCCAAATCTCAATGGCAGACTTGTAATTTTTGAATCAGGAAGGTCCATTTTTCATATTACACCTACACGTTCAGGAAAAATTCTTAATTTTTTATGCATATCTTAATAGCAATTCACAAAAGGTCCATTTTTTGTTGTCGCTTTATGCCCTTAAAAACTCAGGGTCGGCCCTGCCTTTTCGAACGAGCCTCTGGGTATTGGTTCCTCTCGGGACTTGGTCAAGAGATGCACACGGGACTTTGGTTTTGGACATTTATTTAATTTAAAAATGTAGAACACTAACACTATACTTTTCGTTAGTACTTCATAAATGATGCTATCTAACCTATGAAATAGTGTACTCCATTCTTTCCTTAATATATGTCGTTTTAGAGTTGTGCACAAGCATTAATGAAATAATTGTAAAATATTAAATATACTATCAATTGTCTATATTGCCCTTGTATTGGAAAAAGAGTGTTATTTATTGGGCAAAAAATAGTGAGAGAACCAAAGTTATATTTATTACTTGGAGTAATATTGAAAACTAAGCAATTAATGCTTACTTGAAATTCTCAAACGACTTATATTTAGGAACAAAAATATTTTTTCTAAAACGACTTATATTAAGGAACGGAAGTAGTAATTGTAATATTTATATAGACAATTTAAAGCATCTCTAACAGTCTCTTCAATCACCTTGGTATATTCAAATAGACGAGCCACATCAGAAAAATATATTTTCTCCAACAGCCTCTTCAAACGGCCACGTAGGTCAACAAATATTCTTTTCTCTCTTCAAATATGCAACCTCCTTTTCACTTTTCAAATCTACAATTAAATGCTAAAAACATTTATTACGCTTGATGGATTTGATGTATAGCTCATTAAATTAAAGAGACTGCCGATGCACAAAATATGAAAGTAGCAAATGGTCAACAAACATCGTTTTTTTTTACTACTACTCTTGGAGAAGCTCTAAGTTAATATTGGTGAAAAATCTTTCAGCTCAAGTTTATATGCATATAATAAGAATATTTGTTTAGCAATAAATAGACACGAGCACGTATTTTTCATAATCTTCAAGTATTCAAAAGAGTTGAATAAATTCCAAACTATTACTCTAACGATATTAGTCAATTTACTTAAAAATCAAATTAACTCTGAACCTATAACTCCCATAAACGGTTCTGACCATTAAATCTTTATTTAAAAATTTATGTGTACAAATGGTAATGCACACTAGTCATCATGCATGAAGTGCTTTCATATTTTTCCCTCAATAATTTGTAGTCATGAAAAACTGTTTAACTAATTTGTATAGGCATTATAAGTATGATAATATTAATCATGCTTTATTTATGGCATGTACTAATTGGATGAATATAGTATATAAACAAAGGAAAGGATGAAGACATGGTGAAGTATATGACTTAAATTTGAAATATAATTCAAATTACGATTTACAGTTAAACCATATTTTTTACTCATTCCGTCCAAGTTTATTTGTTCTAGTTTCAAACAAATTTGCTTTTGTAGTAAGATATAGAACAACAATATTTCTGCCTGAATCGAATGGTTGACCACTCTTTCTTTAAGACTATATTTGCCCCTTACTTTTACTACACAGGGTTACTGCGAATTACAGTTAACCATATTTTTTACTCATTCTGTACAAGTTTACTTGTTCTAGTTTCAAAATACATGCATATTAAGAAGGGAAAAAATTGACTCCAAATAACTCATCTCAACTATTCTATATATCATCTTTTTTGTTTTAATTAATCTCCTAATTAATTAATAAAATAAAGGAGAGAGAGGTGGAAAAAAGAATATAGTTTGCTTTCAATATCAAAGTTAATAGTGCAACTCTTTTCAATTTATGTCATGTAGTTTTCAAAGATTTTTTTTATAAAGTTAAATGGGGGTAGTATTAGAAAAATAAGGTCAAAATAGCATTAAAATGAAAAGATGACAAATAGATTTAGAAAAACCAAAAAAAATAAATTAGTACAACTAAACTTAAACGGAGGATGGAGTATCATATATTTAGGATATTGGAGTAAGCTAAATATGGAGTTGTTATTAACTCACTCAGTCTCTCCGAAGGCGTTTCAACAAAAATAAAACTAGCTGTAGTATCATTTCACTTGTAACATTATTACAAGAGCAACACTATTAACTTTGATATTGGAAGACCGTATAAAGTGAAAAGTAAACTAGAAAAAAGCCGGCCAACTGATTAAAAGGTTGTCAATTTCATTTTAAGATTTAAATGAAGAAAGGCATGGTAAGATTTTTTGTAATTTCATTTCGTTTTTACACTTTTAAATTTACAAATAAATCTTAAGGATAAGGGAGTGAGTAACAAAAAATAAGTACTGAAATCTGATCACATTTCGTTTTTTCTAGTTTACTTTTCATTTCACTTGTAAAGTTAAATGTGGGTAGTATTAGAAAAATAAAATCAAAATAGCATTAAAATGAAAAGATGACAAATATATTTAGAAGAAAAAAAATTAGGACAACTAAACTTGAACAGAGGAGGGAGGAGTAAGCTAAATATGGAGTTGTTTAGTAGGTTGAGTTGCCTTGTTTGAGTGACGGCTATGTGTTTATTCACAACTGGAGCTCCGAGTTTGTTAAGGGGAGGAGGCTCAAGAGGGGCGATGAGATTGGGATGTATTGGAGTAATATGCATTAGAGATTAGTTTTCTCTGTTCTTGCTCGCGCTCCTGCCGCTTAGATTTGTTTGAGAGGTGTTATTTACCACTGTAATTGTGTGTTATTTTTGTGTTTGAAATAAGTTTTGGCTCTTGTCAGTACAATTAGTTGTTACTATATGGTACTACCTTAATAGATATAATTTTTTTTGTGCATTTTAGAAATTGCAATTCATTTTAGAATACTGCTACTGAGTTCTTTGATTATCCGATGTAAGAAGCTAACAACATTAAATTTGCATCTTTTTGTTTAGTAGGTTGAGTTGCCCCTGTTTGAAAGTTGCATCTTTATTGTGTTATTTTATACTACCTTTGAATAAGACTTTGTTTTTGGAATTTTTGTAAAAGTGATCATGTTAGCTTAAGGCCTGAGTGGTAGGACTACTGAAGGAAATAGAATGTCTTTTATATGAATTTATAGTAAAACTTTCTTATTTTCATGTTGCATTTCTCTGATTCGACTTAAATCTGATCATGTACACCCAAATCTAGTCATGTATTCACCACACGAATTCATATATGGAGTATTATTAATAGGAAAATGATATGTTGACATTATGTGGATAAGTATTAGTGGTAACTTTTTTGAAGAAATTTGTAATAAGTGGGACCCTCCTATAATTTCTATAAATTTCAAAATTGTAAATCGGCATAAATTTATTGCAATAAATAGCATGACTCTTATTAATATATTGTGCATTTATAGGGAGAAAATATACAAGAAGTAAGAAGACTATTGACATATCTTCAACAAGATAATACTCTATTCATTTCAAAATTAAAAATACATTTGTATAATGACCAATTTTAAGGATAATTTTATTTTCTCAAACATAACCTTAGTATTTGTTAGGAATTCAGTTGTGGTGGTTTGATACTGAAAAAAATAGTAAAAAAATGATGGCAAATTAGGTACATTATGTCATTTTATAATCCTAATAGAAATGTATCTCTAATTTTATAACGGACTAAAAAGAAAAATATATATCCAATATGCTCTCTATTTATGGTTCAAACTCTACTACTACTCCAATATGCTCTCTATTTATGGTTCAAACTCATTGTAGCTGCCTATATCTTGGAAAGTTAATTTTTGACTTTGTATCAATTTCAGTATTGATTTCGGGTGATGCGTGTCGTTAACTAGTTAGAAACTTCAAGAAAAAGTAAACAATTAATGAAAAAAATTCTAAATAAAAAAAAAACATGAAAATAAATTAATTAAGTTCACAAAAAACACTATCTAATACCCATATTTTCAAGTGATAACACATACATATCACATATATGTTAAATCAATATATTATGTTTGAATAAAGTCAATATTGATGTTGTCTTAGTTCAAATGGTCACACATATATTCTATAGAGCACACATGTTTTGTATAATTTAAGTACAACTAAATTTAACTAAATATTTTTAAGTGTATATTTTTTATTATTTTTGAATTGTACTTAAGTCGTTATTATATAAGTACGATTTAATTATTATTGGAATACAATTTAGCATGACTAATTATATATTAAGTATATTTTTAAATATATTTTTTTAACTAGGTGCTATATAGGCAATTTAAATATAGTTTAACTTAGCTAAATATAGTTTTAAGTATAATATTTTTAAAATTTTAAGGCATACTAAACTAGCTACTACTATTTACAATTTAACACGAAATGTAGTGCTATATTTTTATATCAAATTTTAAATTATACTTCTAAAAAAATGAGTTTTAAACCAGTAAATATTGTGCCTTGTAAATTATACTTCCTAAAAGAGGCTAGACATCCGGTTGGGTGGGTTCATCATAAATTCGGTTTAATTATGAAGGGTAGAGGCTGCCAAGAACAGAACACTCCGCTAATATAGTTTTAATTAAAACCCAATTTGATTTAGGAAAGTAAATATCAAACAAGATCCCTTGGGGATCAAGTAATTAATGAATGCGGGAGATTTATTCAGGTGATCATGTGTTAGAACAGTAGAAGAAAGGGTTTGCCTGATCCTCATTTACCCTAATCGTTCCTAAATCTATATATATATCTAGCTAGGTCCTTGTATATCTCACAGATATTACTACTGCTGCTGCGGTCTGCGCTAGTTAGTAAGTCACTTGATGATGTTTATGCCTCAGCCTCCTTCAGTCATGAATGCCAAAAACGACCAGCACCTTACTTCTTCTTCCACCAAAACTCTGAAATTGATTATCAAATTCAAAAATTCAAGGCCATATGCGATTCTTCCTATCAGCAAATGCAGTGAATCAAGAAAGAGAAAAGAACTTGCAGAGAAGAAAATCAACATGGGTATGAATTTGTATGATCAGACTTGGTTTAATATCAAGAAGAATACCCAAAACAAGAAAACCAAGATTCTTGATCCTCCTCCTGCCGCTGCTGCTTACATGGGTAATTCTATGCAATCTCCTGATCCTGAAGATATCCGAGTGGCTAAACAACTCAAGAGTTTTAGCGTATATAGCCATCAAGAAGAAGAAGAGGAGACATTTATGGGCGTTTCAACAAAACTGACTCTCCTTGCTCCTGCTCATTAGATTAGATTAGATATTGTTAGTTAATGCAGTGAATCAAGAAAGAGAAAAGAACTTGTTAGGCATTTAATTTTATGTATTTCGTACTTGCTAGTATTTATGTTGCAGGGCATGCATTTCAATTATGTTGGTTAGGTTCTGTTTCTTTTTGTCATATTTATTTTAAGATCATTCGATTATGTTGTATATTTTATATTAAATTAGTCTAATTAGATCACGTGAATTGTTTATATTACTTAATACTCGCTTGTAAATTTTAGAAATAGCAATTCATTAGTGTTAAATAGGCATATACTTGATGTATTGATTCATGGGGACATGGCTCAATTCATCCAAAAATTAACTGTTAATGCTAGAGGTTGACCAATTGATATCAAAACTACCCAGTACCCATCTACCTTGCAGTTTTTCTCCTTAAATACTAAAATATCCTCCAGATTTCCTCTTTCACCCTTCTTCTATTGCCCAAACCTAAGCCCTACCATCACTGAAGCACCTTCGCCAATACTATTATTTATCTATTTATTGGGCAGAATAGAAAATCTGCATACAGATTACCTTATCTGAGGATTGAGATTGACCATAATAAGTAATAACTCAACATTCACTAAGAAGTACATAAAAACGCAAACACTCATTTGAACTTACTACAGAGTATAGTAATTTGGGACCATATTCAACCATTTTAGGCGTGTATTTTCCAATGGTCATTTATCTTATAATTAGAAACTTGCACACGTATTCAAGCATCTAACTGCAGAAAGCAGGACAAGAGTAAGTAAGTATACAATCCTTGTTCATAAATAATAAATCCACATATATTAAAAATAAAATTACATAGCATATAGATTAATATCCCATGACTAAGTCAGAAACAAGAGAAACTACTTAATCCTCTAGCTAGAAACTATTAGTCTCAAACTAAATATAATCATAATGCCATCCACATAGGTGGTGTGATGGGACTACAGGATTTCCCATTGAAGTGAGGCGTAAAGCTTCGATCTTGCAAGTTATAAATCCCCATATCTTTGCCTCCTCCTTCATCTATAAGCCTATAACTCTCTATATCATCATCAGTAAAATATATACAATTTGGCTTGACTCCATTAATGGTGCCGCTCTCAATAGAGAAGGAAGAATTGTGACCCAAAAACAAAGCTCTATCACCCAAATTACTAACCTCCGTCCAAACCCCACAACTTGCATCAAATTCAAATATCTGAAATCCAGTTGTTCCGTAAGTATAATAATCTCCATCCTCTTCATAAATCTTTTCATTGATGAGTTCTTTATTTATGAGCCGTAATACTACTCCTTCACGTGAAATAACCAACAACTTTCCCATTGATTCCACCAAATACAATTTCTCGATATATTCACATCTCAGCAATTCTTCGGGTATCTTTGCGACAATATTTCCCACGGTAGGATTAGTCCCAATAACATCACAAACAACAATTGTGCCATTACAATCAATGGCATAAAAATGCCCTCTGAATTACACATCGCAATACATGGCCGGTCTAGTTTTTATTCCTATCCATTCAACAACATTGGCTCCCAAATTACAAAATGCTAATTTGTAAGAAGCGCCATAAATAATCACGATTATTGCGCTTGAAGAACTTGGCGAGGATAAAACAACCTTATGGACAAACTGAGCATAAAGTAAACCGTCGTAGTCCACATATTCCCCAAACCCAAAATATTTCAAAGAGGATGTGAGATGTGGGAGTTTAATTTGAACACGAGATAAGGGATGCAATGGATATATCTTTGCCATTGTTACCAATGTTTATGAGCCAACCCTTTGATGCAAAGCATCTCTTATTCTTAGTCTCAGGTAAATTTACCTTAAAACTCATTCCCTTTGAGAGACTATAGAATGACACATCGTCGCCGACGCGGGAATTGAAATTTTCAGCAAGCATGAGCCAAGGCCATGATGAGCAATTAGAAGGACCTATATCAAATTTATTGGCCTCAATCGCAGCAGATCACCATAATCTACAGACTCCACCAAAAGCAATGAAATCGTTAAACGAATCTATTTGCTTAGCAATAGCAACTATAAGATCGTACGGAAATTCTGAAAAAATACTACTCATTCTCTCCATGTCTATTAGCTTCTCGTTGTGTCTGTATATATTTATACATACTGAAACTGAAGACTTACCGAATAATTATAGGATTTGGTTCCAAAACAGAAACATATTCGAAAACAGAAACAGATTTGTTTTTCCCACTACGTATTTATGAATAATTTAGATATTTTTATAGATTTGGTAAGCGTATTATATTAATAAATAAATTATTTAAATATTATAATAATAAAGGACATAAAATACTCCATAAAAGAATCAATTATGCGTGAGTAATGTATAATGACAAAAGATAATTATAAAAAAGTTAATATAAAATAAAATAACGGATTATAATTAATTGGTATTCCATCCTGTTTTTTTTGGGAGTGGTTAGCATGATTAATGGTAAGTACCAGGTCACGCGGGTTCAAACCTAGCTTTGGTTAGGTGCTCTCCCTTCCACAAAAGTAGGGTGCCCCTTAGGGCCAAAATCCAATAACACTTTTTTTGTATATAAATATATGACTTTGTTTTTCCACAGTATTTATTATCATTTATCATTTCCAAGTGCGATATTTGAGAGTTAACATCTCATTCATTACTCTATGAATTTGAGTTTCCAAATACTTAATTTAATCTACTCATGGAATAGAACACATTAATATATGGAATCATTAAAAATAATTAATGATATCTATATTAAATTAGGCTCAAATTCTAACATTTATGTCCAATTTAATAAAATATGCTTTGTATTTTTATCTATAGAAAGATCTCAAGATGACCAAGACGTTGTAATCTAAAAGAGTCTTGCTATGTATTGCGATAAATTTACGCCGAATTACAATTTGCAAAGCTTATAAATACACGAGATTATTAGGAATTACAGGAGTCTCCACTTATTACAAATCTTCCTAAAAAGATTATTACTACTACTACTTATTCATGTAACTAGCAATTAAAAACTCGACGTAAACATTCTTAATATATCTAAGATTATCACATATTCTTTGGTCATCCGAATACCCACTTCAGATGTGAATCTTAATACTTTATGTGAATACTTTACTGGGAATATAAAATTACGAATGTAACAAAATGAACGACTCACATTACTCGATATTTAAGATGATAAATTCAAATGACCTGTAACAAAGCCCGTAGAGTTAATTTGGTAATTGTTGTGCATTAATCTAATATTCCCTCTGTTTCATCCCATTAAAAGAGAATTAACAAAGCCGTATAAAAATCTGGAGATACAAAGTTCTTTACACAAGATAATGCCATTGCCAACAACTAATGGCAGCCATTTTATTTCAATATCCAGACGATTAAATTGGTAATACTGTTTACCATGCTTGGGGAGATAAAGATTGAGATGCTATACTTCTTTTTCATTACTATTTTTTCCCATTAAAAAAAGCCAGAGTTTTGAAACATGTTACTTGGCAGTCTAAAATTTTTGTTTGCAAGGATTATAATCTCGAAATTATTTTGTCATTGATTATAATTTCAAGACTATTAATTCTACAATTAAATAGTCATACTCACATGTTTGTTTTTTATGGGATGAGATAACTTAAAATAATCTCATGTTTTGTTTGTTTTGTCCAAGATTATTTAGATGATTGGATTAAAATAATCTCACGTGTGTTAGGAAAGACATTTTTAATAGCCTTTTTCATTGCTTTGTCTTGGTCAGTGATTATTGCGGTAGGAGCGCGACCATTCATACATGCAAGCCGAGATTTAAAAAGTCAAATAAACGTCTCAACATCCTCACTTGAAATCAACCCACATCCTAAAAGTGTAGACTGACCATGATGATTCACCCCAATAAAAGGACCAAAAGGCATGTCATATTTATTAGTCAAGTGTGTTGTGTCAAACGTAATGGCTTCCTCGAATTCCTCATACGCTGCCCTATTCCTAGCATTTGCCCAAAATACATTCCTTAGCCTTCCCTCCTTATCCAAATTCATCAAATAAAAGAAATTAGCATTATTAGCTTGCATTTTAAGAAAGTAGTTCTGAACTTCCGTAGCATCCCCATCACCCATCCTTAATTATCTCATTTTCTCAATATGATTATAACAGTCTTTCTCTAAAAATGGAACATTCTCATGACCACTAGCTTCAACCAAAAATGAACTAAATTTTTTATTTGGTATAATACCCGCTGTGAGACCCCAGATTTTATGAATAAATATTTAATTTTCTTGAAATAATTTTTTGAATATTATGGTGTGGATTTGATATAATGTTATAGTTGTTGGTAGTATTTATAAATTTTATAAAGTACGCAAGTTGTTATATAATATTCGATTGGTCGGGAAATATTCGTTTTAACAGGGAATATTTGTACGACGGCACAATCATTGGTGGACCCCGCAACGGAATTATTGTCGGATTGAGATAACGACAAAAATATTTTATGAAAATTATAGCGGAAGTTTTACCGTTAATACTGTTGAACTACTCGGTAGTAAAAGTACAGTAATACGCGTGGTTGTATAGTAGCACACGGTATTGATTATTGATGCTTACGTGATAAGTCACTCAGTTTTATTTTATTAGTATTATTAATGTAATAAAACAGAAAAGTTTTTTATATAAAACAGAATACTTTTATAAAGTTATTCTATAAATAAAATATTTTATATTCTATTATGCATAGTATTTTGCATAGTAAAATCTTTTTATATAAAACATAATACTTTTATAAAGTTATTTTATAAATAGAATATATTATATTTTATTATGCGTAGTGTTGCATAGTGTCTGCATAGAATTTTGCATTGTAAAATCTTTTTATATAAAATAGAAAACTTTTTATAAAGTTATTTGTTTTATTAGATTATAAATAGAATATATTATATTTTATTTAAAAGATTTTGCTTTAAATATGGACCGTCCGATTAAAAGTAAATCAATCTGGACCGTTCATGAATTAGTTACTATCCAGTCCATTCTTCTATAAATAGAAGCTCATTCCTTCATTATTTCTTACGAATTCACTGAAACTCTAGAGAGAGAAACTATAGAGAGAGTTCTTCTTCTGTAATCTCGAGCGTATTTCTTTAGAGTTTAAGAAAGCTTTGAGCGTAGTGCAAATTTTCTTCGAGTATATCCTCGCCCTACCAGTCGAAATACTCATCTTTCAAAGTTAAGGGATATTATTTGTTGTATCCCTTAACTTTAATAGAGTACCCGATGTGCGATGCTTAAACAAAAGCACTCTTTGACAGAGTATAAGATATTAGAGCTGAAATCTGAGAATGCTATGATCAAAGTTCTGATGAAGGAAGAAACAACTGAATGAAGGAAAATAGATGATGCATGGGTAAAAGCTGCACAACGCGTAGATATTGTAGAAAAAGACGTCCGGTCCAATAAGGCCAAAATAAATAAAATGGATTTTGGTTTTTGGACAACAATTGGGAGAATCCAACATTGAATTTGGAATTACCCTGTGTAGAGCGGTCAACCCCAATTCGATATGGATCGGAGAATAATGATTCAAATCATGGACTAGGAATGTGAAGAAGCACTTAAGGGTGGAATGTACCCTATAGCAAAGTCAAATCCGGTAGTTTAAGTGAGAGCGTTTGTCGAGGAACCCGAACGAAGTTATTATGGGTAAGTTAATGATAAACTCTTGCGAAGTTTATACCTTATTAGATACCAGTTCTACCCACTCTTTTATTTCTCTTGCTTGCGTTCAACATTTAAATTTAGCACAGGAGAAGTTAGACTTTGATTTATCTGTTGAAACTCAGTTGGGAGAAACCTTCATTACCTCCACTATTTATAAATCTTGTTTGATTTAAATCAACACTTTCACATTACCTGTCAATCTTATCTCTTTGAAAATACTTGCCTTTGATGTGATTTTAGGAATCGATTGGTTAACTATTCATCATGCTTTTAGTAAGGTTGTTAGCTTTCGTATTCCTAACCAATCTGTTATGCGAATTCAAGCAACCAAACCACTAAAGTCAATTATTGTCATATCAAGCCATAGGTAAAGAGCCCCGGTCCTTTCGTTGTTGACTTCCTTATGTGGAATGCACCGAAGCCATACTTTCCGTAGGGGATGTTGTGAAAGACGATGGCAAGTTGATAGGTATCAATGTGACATGTTATCCAAGTCTTGGATGAGAGTCACAGTTGTGAATGATATTTCTATTGTTAATAAATTTCATGACGTATTCTTGAAGACTTCTTAGCCTACCCCTAGAGCGTGAAATTGAATTTTGTATTGACCCCAGTACAAAACTCATTTCTTCAACCCTTAAATATTTCTTCAACCAAAACGAACGTATAATGCACCAAAGACGTGGCTCGAGCTGTTAAAGATTATGATCATACCATTCAATACCATTTTGAAAGAGAGAACGAGGTAGCTGACGCGTTGAGTAGAAGATCGTATGCGTTTATGAGTGCGATATTGTTAACACAAAAACCCATTTCTTATAACTTACAAATGATGAAGATAAAGTTAAAGACTCTAGGGACCCACATGAAGATAACGAATATACGAGTAAAATTGACTTTAAAGCCGCTCAAGCTACATACTCAGAGTTGATGAATGTGAAGAAGAAGGTTCAAGAAGGCGTTATTCTAGAAGCAAGAATCGACGAAGAGAGGAAATCTCAACCCTCGATTTAATTGGCCCATTTGAAATCCTCGATTGAGTAGGAACTGTGGCTTATAGACTCATTTTACTGTCAAGTATGTCGCGTGTTAATAATATTTTTAACGTATCGATGTTACGTAAATATGTGGACGACCCGAACCACATTATTAATTTAGAACCGGATGAGATAGCAGAAGATTTAACGTATGAGGAAATACGTATTAAAATCTTGGATAAGAAGGATCATATTCGACGCTCAAAGGTTATACCTCAAGAGTTAGAATTTGAAGTGAAGTCAAGGTATCCTCACCTGTTCGGCATACCAGGTATGTACATAAATTTGGAGGGCGAAATTCCATAAGGAGGGGAGATTGTGAGACCCCAGATTTTATGAATAAATATTTAATTTTCTCAAAATATTTTTTTGAATATTATGGCGTGGATTTGATATAATATTATAGTTGTTGGTAGTATTTATAAATTTTATAAAGTACGCAAGTTGTTATATAATATTCGATTGGTCGGAAAATATTCGTTTTAACAGAGAATATTCGTACGACGGTACAATCATTGGTGGACCCCGCAATAGAATTATTGTCGGATTGAGATAACGACAAAAATATTTTATGAAAATAATGGCGGAAGTTTTACCGTTAATACTGTTGAACTACTCGGTAGTAAAAGTACAGTAATACGCGTGGTTGCATAGTAGCACACAGTATTAATTATTGATGCTTACATGATAAGTCACTTAATTTTGTTTTATTAGTATTATTAATGTAATAAAACAGAAAAGATTTTTATATAAAACAGAATACTTTTATAAAGTTATTCTATAAATAGAATATATTATATTCTATTATGCATAGTATTTTGCATAGTAAAATCTTTTTATATAAAACATAATACTTTTATAAAGTTATTCTATAAATAGAATATATTATATTTTATTATGCATAATATTGCATAGTGTCTGCATAGTATTTTGTATAGTAAAATCTTTTTATATACAAACAAAATACTTTTATAAATTTATTTATTTTATTAGATTATAAATAGAATATACTATATTTTATTTAAAAGATTTTGCTTTAAATATGGACCGTCTGATTAAAAGTAAATCAATCTGGACCGTTCATGAATTAGTTACTATGTAGTCCATTCTTCTATAAATAGAATCTCATTCCTTCATTATTTCTTATGAATTCACTGAAAATCTAGAGAGAGAAACTATAGAGGGAGTTCTTCTTCTGTAATCTCGACCGTATTTCTTTAGAGTTTAAGAAAGCTTTGAGCGTAGTGCAAGTTTTCTTCGAGTATATCCTCGCCCTACTAGTCGAAATACTCTTCTTTCAAAGGTAAGGGATATTATTTGTTGTACTCGTAAGGGGTATTATTTCTTTTGTATTCATGTAGAGAACTTCTGTTATTCCATTTTTATTATTCTGTTGGAATAACATGTATACGCGGACTACCCTATACTTGGTGAAATTCTTCTGTTATTCCATCCTTTATTATTATGTTGGAATAACCTATTTATGTGAAGTACCGCATACATGGTGAAATTCTTCTATTATTCTATTTTTTATTATTCTGTCGGAATATCCTATCTGTGCGTTTATGCATGACCTGGTTCCATTCTTTATTATTCTGTCGGTGCGTATTACGCCTGACCTGGTTCCATTATTTATTATTATTTTGGAATAACCTATCTGTTTGGTCTATCGCATGCATGGTGATTTCTGTTGTTATTCCATTTCTTATTATTCTGTTGGAATAACCTGTATACGCGGACTACCCTATACTTGATAAAATTCTTCTGTTATTCCATTCTTTATTATTATGTTGGAATAACCTGTTTATGCAAAGTACCATATACATGGTGAAATTCTTCTATTATTTCGTTCTTTATTATTCTGTTGGAACATCATATCTGTGTGTTTACGCATGACATGGTTCCATTATTTATTATTCTGTTGAGAATAACTTGTCGGTGTGATCTATCGCATGCATGGTGATTTTTTCTGTTATTCCATTCTTTATTATTCTGTTGAAATAACCTGTCTATGTGGTTTATCACATGCATGGTGAATGATCCTTTGTATTCATTCCTTATTAAATTGTGAAAATGATCTGTCTAAGTGGATTACCGCATGGCGAATGAAAATCCATTTGTAGTTCCATATATTCTCTTATACTCAGTTGGTTAAAGATTTGACTTCTATACTCCATGAAATTAGTAGAATATTCTTGATATTTGCGCTTCATCCAGGATCTTTTCATGGAAATATTCTTCTGAGTATTTTTGAATTTTACTCTACAAAGAAGTATCACGTTGACAATTTGGACGTTATAGGTTCCTGGATAAATTAATTCTTGAACTTGTTTTATTGAATTATTATGTCATTGTCATCATCCTCATGTTTATATTATGTTGAAAGTCATCTGTGGCCTTTAGTGCATAGATGGACTTGGTATGATTATGACCAGGGATTATTCGGTATAATCATGACTGTAATGTTACAAATGATGTGGAAAAAGTCCTCATTGGCCTGTAGTGCATTGATGGACAGTTTTTGGTATGATTATGACTATGGATTCTCTTCGACCAAGGGTGCAAAGATGAATTGTTTTATGGCATGATCAGGACCGTTGATAAAAACACGATTATCTTTGGCCCGTAGTGCATGGATAATTCGTGGTTGTGATACTAAAGAATATCTTTGGCCTGTAGTGCAGTGATGATTTGATGATGTGGAGTATTTATTAAGCTTTGTCTCAGCGATAAAAGTGATGAAAACCTTTTTAAATCGTAGAAGATGGTAGATTTTATTCTCTACTTGACTCTTCTAATGGATTGCTTTTTCCGCTGCAGCTAAACTTGATGTTTGTTTTATTGTATCAGTTTAACACTGTTGAAGACTAACGATAATTTATTCTGCATTATCTTAGTCATAATATTTCTTACTGGGCTAGTTGACCTCACCCTTTCTTTCATTGTTCTCTTCAGGAAATGAGAACGTAACTGGGGCTAGTCGGGGAACAGAGTGATGGTCCTAGATGGTGCATTAGCAGTCCTCACTATTCTGTGAAATAGTGTAATAATAAATGTAATGAGGACTCCATTGAGTGTGAATATTGTCTAGATGACAATATTTGTATTAAAACTCACAGCATATGTTTTGTCGTATTTTATACGACTGTTATATAATTAGTTTATATTTGTATTCTGTACCATGTATTTGGCGACTCAGAATAGGTGATGTATACCTATTTTGGGGGCGTCACACCCGCCCTATCATTAAATTCAAGTCTCCTTTTAACGTACATCCTCATAACCCTATTCTTCTTATAAAATCTAAATTTTTCTGGGCTCAAAGCATGATTGTGATCAAGGGTTATTTGTGAGACTCGCCACTTACCATCAAGGTATAATACAATCCTAATCTTAGCTTTACATCCTGTTTTACTGTTTGGAGGCTTTTTAAGACATTCTTTGAATTGCTTACTGTTTGTCCGGTTCGAGAGCATGAAAGAACCACACAATTAACCTCCCCATCATCACCCTTTTTCGAAGATCTTTTCTTCATTGGGAACCCTTGTTTGTTAGCATATTTAATTTAGTATTCTACACAAGCATCAATATTGTCAAATTCCATTCCTATTTTCAGATCTTTTATCTCATCTACAGCTACTGCACTCCCCACACACTCATCAAATTCTGAATTATCATTCATATCATTCTCCTCAATGTGTTCATTCATTTATGTACTTAAAGATATATTCAATGATTCTGTTTTTATTTGTGCCCAACAAAATATGTACAGAAAAAAAACACTTAATCCAAAATAAGGGCTTTTTCTCTGTAATGTTATTTTTAACCATGTACGGAGAGGGTAAGATGATATCAATTAAAAGAGAGAATGTTTCTTGTTTGAACCATATTTTTCGATATCAATTAATCCATTTGTGTACAAAATTAAACCTAGATCCAAATCTCAAGAGGGAAAAAGTGTTACCTGAGATTAGTGGTGCACAAAAAGCCCGAGGCCTGCAGCCCGGCCTTGATCCAGCCTGAGCCCGGCCTGGTCAAATCTAGGCCTGGTCAAAGCCCATGTCAGGCCGACCTGGACTGGAAGGCTGTGAAAAGGCCTCCATTTTTGGTAGAAAATCCGGCCTGGCCTGGCCCAACCAAAAGCCCGGCCTGGTCCGGCCTGTGAACTTAGTCAGGCCTGATTTGAAATAATAAGACTGGCCTGTTAGCCCATGATTCCTAAATAAATAATTGTTCAAGGGAGGCTGCATATCTTATTTATATTGTCAAAGGTCTAACATATATTATGTGGATAAGCGATGTGGGAACAACTGCCACAGGAGGATGACAGGACCAATGCCTAACATATATTTCGCTCCAATGAAAGAAGATATGGAACTAGTAGTGAGTCAAACTTTCTTCTAACAAAGTGCAGTATCATGATTTCAAACTGCCATGCGAAACTAGTAGTGAGTCAAACCATGATTTCATAATTACAGAAACTAAATTAAAAATAGAAGAAAGAAAGAAGAAACAAGTTTTAGCCATTATACATAATTTCATTACTTTGAATAACTGAACATCAATTTTTTATTATTATTATTTTTTTATATTAATTTTATTCAATTATACAACGTAAATCACTCAGCTTTAGGGGTAGGTTTGCATTAAATCTGTTGTTGGTGAGGAAATTATTAACAGTCGGTTTGATACATATATTCAAAATATTCTTATTTGGTACTTATGTTCCTTCTTCTATGATGTGAAATAATATGATTTTGCTTATACGAGATTCAGTGGGAAACAGTGTGATGATTGTCTTTCTACTATAGTCACTTGCTCATCTCTCTCAACAATAAGATATAAGATGGTGCTATCAAGATTATTAAAGTTACTAATACAGAGTATAACGAGTAGAATAAGAGCTATATATGTAAAGAATGAAGTTAATAGTTTTATCTACAGAGCCTGATAACTAACGAAGCAATAAGATATATAAAAACGATTGGTAAGATATGGCAACTTCTGAATGCAACTGAAGTCAATGATCAGGAACCTCAATACAACTACTGCACACTTCGATAAGTGTATTTGATTAGCAAATCCCTTCACTTGAATGCTTAAGGCCATTAATCATGAAAGTGGAGGAACTCTAAGTTTACAAGTTGGAAGGAGTCCCATATCTGATATGAAGTGTTGGAAGTCCAAGTTAACTGACTATTTATATGCTAGTTATATTTGTTTATTTATTTAGACATTTGAAGTCCCACACTGTCTAACTTTGAGTTCTTATCCTTTTTTTGTTTTATAAATAGGGGAGAGATCAAGTAACAAATTATGTAGTAAAACTTGGAAGTCAAATTGAAAAATTAAATTTTCTCCTGCGTTGGGCTTGACCTGGCCTGGGCCAACAGGCTTGTGCAGACCACAGTTTTAGCTTAATTGCCCCGCCTGGCCTGACCTTTTTTTATTTGGGCTTGGGTCCGGCCTGACCTGGTCAACGATCAAAGCCTGGCAGGCCTAGACCAGGCCAGGCCAGGCCAGGCCAGGTAGCCTGTTTGTGCAACTCTACCTGAGATGGAGATTGTCGAGCTTGAAAGGGAGGACGGTATGCCCGAGATCGCTAGGATGGAGAGGGAGGATTAAATTTTGTAGTAGATGTTTGGGATGGACGGATGTAAATATTTCGCAAGATTATTTTGGCGGGATGGAGCCTCTGTTTGGTGTTACTAGTCTTTCATATTTGTTTCTTTTAATAGTTGTGGAGGATGGCTTTTTCTTCTCTTTGGGGGACCCACGATCTAATTTAGTTGTCCAATTCCGCATAGACGTATTGTTTGGTGAGACATGAGATTGATCGATTTATTTCTATTTAGAAAGAGTTTCCTTATCATCTATTGTGATATCTTATTTTTTTTGTTTGGAGAATAATTTTTCATTTGTTAGTTTTTTTGACTGCGCAAATTGACAGTGATATTCTTTTTCAGATTTAAATGTGAAGTCAATTTGTTATTTTGTTATTCATATTAAAGAACTATTTAAATTTGTATTATGTTGTTATTTTTAAATTCTTTAAACAATTTACCAAATTCGACCACTTGGTTTCCAGATACATATGTACATGCATGTCAAATGTAATTGCTATTTAGAGTTGACCTGAATTGACCAAACTAAGCCTAATTAAGAGCAAGACAAAAAATATAACCAGGAGTTATTGGTCTTCCCTTATCTATAAAAAATATAGAATTCTTGACATCAACTTCTTAAATCCTATCTTCTCCCTGGGTGAAATTTATATGTTAGAGTTAAATAAGAAAAAGGTAATAAATTCATTACATTATTGATTTATTTTATAAATTTAACTTAGGTCCATTCTACACTTAAAGCATGCTAATATATTTGTTATGCACATGTTTAACCAGAATCTTTCATATGCAAACAATCCGCATGCGGGTTTGCCACGTGACACATGCGCATTGGTCGGTCACCAAATTTTACGGGTTTGACTTGTTGACAAGATTGTTGACCGACCAACCCGTATGTGTCACGTGACAAACCCGCATGTAGGTGGTTCGCATATGAAGGTTTCTACATCTTTAACAATTGCAAATGACATCATGTATCATCTATTCCCTCAGTCTAATTTTATTTGTTTTAATATATTTTTTATGGTGAAATTGACTATATTTATAATAAAAAATTATTCTTAAGTTTATTAAACATATGTACAAAATTATTGTCATAAGAAAGTAAATTGAATATATTATCAAAGTCAACTTATTTATAGATTTCAAAATTTCTAATATATTTATTTAATTATTAATTTAAATATTAATTGATTTGACAATAAAAAATCAATTAGGACACGTAAAGTCGTGCAGAGAGAGTTTTGTATTTGATTAATTATTTTTTTAATAAAAATAAATTTAAGTATCATATATATATATATACATATATATATATATATATATATATAGAAACAGGATCCTGTCCGGGAGTCCGGACAGGTCCTAAAATGCGGACCAAATTTTTTTTTTTTTTTGCTTTTTTTTTTGAAACAACTAAAAAAAAAAAATTTATGGAACTGAAATTTTTCCATAATACAGTGTTTTGGGTGTGTTTTTAATACCTATACCAACCAATGTATGTACAGTCTGTCCAGACTGTACAGAAATATTTTGGTATAGGCATCCAAATCACGCCCAAAACACTGTATTGTGGAAAAATTCCAATTCCATATTTTTTTTTAGTTGTTTAAAAAAAATAAAAAAAAAAAAGAGGTCCGGATTTTGTTAAAATCCGGGAGTCCGGACCTGATCCGGACTCTATATATATATATATATATATATATATATATTCTCATGCACTTCAAAAATCTATTGAGTTAATAGACTATATGTATAATTAATATTTCACCACTATAAAAAGAGTTTTGTTTTGACATTATAAAGTCATTTCAAAAATATTAAATTAAATAAATATAAAACATATAAGTTTAGAACACAATAAACTTTGTAATCACTTATACATTATACAATAAATTAATTAACTCGGGTAATTATTTTGTACTCTTTTAGCAAACAAGTTAAAGTATTCAAAGTTGTTTTACTAGTGAACTTGAACTCACAATATGTATAGTGGTGCAACCTGGAAAAGAGTGGTTAAATTTTTTTAATGAATGCAATTCCAGAAGTACCATTACTGTAATCATTTAAAATTACTATATTTTCCGACAGTTCATAATTTTTTTTTATTAATATAAAGTTGTTGATACACACAAGCAAATAATATATTTAGAAAATTAATATTTTTTCTTGTTCATCAAATTTTATGATAAAATCATATTTGGTCCTTAAAAATAATTAAACATTATGTTTATTAAAAATATAATTTTTTTTGGTGTATTCAAATCCCATGGCTCAAAGGAATGTTAAGATTTCAGCTAAAACTAGCAAAAAAATAAAAAATTTAATTGAAAGTTGTGGTCAAAACAAATTATTTCTTTGTCAATAATTTCAGAAAACTATTAAATTATATATTCAAAAAAAGAAAAAAGCAATTGTGTCTTATTCCCATAACTATTAAATTATATATTCTGTTCATTTATGAATTGGAGAGGCGCAAGAACAGAGTAGCAGAGTAGCAGAGTAGCAGAGTAGGAGAGTAGGAAACCCATTGGATTTAGGAAATATTAATATATAGATTTCCTTTGCAATTTCGAACAACTTCTCTTAATTGGGAATCAAGTAATTAATAGATTTGTTTCTTGAACAATTCAATATCAGATTACACTTTGCATTTTCCGGTGAGTTTTAGTTAAAACCCAATTTGATTCGGAAAGGCATTTCAAACAAGATCTCCTAAGTAATTAATGTACTCCCTTCGATCTCTTAATTGGTAATCAAGTAACTCATTTTCCCTATATATATTACCTAGTTCTTCATATCACACAGATTGCTACTAAAACCTTAAACCCTAACAAGAAGCAAGTTCGTTCAGGTATAGGGTTTAGTGATGAAGCTCCCTTCTTCTTCTTCCTCCTCTAATCGTTCCTCTTTTTCCACCATAACTAATCAAACGGAGAAAACCCATCAAACCCCTCCTGTAAATTCTCTGAAATTCACAACCAAACTCGATAATTCAAAGCCCTCTGTTCTTGTTTCGAGTGAGGAATGCAATAAATCAAGAAAAAGAAAGAAACCCGAGAAGAAAATTAATCTGGGGTTGAGTTTGTATGATGAATCTTGCTTTAATTTCAAGATTCTTGATCCTCCTGCATACATGGGTTCTAAGAAATCTGCTGAAGATATTCAAGTGGCTAAAAAACTGAGGAGTTTCAGAGTTTACAGCCATCAAGAAGAAGAAGAGGAGAAGTATTTGGGCGTTTCAACAAAACTGCAGCTGTTTGATGATCCATGGAAAATCAGGAAAGTTCTGACACAAAGTGATTGCAACCATCTGTGTAGGTTGATGCTGGCTAAAGATTTGGTGCAGAAGAATATCATTGATGTTTGGAATCATGCCGGGCTTACGGATTACGTTGCGAAAATCTGGACCCCAGATGGGGTTGAGGTTGAGGTATTGGATTATGACAGGAAAATGGAGTTTCACATGACATTCAAGAACTTGCAGTCAAGTGACTGCTATATCTTTGGTTCCAACTGGATCCCCAAGTTTGTCAAGGAAAGGAGACTTAAAAGAGGAGACGAGATTGGGCTATATTGGAGCAATACCCATTTAAGATTCATATTCTCTGTTCTTGCTCGCAATTCTGATTCGTAGTTAATCTAAATAATTGGAACATTGAAGTTCATGGACTAAAAATAGTTTTGTACCCTTTTGTGGTGAAGTTAAAAACATTAATTTGCAGCTTTTTTTTAAGGTTTAGATGTTGATTACTTATTAAAATGCTTTGATTATTTATACGTTCCCTATCAATTCATCTGTTTCGACTGCATGTTCTTGACGATTTTCCCTAGCTTCATAATCTTGAATGGTTCGTATACTGATGGTATGTTGATGGTAATCTTGATTGTATGGTTCAATTTATCATAGTATGTAACAGCTTAAAGAACATTAAAGTTGCATAGGTTGAGTTGCCACTTTTTTGTTTAAAGAACAGAACAGTGCTAATATTTCCGTTGAGTCTTAGGAAAGTAAATATGAAACAATATCTCTTGGGATAAGTAATTAATGTATTAGTATGTGGTAGATATGCGAATTTGGATTCCAACTGGATAAATGAATAAAGCGCGGAAAACAGAGGGCCGTTGTTGTTAATGTATAGATCTTTCTATATGTATGTATGTATGTATAGATCTTTCTCTCTCTATATATATAAATCTCTGTATACAAGGGCGGAGCCAGGATTTTTTTTCCTCCTGGGCTACTAAGTAGGTTGATCATTAAGCCAAGGAAATCCCTAGATCTTGCTCCCAAAATGATTCCTGCTGCTGCCATTAGGCAGCAGCCCTGCCCCCATCCTATTTCCAAGTTATAACTGATTTACTCTTAATATACTACAATTTTTGGAGACAAGGTAATTTGCACGCCTCTAAATTTAACAAAGTACAAACCAAGTTGTACAAATGTCTTAATCAAGTTGACTGAGAACTCAAAAGAGAGTCTCAGCCTTATCCACTGCAATTGCTACTGCTATAGACAACAACCTTTAGCCTAACATGACTATTATTTCCTAATCTCATTTTTCTAACCACATGATGGTTTATCTCCCTGTTTAAGTACATAGAATATAACACAAGGGAGTAGTTCTAGAAATTATAAAACCTTTAAAACAAAAGCTTGGTTGTACACAAATTTAGATATATTACACTTAGCACATCAAAGTACTTTTAGAACTTATAACACAATCATGGCGGCCTTAATAGACTGCCCCAAAACAGTGTTTGACATGCTAAATTTTTTTTTAACAATTGGTTTTCGCTAAAATTTGCTCTTCACTTCCATTTAGCATGTCAAAACACCTCTCTTAACCTTATATATAGTGTACTTATTTATCCCAAGCCTTGATCCCATCTATTTATCAAGTTTTAGCCAAAACAGTCCACTTGGGACTTTTAACAAACATGTAGTGTGCATAGTTTTGTGTTACCAATCTCACAGCCTTTCATTTACATCATAAACCCATAATAACATCCTTATTACTCCACGGCCCAATCTATCTCCTTGTGCTTAATCTCAGTCCATAGCAGTCAAATAGCATATCAATAATCATTCATAGCAGTTAACCTTATAGACATTTGTTAAGTTCACAATTAACTGATCAAGCCAATAATATGTACAGATGTATAGCCTTGAAGACAGTTAAAAAATTTAAAATCAGACAACATACCTGTGAGCTAGTTACTTCTGATTTGAATTTGGATAGATTAGCCTCTTGAGTCATCTCAATCTGCACATAAATGCAGGACGCATAGTTACCACAATAGAATTACAAGTGAAGAAGATATTCTTTAATAGTAACATTTAACATAATGCTAATAAGGAGAAGGGGAAAAATGAATAACATGTAATTAAGGAGAAGGGGAAAATTGAAAATAAAAATCTTACTTTTTGCACCTAACAGAACAAAACATTTCACTTCATCAAGGAAAAGGAATTAATTGGTTGCCCCCAAGCCAAATCCTTAAACAATTAATTTTAGTGCAGAACACAAATCAATCCACAAGCCAATCAACATATAAACGTAAAAAAATTAAAATTACAAAAATAAAACAAAAGTCTCTCAATTTATAATTAACAAAAGTCTCATTTCCTAATCTTCATCTCTCTCAGATTTTTCCAAAAACCAAACGATAATTCTAAAAACACAAAACAGTGGCTCTCGGTTAACAATCATATCAAACTATGCAAACAACACAAATCACACAAACTGAAAAACGAAAAGGATGAGTAAATTAGCTACCGGATTCGAAATCTGTTCGTCATCGTGGTTAGGCAGCATCGCAGCAGTTCCTTAGTCAGTTAGTCTTTGGCTCTCGGTTGCTCCTCTTTCTTAGCCCTAGATGTGCTCCTCTGGTATTTGCTCGGTTGTTTTGAGCATCCCGTTACTTTTTTTGAGATTACTTGGGCTTGGGCTAGGCTAAGATATACAAGTAAAAAAATTAAACTGACCCGGGCTACAGTTCAACCGAGCCCCTACATGGCTCCGCCCCTGTCTGTATATATATAAATAAGAAACTATCTAGAGTCCCTCACATCTTTCACATATATTCCTAAACAAACAGGGGAAACTCACTGCAACCACCTACTCTCAAGAATGTCATTGACGTAAATATATCATGTCTAAGTTTTGGGTTATGAATGTAATTTCAATACATTAATTCAAGAAATTGCCTTAATTGTTATCTTTGTGTTAGTTAGGTTCTGTTTATATAGTCCATGGGGAGTGGGGACAGTGCTGATCAGCATTTGTTAGCTTCTGTTTATTTTTGTCATCTTTGTATTTTAAACTAAAATACTCTTTTCTTTCCTACTCTGTATCTCATATTTTGAGGACCAAAAATAGCATGGACTAAAATTTTAAAAAAATTTGGTGTCTTATATTTTAAAATTTTACTCCAAATCTGCCACGTTACCCCATTTTTAAATTAGTATCCATATCAATCCCATTCCCATCTATAATGAGGTATTAGGATTAAGATTCCCTCTATTTATGGTTTAAACTCATTGCAGCTGCCTATATTTTGGAAAATTATTTTTTAACCCCTCCGGTAAATTCTCTGAAATTTACAACCTAACTCGAAAATTCAAAGCCCTCTGTTCTTGTTTCGAGCAATGAATCAAGAAAAAGAAAGGAACCCAGGAAGGAAGAAATCAATGTGGGGCTGAGTTTGTATGATCAATCTTGGTTTGGTATCAAGAAAAATAACCAAAACAAGAAAACCAAGATTCTTGATCCTACTGCTTACATTGGTCAGAAGAAATCCCCTAAAGATATTAGAGTGGCCAAAAAGCTGAGGAGTTTCAGAGTTTATAGCCATGAAGAAGAAGACGTGGAGAAGATTATGGGTGTTTCGACAAAATTGAAACTGTTTGATGATCCATGGAAAATAAGGAAAGTTCTGACAGCAAGTGATGTGAGACCCCGAATTTTATGAAATGAAAGTATTCAATTTTCTTATAATTATTCTATTTAGTAAATGGTTAAATTGATAAAAGGTTAAAGTTAAGGGTGATATATGAAATTTTTTTAAAGTAAACAAGTTGTCATAAAATAATCGGTGATAAAAGTATAATAATACGCGTGGTTTTATAGTAGCACACGATATTGTACAGTATCTTGATTATTGATGCTTACGTGAGAAGTCACTCAATTTTATTCAATTATTGTCATAATATTTTATATTATTAAATCAATAATTGAGATGACACAGTTATTCATATTATTATTTGCAATATTGATGATGTCTAGAAGTTCTGTCAAGGAGAGGTTTGGTCACCTAATTGCGCGCCAATAAGGAGAAATCCTTATCGGAAAGCCCCCTCTTTCCTAGGAATGACCTGATTATTAAATATTGTGAGTTATAATATTAATGATGAATAAGTTCATGTTGATTAAAGATGAAATTGATAGTTCCATTGTGTTGGAATTATTAGTGTTAGTAGAAATCGACATCTATTTTGATAATAATTGATGTGTGGAGGTTATATTGACCAATCGGGTAATTAAGCGGATAAATGAGCAATTAATTGCTATTAATTTACATGTTTATAACTATGTGTTCACATGTGTGTACTATTGATTCACATGATTTACTATTAGGGGAGTTGGTGCAAGATTGATAATACTTGCATGACTAAGTTAAAAATGGAGGTATAGATGAAGGTACTATACTATAATTAATTTTTTCACATGTTTAGAACTATTGAGTCACATAATTTACTATTGATTCACATGATTTACTATTAGGGGAGGTGGTGCAAGCTTGATAATACTTGCATGACTAAATTAAAAATGAAGGAAAGATGAAGGTATTATACTATAATATTTCGAGCCCCAAAATGTGCAATTATGAAAACTATATTTTCTTATAAATAGAAGCTCATTCCTTCATTATTTTTCACCAATTCACTAAAGCTATAGATTAATTATTATAAAGGGAAAGAAGAAGAGAAGTCTACTACCTCACTATTCCAGTATCCAGTCTTCTTCTGAGGTAAAGATAGGTGATGAAAATTATCTTCGTCCTGGGTGCGAAAAGGAATTTAGAATCACAATTATGATTATGAGTTATTTACATGATTGTGGACATAAATTGTTAATTGATGTTATAGGGATAAAACATTATTGGTGGACTTTTAACATGGAGAAGATAATAGACCTTATGGTCTATTTGACTCTTCTAATGGATTGTTAGTTCCGCTGCAACTATGGTTGAAAAGTTTTACCATCTACCATATGTTCTAAATCTCTGATTTATTACTGATGAAGGATATTGATAATTTAATTATCTTTAGTCATGATATTCTTTACTGAGCTAGTTGTGCTCACCATTTTGCTTCACAATTCCTTTCAGGTAATAAGAGTATTGCCGGGTGAAGCGGGGATAACAGGGGAATAGAACGGTGATCTATAGTTGTTGGGTTCTCCCTAAATAGTATGGAAATAATTTTATTGAGAACTTTAGATAAGTGTGTCGTATTGTATACGTCATTTTATATTTAATTTTGGTGACCCGAATAAGGTGAGGTGAACCCAACTTTGGAAGGGTGTTTTGCCACTATCATACAAGATGTCTAATGACATACAAACTCATGTTATCATAAGACAGGGTTGTGCATATCCACTTGCTGAGTATATCTACGAGCACTACCTATATGATCTTGGAGTTTGGTTGAAATATAATTTTCAATTGCAGACAGTGGAGATAGTTATATGTCAAGAGAAGACACGCCATTGGAAAGAACATAATAGTAATCTTCTCGTTTTTCTTTGGGGTCTATTGGGTCAACCAAGGATAATTCTGTGGACATATGATATCTATCATAACCTGGACGCATGGCCTCCCATGTACGAAGATTTCCTTGAGCACTTTCCAAAGATTTTAATTTCGAAAATAGTTTTTGACTAAACTTTTATGTAAAGTATCATTGTAATGTTGTGGTCGAGGTACCATGAGAGTTACATACATTTGTATTAAAACTCACAGTTTAACTGTGGTCGTATTCTACACAACTGTTCAACAGTTGTATAAATGATGTTTGTATTTGATTTTTATAGTGTGATATCTGGCGACTCAGAATGAGTCGTGTGGACCTATTTTGGGGGCGTGTACAAATGACTGCAATCATCTGTGCAGGCTTATGATGGCTAAAGATTTGGTGCAGAAGAACATCATAGATGTTTGGAATCATGTTGGGTGTACGGATGATGTTGCGAAAATCAGGAACGATGGGGTTGCTGTTAATGTATTGGACTATGATAGGGAAAAGGAGTGTGAGTTGAAATTAAAGCATCTGCGTTTGAGTGACAACTATGTGTTTATTCACAATTGGAGCTCCGAGTTTGTTAAGGAGAGGAGGCTCAAGAGGGGCGATGAGATTGGGATGATTTGGAGATTAGTTTTCTCTGTTCTTGCTTGCGCTCCTGCCGTTTAGATTTGTTTGAGAGGTGTTATTTACCATTGTAATTGTGTTATTTTTGTGTTTGAAATGAGTTTAGATTTGTTTGAGATGTGTTATTTACCACGGTGTGTTAATTTTGTGTTTGAAATGAGTTTTGGCTCTTGTGAGTTCAATTAGTTGTTACTATATGGTACTGCCTTAATAGATATAACTCGTTCTTATACACTTTAGAAATAACAATTCATTAGTGTTTATGCATATATGTTATTATGAAGTAAAAACATTAGAAGTTGCTCATCTGTTATCATTGTAACATAAAACTTGAAGATATTGTGTTATTTGTTTGTTGATTGTTTTTAATCATTACTCAAAACAAATTAGAAGACACTAGTTTATTACATATATCGAACTAATGTTTACTTTTGTAGCTATATTTAACTTCTTCAAAAGATTATTTTTTAATCTTTCGAAGAAGTTAAAGCATTAGAAGTTGCAGCTTTGGTATATAAGTTTGAGTTAATTGGCCATTATTTACCATTGTAATTGTGTGCTGGATTTTTTGTGTTCAATATGGGCCGGGAACTGTTTGTGATGAGGGTTGTAGTATAATTTCACTTGTAAATTTTTGAAATATCAAGTCATTAGTTCAAGGCATTTTATATATGTTGCAGGGATGCGGAGTACTAAAGGTCAACTTATCAGATGATAGAAATGTTGCAGGACTTAAACCATTTATTACTTCTAAACCTACTGGTCTGCCTATTTCCTGCTGCCAAAGTTGGTCATATAAACCAGTTGTTATCTAGATTCCTTTGGAAAGGTGTCTGTCTCTCTTGATAAGCACGGTGCTAAAGTGGCTTGGGCTCGTGTTACTATGCCTTTAGCTGAAAGTGGGCTGGGGATAAAAAAGGTTAAAGATTGGAACAAAGCCCAGATCTTGTTGCACCTTTGGCAGGTTATTTGTCTCTCATTCAGGCCAATCTTTCACTGCTAAAGTCAATGATATCATCCAGCAATGTTCTTGGAATCCTCCAACTTCCAACTACCTTAGCTTGGTGCAAATAAAGGAAAAACTTCTTCAGATCCCTTTGCCTTCAATTGGTCCGGATCAGATTTTCTGGGCTGGACACTCATTGTTAAAGTTTCCACTATTTGGTACTCCATCCGCGGTTAGGACAACCCTGTCCCCTGGTATAAATGGATTTAGCACTGCTTGCAGGTTCCCAGATTTCTTTCTTCTTCTGGCTAGTTATGCATAAACTACTGGTAACATGGCCTTTAGATGTATGCTCTTTGTGCAACCAGGCTCCTGAATCCTTAGATTTTGTTATATTTTCATTAAGTGTTAGCGCACCATTGTTGTAATTAGTCAATTGTTTTGAACTCCTTAGAAAATTAAAGATATATACTACCAGTTAACTAGTCCTCTGTTTCTCTAGCTATGTATTGTGCTCTTTTGTGGAGAAGTCAAAACAATAGAATTTGAAGCTTCCGGTATAAAATTTATGGTCTTTGTGCAACCAGGCTCCTGAATCCTTTTCTCATATATTCTTTGACCATGGGCTATGTTAAGCTCTGTTATGGCTTATCAAGGCTGGTTTTGGATTCCTTTTGATTGGGACCAATTACTGTAACTTATTCAATACACCCGTATGGATTGAATGTCATTAAGCTTTGTTTGGCTATTATGGTATACAAACTCTGAAATGTACGAAACCGAAGAATTCATGGTGAGACTCACATAGCTGCTAATATCTTCGCTCAAGACAGTATTAAAATTGTAAAATGTAAATTGTATTCTCATTTCAGCTACACCTAAGCTATTTTTAGAAATAATATGATGAAGGACGCGTTCATGGGGATGACCCAGGTGTCGATGCCAATCAGACAAAGAAACTGGGAAGCAGAAAGAGCAGTGAAGGAAGGTGTAGCTTACAAAGTTTAGAGGTCGTCTTTAGTTGGTCCGCTAAGAAAAGTTTTCTTGGGGACGGGATCCTTAACATGAAAACAGGATGAGTGAAATTCAAAATAGACGTTATTATCTCGACAAAACTTATTTACAAATAATAATTTTTTTGAAGTAAGTGGAACATGTAAAATTTGAGAAAGTAGAAAAATTTTATTGTTGGAATTAAAGGTGGTGGAACATAGATGATTTATAGGAGCAAGATTACCATTGGCTACTTGAAGATGATCCAAGCCATTATACTTATCAACATGATTGACACCCACTAAGTCTGGGGTAACATGATAATTAGCACCTGTATCAGGGTACCATTGTAGAGAAGACAAAGAAGGTGACATGTTGAACGAGGTGATAGGTGTGGTAGCAATAAAGTTAGCAGTCGGAGAAGGAAGTCTAGGAGGTGGACCAAGGAGACCATCAAAAGGTGTTGTTTGAGGACAAAAATAACATCGGTAAGAATTGTGATTGGAACCACCATAGAATACACATCGTGGGCGATGGAAATTGGATGTAGACTGAGAGGTAGGTGGGCGAAAATTGCCTCGCCCACGACCACGAGTACCACGACCACGGTAGTTGTTGAAGCGTTGAACATTATTGGGGAAATGTTGAACATTATTGTGTTGGTCAATGGTCCTCACCCATTAATGGGTCAAAGGAAACATCTCACCAACTCTCTTCATCATTTAATGCTCCTCATTTAATACTACTCCCCTCCATTCGGCTATAAAAAGGAAGCAAAGCAACAAGAAATCATACACCCAAAACACAAGCTCTCATCCGAGAGTAGAGAGAAAAAGAAAAGGGTGGGTGAGAGAAATTCCATCCGGGGAGGATGGATGAAAGTAATCTCATCCAGGAGAGGATGGAAGAGAACAAGAAAGAGAGAGAAAGATAGTTTAAATAAAAGGGTGTTTTATTTGGGTTCCATCACACATTTATTGTGGTGAGTTTTTACTCAAATTAAGATATCTTTGTATTCTTTCAGTTTATTATAGTGAATTATTCGGAGTTTGTCCTGTGGTTTTTACCTCTTAGTTTTAGAGGGTTTTCCACGTAAAATTCTTGATGTCTCATGGTTAGATATTTTCTTGTCATTATTTCATGCATGGTTATTATTTTGGTAGAACTGCAAATTTAATATGTTTGGCATGTGCTGACATTTTATCCGTCTAATTTATCAAAGACAACAATATTTGGGAGGTGATTTTTTTCCAACAACTGCTATCAGAGCTAAGGTTATTTGCGCAGTTGTTTTTGATAAATTTTATGGAGAAATTAGTTGGAGCAATGATTAAATGTGTCTCTTCAAAAGAAAACGCGATGACGTGGTGAATTCTCGATAAAGGGTTTGTGTTTCCCTTGAGGTGCTCTTAATGGTGATATTAAATTCTTGATGGGTTAGCCAAGAATTGGTTCCAAGAATGGTTAGCCGAGAATTGGTGATCCGCGATGATTGAAGAAAAGATGATCAATTCATAATGAGAAGTGGATTTTGTTCCACCATGTTTTGTAGGAGATAGAACCTCACTAAAAAGGTCTCTAGTGGTGACTAGAGAAAAGAAGATAGACATTCTTTCTACGATGCAGGTGCATGTGGAAGGTGTTGAAGATGGGGAAGCTAGATGCAAAAGAATGTGGTACAAAGCCATGCAAGATGGAAGAAAAAACCTTGCATGAGAACCACGAGAAGAAAACTCTTCACTTTAAATGAGTACCAAAAGTGAAGTAGGAAAGTGATATCTCATAGCCAACATACGAAGCGGTTGTGAAAGAATTTGACAAACAAAAATCTGTCAAGTTTGAGTTAGATCCTCCCATCAAGAAAAGCTATGCCGATGAGATAAAGTCGTACGTGAAGAAAGTTAAAAATTCGAAGAAGCTTGAGTTGAGTCAATGCTTCGTTGGAATTAACTCCAAGTGAGGAGTTTTGGTTTGACGTGCAAATTCAGTTTTGTAAGGTTATACAGAAGCAGACATAACAAGTTTCGAAGAGAAGAAGTCTACTTCGGGGTATTTGTTTACTTTTGTAGGGGGAGCCGTGTTATGGCAGTCCAAGTTGCAGAAGTGTATTGCTTTGTCTACTACTGAGTTGACAATAAAATGTTGTGGTTTCTTCAAGAGTTAGATTTGACATAGGAATCGACTCCAAGTGACGGAGTCATGGTGAATACCTCATTTAATAGGTTCAGAGGGGGAGATTGTTGGTCAATGGTCCTAACCCATTAATGGGTAAAAGGAAACATCTCACCAACTCTCTTCATCATTTAATGCTCCTCATATAATACTATTCCCCTCCATTCGGCTATAAAAAGGAAGCAAAGCAACAAGAAATCATACACCCAAAACACAAGCTCTCATCCGAGAGTAGAGAGAAAAAGAAAAGGGTGGTGAGAGAAATCCCATCCGAGGAGGATGGATGAAAGTAATCCTATTCTGGAGAGGATTGAAAAGAACAAGAAAGAGAGAGAGAGAGAGAGAAAGAAAGATAATTCAAATAAAATGGTATTTTATTTGGGTTCCATCACATAGTTATTGTGGTGAAGTAATTGAGTTTGTACTCAAATTAAGATATCTTTGTATTCTTTTAGTTTATTATAGTGAATTATTCGGAGTTTGTCCCGTGGTTTTTACCTCTTAGTTTTAGAGGGTTTTTCACGTAAAATTCTTGGTGTCTCATGGTTGGATATTTTCTTGTCATTATTTCCTGCATGGTTATTTTTTTGGTGGAACTGTAAATTTAATCTGTTTGGCATGTGCTGACATTTTATCCGTCTAATTTATCAAAGCCAACAATATTTGGGAGGTGATTTTTTTCCAACCGATGGTGGTGGAGCAAGAGAAGAATCAACTAGGACAGTTGGTTCGGTAATAAAGTCATGGCTGAGACATTTGCTAAGTAACATAGAGAATGGGTGAGGAGTATCAAGCATGGATACGACTGATTTGAGAGACACAAATTTAGCATGAAGACCTTTTAAAACAGCGACCATGAAATCAGATTGGGAGGTGGGTCGTGTGCAGAGGCTGATATAGTTCATCTGAAAGTAGACGGTGAAGATAAGCAGTTAGAATTTCATCATGTTTTTGTGGAGAGTGAAGTTCTATAGATAGGCGTAACACAAGTGTATTAGAAAGACTAGCAAATGCTGCAGTGAGAGTAGACCGGATTTCAACAGATGATGTGAGTCCAATTGCAAGGGGTATCACATTTTCACTAAGAGGGGAGATAAGTAGACTCAAAAGGAGTTTGTCCTGGGCATCCCAGGTTTATGCCACTGAATTGGGAATAGATGAGGTAGCAGAATTGGTGGAGGAAGAACTAGATGACAGAAAGGATGGAGGTCGTGCAAATTAACCGGTGACAGCCAATCAGATGTTGGCCTTGCAAGTATAGGTCAATTTGTGTACACCATAAGAGATAGTTAGAGGAAATTAATTTCAATGTGATATAGTGATGGACTTGAGAGAGAAAAACACATAATGAAAGAGGGCTGAAGATTACGGTAGAAGAGGTAGAACCAGAATTCACGGAGGACATTAGAGACAAAATGAAGTGGTGATCGGGAAGAAAGGCTCTTATACCAAATTAAGTCTTATAGAAGTCTGAGTTTTGTATTTTATATATATATATATATGATAATCACCTAAGCTAGAATTAAGGGTTATACAAAATCACTTGTACTCTGTTTCTGAATTTTGAACAAAAAAGAAAATAATAGAAAACTTAAATTAAAAAAGAAAAATAAAAAACTTGAAGTTAAGATAGAATCAAATGATTTAGAAAGACAAAGATTTTCAAGAGATAATTATGATAATTCAAAAATAATATCCTATCTAACAACTGATTAGCTAGTGTTAATAGGCATTGAAACAACCTTGTTAATCAGTACCTCATAACAAACTCAGAGAGAGAAATTTATGTGGTATGTTGAACTAATATTAACTGTTCTAATTTTACTTTACTAGCTATGTTTTATTTTAGTGCAATTAGCAATGAGGTGGACCCCCCTACTAAAAAAACTTGTAAAATTATCAAATTTATTGTGAAAATATCAATTTTCTAATATATACTATCAATCAATACAACAATATAAAAAGAGAAAGAGTCATTTTAGTTGGTCCCGGGTAGTCACGCCAAAACAAACGACCAAGTAATTTAAAGAATATATTTTGGTGACTTAAGAATTCAAGAGTTTTTATTTTTATTTTAATGTATCATATATTTATTTATATTGACTTGTAAAATTTATATACAAATACATTGTATCTTTTTTATCTCTTCTCACTTTAATGTGTCTGGTTTGGAGTTGTTATTGAAGGTATTATATATAGTATGCATATCACATAAATAGCTGGATACAATAATTTTAAGATACATAGGAATCTACAATATTCGTTTTCATTCCTATGAATCAGAAACATTTATTAATTACTTTCTATATTAACCAAAATTCAATTAAGTAAATTATATTATACAAAATAATTATCATTTTTATTATATGTAGATCATGTTCGATTATGTTATGAATTAATTAAATAAATTATATTATAAAATAAATATTGAAAAATAAAATAAATTTACTTATCATTGTAATATATGTGAGAAATTAGATTAACAAAGTACGCAAGTAGTTATGAATTGGAGAGGCCGCCAAAAACAGAGTAGCCCTATATATATAAATCTCTCTCTATATATATAAGAATACCTAGAATCTCTCGTATAGAACAAGAAGATGAAGAGGCAAGTAGTTTTGGTTGAAGAAGTAGAACAAGAAGATGAGGAGGGATATGATGCTTCAGCCTTCAGTCATGAAGAATGCGAAAAAGCAGCAGCAGCCTTCTTCATCTTCTTCTTCTACTTGCTCCACCACAACTATAAAAACAGGGGAAAGTGACGACTGTAAAGATGGTGTTGGGGTTAAGGTAATGGATTACTTTTCTAGCTATTCAATTTGCACTTGAGTATCATGCATATAATGTGATTCTTCCGATCAAGAAATGCAACGAATCAAGAAAAAGAAGGAAGAAATCAATCCGGGTTGAGTTTTTTTTTTTTTGGTATGATATGGGTCTTGGTTTAATTAATATCCAAAACAAGAAGACCAAGATTGATATTGAAGTGGTCAAGAAACTGAAGAATTTAATTAGTCCAGAGATTAACATGTTATTGTTTAACAGTTGTTATATTGACTAGGAATGTTATTTGTTGGTTTTTTTTTAAGGTTACGGCTCATTAAGTGTTAGCGCACCATTGTTGTAATTAGTCCATTGTTTTCAACTCCTTAGAAAATTAAAGATATATACTACCAGTTAACAAGTATGTATTGTGCTCTTTTAGAAAATTAAAGATATATACTACCAGTCAATTTAAACTTAGCTCGTTTAAATTTTGACTCGCTAAGTTCGGCTTGATTACAGACATTAGATTTTCATCTTCATTTTATTATAATATACATGTTGAACATGCAAACCTATATAAACCACACATTTTATCCCTTTTAAAATTATTGTATAATTCATTTAAGTAATATAAAGTATAGTTTTCATTTATTTATCTTTATGTCAAACTGTACACAATATTAACATAGACTCACATATTTAGGCTCAACAAATAATGGTCAAAAGGAGGTCTTTTAAAAAACAGAAGAAGTATTTAATAACTCTAGCACGAAATATAGTGGGTGTATTTGTATATCAAATTTTAAATAATACTTGTTAAAAAATTGGGTTTTATACCCATAAAAATTGTGACTACTATATTTTGAGTTTAATGGAGTATTTTATAACCCATTAATCCGATAACTATACTCCCTCCATTTCAAATAGGATTAATTTTTTTTCTTTTTGAAATCAATTTGAGCTATTTTAAAATTTAAAAGGACAAATGACAAAAATACCTAGAAATTGTCAACTTCTTCATTTTTAACCCACGTGTTTTTACGAATAAACAATCAACACCTCCATGAATTTTTAAAATATTTTTTTTTGTCGGTTCCGTCCAATTAGTCGCTTGAAATACGGTTTGACTGTCGTGACGTAGTTTGATCGAATAACTATAACAATATCCACCCATTTCCCTCCAAAAAAAGTATATCTATTACCTTTTCCTCCATACTCAGTAAAAACAAAAGATATATAAATAGATGTCTGACTCATTTATAAAACGTATATCTATTAGATTTCCTTCTATATTCAGTAAAAACAAAAAATATATAAATAAATGTCTTACCGTCCAATACCGGATCTAATAGGCGAGATCGACTTGTGCATTAGATCTCTCACCCCCTTGTAACCCCATGTGAGTCTTTCCGTCTCTTGATCATCATCTAGTATCTTGTAGAATGAATGTTAGTTCTCACAAGTATTAGGAATACCAGGTATTTAAAGGGGATAATACGTGCTAATTACTGTTATTCCCTTATAGGTGTAAAATGTCCATAATCTCACTCGTTGAACTGATAGTAACATTCTTGGTGTGAGGGCATGTGTCAACTCCTAATTGGTCGTATTTTTATATATCCTCACACGGGGTTGTAAGGGGGTTCCTAGTTACCGTGTCTCAACTTTTTTTGAACAACAAATTTCGAGGCATGACATTCTTTTTCGACCTGCAGGTTCAGATCAAATTTTTGAGCATATGTATTTGACTATACGACAAAGGGACATATACCAAAGCCAGCTCGTAGTAGTCCTTTCAACCCTTTTGTTATAGTTTTGTAGAGTCAAGATTGTTGTAGAAAACGTGATACGGATGATCTCTATCTTTAATGTATTTATCGTTTCTCACCACGATCGGTTTGCTATGGGTTACAGACGATATACTTCCAAAAGATATGTCAAGTCTTAAAACTGAACAAATTTGTGATAGCAATTCACATTTGTTCCACACGAGTACTTCTTTGTAGTAGTTATTTGTTTGTAAGAATAATAGCTAAAAGAATGAGAGATTTTCATGGTGCAAAATTATTATGTCTAAAATGTATATATATAAGACTTCTCTCAATATACATATATGTAGTATATCTATCTTTACACATGTAGATACATACATATCTCTATAATAGTTTCACCATTAAACTATTATAGGTATAGGACAAGACTGTAAAGATTTGTTCAGGTTTAGAAGAACCCCTTTTGAATAGGGCTGATTAAATTATTACGGGTATATGCAGACATTTTTGCATGGGTGCCAAGTGATATGCCTCGTATAGATGAGTCGGTAGTCGTGCATAAGTTGTGTGTAGATCCTTCCCGGAAACCTTTTCAGTAGAAGAAAAGGATTTTCTCTCATGAGCGGCAGAAAATTATTAATGATGATGAAGTGGCCAAACTATTAGCAGCTGATTTTATATTTGAAATTGATTATCCATATTGGTTGGCTAATGTGGTGCTGGTTAGAAAGAAGAACGGAAAGTGGAGAATATGTATTGACTACATGAATTTGAACAAGGTGTGCCCAAAGGACTTTTACCCCCTACCCCACATCGATCAATTGATTGGTGTTACTTCTGGGTTTGCTTTGCTAAGTTTTATGGATGTATTTTCAGGATATAATCAAATTTTAATGTACAATGAGGATATCTCGAGGAGGACCTTTATCACTCATCGGGATATTTACGCCTATAAGAAGATGATGTTTGGGTTGCGTAATGCTTGTGCTACTTATCAAAGGATTATGAATTGCGTGTTTAGAAAACAGCCAACCCGGAGAAGATCAAAGTTATGTTGGATATGAAGTCTCCTCAAACTTTTAAGGATGTGCAAAGGTTGACAGGTTGGATCGCAGCCATTCGAAAGTTCATGCCCAGGTCGACAGAATAGTGCCTCCCTTTTTTTAATACTCTGAAAGGGCCGAAGAATGAGAAGACCTTCTAGTGGACTTCAGAGTGTGAAAACACTTTCTAATGCATCAAAAGGTACCTATCATCGACACCTTTGTTGATGAATTCAGTCCCTTCAGAACCGTTTTATCTTTATCTGGCGGTAAGTTCGTTGGTGGTTGGGGTAGTATTGGTACGAAAGGCAATGGGAAGCATTTTTTCATCTATTTTATCAGTCATGCACTTCGAGATGCAACGACCAGATATTTGAACTTGAAAAATTTTGTTTATGCACTCATAATAGCTATTCGAAAGCTTTGACATTATTTCTAAGGTCGGTTGATAGTAGTGTACACGGATCAGTCCCTAAAAAAAGGTTCTGCATAAACCGGATATCTTAGGACAACTCGCTGCATGGGACATGGAGTTGACTCAGTTTATTTTGGAGTATCATCCTCGGACAGCTATAAAAGGTCAGGATTTGGCCGACTTTGTGATGGAGTGCTTGTTTTCTGAACCCAATCTTATAGTTCAGCTGGATACAGTCGTAGGCTCAATCATGGATGTTCAGTCGGTTTAGACATCATGGCCTATGTACGTTGATGGATCTTTGACTTCGGATGTTAGCAGAGCTGGAGTGATCTTAACCAGCCGGAGGGGTACAAAGTTCAGCAGGCCATTCGCTTTCGGTTTAAGGCAAATAACAACATAGAAAAGTATAAGGCGATATTGGTTGAGTTACCATATGCCTTTTAGGGGGTGGATCGGTCAGATAAAACTATAGTTGATGCTTTATCTAAGTTGGCTATGGCGGAGGCAAGTTCTTTCAATGGTTCGGTGTATCAGGAGGTTCTTGATGCCTCAAGCGTTCAGAGGACATATGTTGTAATGGTAGAAAGGTCCAAATATTGGCTTACTCCATAATTAGATTATCTTGTGGATGGAAAGTTGCCTTCAGATCAGATATTAGCGAGAAAGATAAAATATAGGAGTTCATAATTTATCTTAATCGATGGGGATTTGTATCGACAGGCGTTCTCTTCTCTGCTATTGAAGTGTTTAGTACTGTTCGAAGCGGCCTATGTCCTCCAGGAATATTGATAAGTAGGTTTTATACCTACTTATCCGGTATCTTTTACTTGAATTAGTTGCTTTTATTCATGTGTCTTAGTTACTTTTCATGTATTTTGTGTTCGTTTTGTAGGTTATACGTTTGGAAGCGGTGTGAGCGATTATTGGCAAGGAAAATGCAAGGAAAAAGCAATCCGGACATCGTTTATAATTTTATGTTCATTTCATGTTCTTGGCTTGGAGCTTGGACTATATTGTAGAGCATCTTCTTAGATTTCCGGAACATCTTGAATCATTCAAATCGGAGTTCGGATGAAAGAGTTATGACATTTCTACCGACGGACGTTGAACTTCACCGTTTTGGGTGGTGATTTTCATAGCAGTCACTTCCAGTTCAATTTCGACTATCATGCGTTCGTTATTTCTCAGATCTCAAAGAATGAAAGTTGTAGATCTCGTCGATATCTTCGATTTGATAGGTCGCGGGACTCGTAACTCGTCCCGGTTTAGAAGTTATGGCAGTTTTAGCAGAGGAGGTTCCAGCAGAAAATCGTTTTGGCAGATTGGTACCCAGCCGGGGCTGGGCGTTTTTGTGCATAGAACCCAGCCGGGGCTGGGTTCCTGGGAGCATTAGCAGATCACTATCCAGCCGGGGCTGGATAGTTACAAAGGAAATACCCAGCCGGGGCTGGGTATACGCAAAAAGGAGCGGATTTTGTCCGAATTTGAGTCCGAAAAGGGTTGTTTCAAGTTGTTTGATTCAAGGACTTCCAAGAGGACTTCAAGACTTGTATAAAGACTTATAAAAGGAGGAGAATAACATAGATTAGGGGGGATTAGAGAGATTATTAGGAGATTAGAGAGCATTCTATTAAATTAGATTAGAGTAAATTAGATCAAAACACTAGTTTTTATGAGATTTGGAGATTGATGCAAATTGGAGACCATTGAAGATTTAATGGAGGAGCAAGGAGAGAGCGTCAAATCTACAGACAATAGATTATTTCTTCTCATCTTCTTCTATCTTTATCTTTTAATGTGTATTCAATTGTGGATTCTTAGTTTTAATTCAATAATAATGAACTAATTCTTTGTTTGAGATTACAATGGATCTTTTGTGTAGTTTATTTTAATATGCTTCGTTATCAATTATTATGTTCTATTTAGAGGATTGTCTATTGTGATTTGGACTTAATTGTTTAATTGCTTGGCCATCAATTACCGTGATAATCTATATGAACTCGAGAGATGAAGTATAGATTTAGATCTAATCATGATAGCATGTGTTCAGGATTTTGTTAGTAGCTTAAACTTGATGTGTGTTAAGGTAGAGATATGCTTGACATCGCATGTAATCTTATAGAGAACTTGCTCTTCAACCTTCTTCAATTGTAATTCACATAGAGATATAGTGGGTTAGTTGATTAAGGTGTTTAACGAATTTCTATCTTAATTGTGGATTGACGTTAATACGGTATTAGTGCATCGAGAGGTGGTTAATACTACTTTCGTGTTCTTGATTAACAATTCGGGATAGAGAATAATTGATGAGAATTGTGTTAACTTAAATGAAGCAATAAGTGAAGTTGTGATCTTAATTCTTCATAATCTGATTTTTAATTAGTGGTAATTAGAATTAGTTTAGTTAAATATTTTAATTTATAACATTAAATTCATTTGTTTAAATAAGATTGAATTGGTTACGGGTTAGTACTTGGTGATTTTTATTAAATAATTCTCTGTGGGAACGATACTCAACTTATCACTTTATTACTTGTTGACCACGTATACTTGCGTGTTGTGCGTATATAGATTCTACCAACAAATATCATAAGGGTAGTCTTCGGGGTCTTCAGGCCACAACGTCATTAAAGCACGAACTTCTCAAATTCGGTCAGAAGTGGTGAGAGAATTTTGTGGTGGGTTTGTTGGTATTTGGGGTTCAGAGGGTGGTTTAGTATGGAATTTTTTGGCAAGGGGTTCGGAAGATGGTACCTCGTGTTCTTTTCTTTTTGGCTAAGGTTAGTTTTGGTGGGTTCGACAATTTTAGTTGTGTCGTGATGAGAGGGTTGGTCGAGCTCGGTAGTTTGAGTTGAATCAGGATGAGTGGATTGGTTGGGTTCGACGGTATGAACGATCTCGGGTTCGGGGGCGCGAGAAGGTTCAGGAGGATTGTTTTGGGATGGTTCAACTGGGGGTTATGGTTGAAGTTTTTACCAACCTTATTCTTTCCTTCTTTAGAATGACATTCCTTTCAGATATTGACATGTTTAAAGGGCTTTCCTCAATAAAAGATGGTGCGGGGATGATGGTAGATTGTTTTGTGGGCATTGTAATGGATGAAATTGGTTTAACTATAATGGGAGGTTCACTTTGGCTTTCTACGAGAATGTTACATTCATTGGCGGCTATGAGGGGTTCATTAGTTGTGATAATGGGGAGAGGGGCTGATTCAGGGAGTGTGGGGGTGGAAGATGACTGGCCGACTTCAGTGATCGGTGTCAGCTTGATAAGGGACATTGAAAAAAAGAAAAGAGATGGAAAATGAGTCAGGATAAATATTTACATGCTTTATATAAAAATAGGGGGTCCAGGACTTACACTTGTGATCGTAGAGCCAGGATTTATTTGAAAGAAGATCCATGCTTCATTCTTCCTTCGGCATTTTGGATACAAAGGACTTGAATTATTCGATTTGTTTTGGAGCAAACTTGGGGGCCAGCTGGTTGAATTTTGAGGGTTCGGTCCAGTCGGGGATAAGATGGGTGTTAAGACCTCTGATATAGAACTAGTGTAAATGTCATCCTCTGTTGCTAGAGGGATTTTTCATCAAGATTTTTAGATGTTTGTTCAGTTGTCGGAATCCTGGTTCTTTGAATCTTCCCAGGGAAAACATATTTAAGAAGAAATGCATACGGGGTGGAACGCCACATTCGAAGTAGAAGACAATGAAACATATCAAGTAGATGTATGAGTTTGGTACTAATTGGGCAAACTCGATACCAACGAAGCTGAAGAAGGTGGTTATGAATTCATGGAGGGCGAATTGGACCCCATATAACAACGCGCAAAGAGGGATGTCGGTTCAGCCTTCAGGTCAACATTACATCTTCTCGCGGCATTTTGGGGCTTTGAGTTCGATTGTGTTGGGTATGTGATATTGTTGGCATATCTCCTGGAGGGCTTATGTGGTGGTGCTAGAAGGGGTGTTTATGTGAAAATATGCTTTCTCAAAAGAATACTCTTATTGTATTTTTAAGACGATGAGCTCTACTTTTGTATGGATAGGGGATGGAGCCTCTTCGGTGGCAGAGGAAGAGGTGGCAGTGAGGGGAGTGGTGGTGAAGGTGGTGGAGGGTATGAAGATTGTAGTGGCAAGAATGGTGACGATTGTGGTAGCAGGAGTGGTGGTGGTTACAGAGGTGATGATGGTGGATGTTGTTAGACCCCAACTTTTATGAATAAAGAATAATTTTCTCGAAATATATTTTTGAATATTATGGTGTGGATTTGATATAATATTATAGTTGTGGGTAATATTTACAAATTTTTTAAAGTAAGCAAGTGGTTATATAATATTCGATTGGTCAGGGAATATTCGTTTTAACAAGGAATATTCATACGACGGCACAATCATTGGTGGACCCCACAACGGAATTATTGTCGTAGTTAGAAAATGACATAATTATTTTTTTATAAAAATAACGACGGAAGTTTTACTGTTAAACTATTGAACTACACGGTACTAAAAGTACAGTAATACTCGTGGTTGCATAGTAGCACACGGTATTGATTATTGATGCTTACGTGAGAAGTCACTCAGTTATACTCAATTATTGCTACAGTAATTGTTGCATCATATCTCTCATATTATTGATTCGATTATTGTCGCAGTATCATCTGCATTATATGATATATTATTAAATCAATAATTGAGACGACAAAGTTATTCATATTATTAAATTGCAATATTTATAATATCTAGAAGTTCTGTCAAGGAGAGGTTTGGTCATCTAATTGCGCACCAATAAGGAGAAATCCTTATCGGAAAGCCCCCTCTTTCTTGGGAACGACCTGGTTGTTAAATATTGTGAGTTATAATATTAATGATGAATAAGTTCGTGTTAATTAAAGATGAAATTGATAGTTCCATTGTGTTGGAATTATTAGTGTTAGTGAAAATCGACATTTATTTCGATATTAATTGATATCTAGAAGTTATACAGACCAGTCGGGTAATTAACCGGATAAATGAGCAATTAATTGCTATAAATTCATATGATTATAACTATTTGTTCACATGTGTGTACTATTGATTCACATTCTTGTACTATTAGGGGAGTTTTTTGCAAGATTGATAATATTTACAAGACTAAGTTAAAATAGAGGTATAGATGGAGGTACTATACTGTAATTCGTATTTTTACATAATTATAACTATTGATTCACATGATTGAACTATTGATTCACATTATTTACTATTAGGGGAGGTGGTGCAAGTTTGATAATACTTGCAGGACTAAATTAAAAATGAAAGAAAAGTTGAAGGTATTGCATTGTAATATTTTGAGCCCCAAAACGTGCAATTATCGAAAACTATATTTTTCTATAAATAGAAGTTCATTCTTCCTTCATTTCTCACCAATTCACTAAAGCTATAGACAAATTATTATAGAGAGAAATTATAGAGAGAAAGAAGAAGAGAAGTCTGCTACCTCTCTACTCTAGTATCTAGTTTCTTTCTAAGGTAAGGGGTATTATTTCCTTCGTATTCATGAAGAGAGCTTCTGTTATTCCATTCTTTATTATTATGTTGGAATAACCTGTTTATGTGAAGTACCACATACATGGTGAAATTCTTCTGTTATTCCATTCTTTATTATTCTGTTAGAATATCCTGTCTGTGCAGATTACGCATGACCTGGTTCTATTCTTTATTATTCTGTTGGAATAACATGTCTATGTGGATTATCACATGTATGGTGAATGATCCTTCGTATTCATTCCTTATTAAATTGTGGAAATGATCTGTCTATGTGGATTACCGCATGGCGGGTGAAAATCTATTTACAGTGTCATATATTCTATGATACTCATTTTGTTAAAGTTTTGGCTTCTATACTCCATAAAATTAGTAGAATATCCTGGATATTTGCGCTTCATCCGGTATCTTTCATGGAAATATTCTTCTGAACATTCTTGAATTTTACTCCACAAAGCAGTATCATGCTGAAAATTTGGACGTAATTGATTTCAAGATAAATTAACTTATAAATCTTTAAAATTTATTCTTGAACTTATTTTATTGAATTATTATGTCATTGTCACCATCCTCATGCTTATATTGTGATGAAAGTCATTTTTGGCTTACGTGCATAGATGGACTTGGTATGATTATGACCAGGGATTATTCGGTATAATCATGATCTGTAATGTTATAAATGATGTGGTAAAAGTCCTTAGTAGCCTGTAGTGCATTGATGAACAGTTTTTGGTATGATTATGACCAGGGATTATTCGGTATAGTCATGACCATTGATGATTTAATGAATATCATTGGCCCGTAGTGCAGGGATGACTCGATGATGTGGTTTATTTATTAAGCCGATTCTCAGCGATAAAAATTGATGAAAACATTTTAAATCATAGAAGATAGTAGATATCATGCTCTACTTAACTCTTCTAATGGATTGCTTATTCCGCTGTAGTTAAACTTGATACCTATTGTATTTTATCAGTTTAACATTGTTGAAGACTAATGATAATTTATTCTGCATTATCTTAGTCATAATATTTATTACTGGGCTAGTTAAGCTCACCCTTTTTTCACTGTTCTCTTGAGGAAATGAGAACGTAGCTGGGACTAGTCGGGGAACGGAGTGACAGTCCAGATGATAGCATTAGTAGCCCTCACTATTCTGTTAAGTAGTGTGACAATAAATGTAATGAGGACTCCATTGAGTGTGGATATTGTCTAGATGACAATATTCTTATTAAAACTCTTAGATTATGTTTTGTCGTATTTTACACGACTGTTGTATAATTAAGTTGTATTTGAATTTTGTACCATGTATTTGGCGACTCAAGATGGGTGATGTATACCTATTTTGGGGGCGTCACAGTTGGTATCAAAGCTTAGGGATATGATCCCTGGCTGAGATATGAGACAAGAACTAGGAGGGGAGAGACGGGGAATTCCTTCGCTGGTATGACCTACCTAAGTTTATTTGGTATTTAATTCGTCGGTCAGAGTATAGGGATAATATGTGTTATGTTAATTAACCCTTATTTAGTGGCAGTATTTGAAAATGGCATCCGAAAATGTTGAGATAAACAATGAAGCACATGAGACCGTTGAGTCACCACAGATTAATTCCCAGGATAATATGCAACAGGAAGACAATAATTCTCATGTAAATAATAACACTGTTGAAATGGTGAACGATGGGATGTTCAGAGGCTTTATGCAATTCATGCAACATCAGGAAAAAGCGGCTCTTGTCCAAAATGTAGGTGAAAACACTGACAACTCTTGGACGGTCACCGCTAAGCAGTTCAAGGAGCTGGGACTGCCGGAGTTTTTTGGAGAGCCAAAACCACTTAAGGCGGATACGTGGATAAAGCATATCAACAAGATATTTAATGTCTTGGGATGCTTCAAGGAGCAAAAGGTTCCCTTTGCCACCTTCATGTTGCGAACAGAGGCAGATTACTGGTGGGAATCTGTAAAGCGTACTCAACCTGCCGCACTCAAAATGTCTTGGGAGAAGTTTCAAGAGCTGTTCAATGACAAGAACTTTCCTGGAAGTATTCGTCACATGAAGGAGGTAGAGTTCATCAAGCTTGAGCAAAATAATATGATCGTGGCGCGGTATGAAGCTAAGTTTGCCGAGTTATCTCGGTTTGCGTCTCACTTGGTTGATAATGAGGAGAGAATGACGCAGATGTTTCTAAGAGGTTTGAAACCCGAGATACGTCAATACCTAATTTCTCACAAACTGTGTTTGTATTTAGATGTTGTGAATATGGCTCAGTTATTGGAGCTCGATAATGAGTCAACCCAACCAAGAGAGAGCAATCGATAAGTCGATAATACCAGTTGTAGCAGTCATCGAAGCGGTGACAACAAACGTGGAGGGAATCAACATGCCAGAAATGATAATCACTTTGGTGGTAATCATGGCCATGACAATAAGAGTGGACATTTCAAGAAGAGGAGATTCAACAAGGATGGAAAGACGTCAGCACCAGCACCTGTTGTTAAGGAAGGAGAACGACTACCGGTCGTATGTTACAAATGTGGAGGGGAAGGACACATAAGTCCAAACTGCACAATACAGTCCAAAGCGTGTTATAATTGTGAAAAAGAAGGTCACGTAGCCCGATTTTGTCGTGCACCAAAGTCAAGTCCAGTTGGGATGGAGGCATCAAAGGGTGTCCCAGACAAGATAAACAGGTAGTTCAAGGGAGAGCGTTTGTCGTAACCTCCCAAAAAGTGAGGAATCCAAACGAGGTGATCACGGGTAAGCTAATCATAAACTCTAGCAAAGTTTATACTTTATTTGATATCGGTTCTACCCATTCCTTTAATCCTCCTACTTGCGTTCAATGTTTAAATTTGACTCCGGAGAAATTAGACTTTGACTTATCTGTTGAAACTCCATTGGGAGAAACCTTCATTACATCCACAGTTTATAAGTCTTGTTTGATTCAAATCGGTAATCGCACGTTACCTGTCGATCTTATTTCTTTGAAAATACTTGCATTTGATGTTATTTTAGGGGTTGATTGGTTAACTACTCATTATGCTAAAATTGATTATTTTCGTAAGGTTGTTAGCTTTTATATTCCTAACCAACCTATTATGCGAATTCAAGCAACCAACCCACTAAACTCAATCACAGTCATATCAAGTCATAAAGTTATTTGTTTATTGAAAAACGGATGTCAAGCTTTCTTAGCCCATGTCACGAATTTAAATAAAGATACGTCAGATTTGAATGATATTATATTGTTAATAAATTTCCTGACATATTTCCTGAAGAACTTCCTGGCCTACCCCCAGAGCATAAAATTGAATTTGTATCGACCTTGAATCCGATACAAAACTCATTTCTAAAGCCCCATATCGAATGGCTCCTATTGAACTTCAGGAGTTAAAAACCCAACTACAGGAATTGTTAGACATCGATTTCATTCATCCTAGTACGTCTCCTTGGGGTGCTCCTGTTCTATTCATGAAGAAGAAAGATGGAATTATGCGACTTTGTATTGATTATCGGGAGTTGAATCATGTCACCATCAAAATAGGTACCCGTTGCCTCGCATTGATGACTTATTTGACCAGTTGCAAGGAGCCAAATTCTTTTCAAAGATTGATCTTCGTTCCGGATATCATCAGTTGAAGATTAAAACTGATGACATTCCAAAGACTGCTTTCAGAACTCGGTACGGGCATTATGAATTCATAGTCATGTCTTTTGGATTGACTAATGCTCCTGCTGCCTTCGTGGATATGATGAACCGAGTATTCAAGAAATATTTGGATCACTTTGTGGTCGTCTTTATTAATAACATCCTCATATACTCCAAAACCCGCGAAGACCATGAGCAACACTTGAGGCTGATACTCCAAAGCTTCGTGAAAACATGTTTTATGCCAAGTTGAAGAAATGCGAGTTCTGGCTGAGGAAGTTGTATTCCTTGGGCACGTGATATCAAATCATGGAATATCTGTTGACCCGACAAAGATTGAAGCAATTCAAAGCTGGGAGCAACCTAAGTCAGTGACCGAAGTACGTAGCTTTCTCGGCTTAGCTGGTTATTATCAGAGATTCGTAGAAGGGTTTTCTCAAATCGCTACTCCATTAACTCAGCTGACTCGAAAAGATACAAAATTCGGTTGGAGCGAGGAATGTGAAAAAAGTTTTCAAGAACTCAAGAGGAGACTCATTTCAGCACCTGTTCTGATAATAACATCTGGCTCGGAGGGATTTGTCATCTACAGTAATGCTTCAGGCAAAGGGTTAGGATGTGTTCTCATGCAACATGGGAAAGTCATACTTATGCCTCTCGACAACTCAAAGATTATTAGAGGAATTATCCTACTCATGTTCTAGAGTTGCCAGCAGTCGTTTTTGCGCTTAAGATTTAGAGACATTACCTGTATGGAGAGAAGGTAGAGATCTATACGGATCATAAAAGCCTCAAATATTTATTCACTCAAAAAGAACTCAACATGCGGTAACGACGATGGCTTGAGTTGTTGAAAGATTATGATTATACCATCCAATACCATCCTGAAAAAGTGAATGTAGTAGCTGACGCATTGAGTAGAAGATCATATGAGTGTACGAGTGTAATATTGTCAACGCAAAGACCCATTTTGTATGACTTAAAAAGGATGGAAATAGAGTTAAAGACTCCAGGGACCCTTGTGATGATGGCAAATATACGAGTGGAACCGACTTTAATCGATAAAGTTAAAGCTGCTCAAACTACAAACCTGGAGCTGATGCGTATGAAGAACAAAGTGCAAGAATGTGCTATCCCAGAAGCAAAAGAATACTTCGAGTCAACTCCAGAATTTGTGTTCCTAAGATTCTGACTTGAAGTATAAAATCATGATGGAGGCGCACAACACACCGTATGCAATCCATCCTGGGAGTACCAAAATGTATCGTGATCTTCGACATACATTTGGTGGAGCAATATGAAGAGAGAGATAGCGGGGTTTATCTCAAGGTGTCTAACTTGTCAACGAGTCAAGGCGGAGCATCAAGTGCCAAAAGGTCCATTGCAACCACTTAAAATTCCAGAATAGAAGTAGGAGAAAATTACCATAGATTTCGTTACTGGTCTTCCCAAGGTTTCTCAAGGCATAGATGCGATTTGGGTCAATGTTGATAGATTGACCAATTCTGCCATTTCTTACCGATACGAGAAACTTTTACACTGACGTCTTGCTAGTATGTACATAAACAAAATCATAAGATTGCATGGTATGCCAGTATCCATAGTTTCTGATCGAGACCCAAGATTCACTTCAAGATTTTAGGTTAGTTTGCACAAAGTTATGAGCAACGGATTTACGATTTAGTTTGGCATATCATCCTTAAACCGATGGGCAGTCGGAAAGGACTATTCAAACTCTGAAGATTTATTAGACTCTGTGTCCTTGACTTTAAGGGAAGTTGGGACAAGTTCTTACCATTAGTGGAGTTTTTCTACAAACAATAGTTATCAAGCAAGTATTGGAATGGCTCCATTTGAGGCGTTGTATGGAAGAAAGTGTCGTTCTTCAGTATGCTGGGATGAGGTGGGTGAAACAACATTGTTGGGACCGAATTTGGTACGTATGACTACGAAAAAGATTCAAACAATCCGACAACGTATAAAAACCTCACAAGATCGACAAAAGAGTTATGCTGATCTTCATCGAAAAGACGTGGAATTCAATATTGGAGATCATGTGTTGTTAAGTGTTTCTCCATGGAAAAGAGTTACAAGATTTGGAAAGAGAGGAAAGCTCAATCCTCGATTCATTAGCCCATTTTTAATCCTCGATCGAGTAGGAACTGTGGCCTATAGACTCGCCTTACCGCCAAGTATGTCTCGTGTTTATAACGTTTTTCACATATCTATGTTACGTAAATATGTGAAAGACTTGAACCATATTATTGAATTAGAACCAGAAAAAATAGAGAAGGATTTAACGTATGAAGAGTTACCTGTTAAAATCTTGAATAAGAAGGATCATATTCTACGCTCTAAAGTTATACCTCAAGTCAAAATTTTGTGGAGAAACCACGATGTGGAGGAAATAACCTGGGAGTTAGAATCTGAGATGAAATCAAGGTATCCTCACCTCTTCGACATACCAGGTACGCACCCTAATTTAAAGGACAAAATTTCATAAGAAGGGGGAGGTTGTAAGACCCCAACTTTTATGAATAAAGAATAATTTTCTCGAAATATATTTTAAATATTATGGTGTGGATTTGATATAATGTTATAGTTGTGGGTAATATTTACAAATTTTGCAAAGTAAGCAAGTGGTTATATAATATTCGATGGTCGGGAATATTCGTTTTAATAGAGAATATTCGTACGATGGCACAATCATTGGTGGACCCCACAACGGAAGTATTGTCGTAGTTAGAAAACGATATAATTATCTTTTTATAAAAATAACGACGGAAGTTTTACCGTTAAACTGTTAAACTACCCGGTAGTAAAAGTACAGTAATACGCGTCGTTGCATAGTAGCACATGGTATTGATTATTGATGCTTACGTGATAAGTCACTCAGTTATACTCAATTATTGCTACAGTAATTGCTGCATCATATCTCTCATAGTAATTGATTTGATTATTGTCACAGTATCATCTGTATTATATGATATATTATTAAATCAATAATTGAGATGACAAAGTTATTTATATTATTAAATTACAATATTTACAATGTCTATAAATTCTATTATGGAGAGGTTGGTCATCTAATTGCGCGCCAATAAGGAGAAATCCTTATCGGAAAGAATCATCTTTCCTGGGAATGACTTGGTTGTTAAATATTATGAGTTATAATATTAATGATGAATAAGGTTTGTGTTGATTAAAATGAAATTGATAGTTTTATTGTGTTGGAATTAGTAGTGTTAGTGGAAATCGACATTTATTTCAATATTAATTGATGTCTGGAAGTTATACTGACCAGTCGGGTAATTAATTCGGATAAATGAGCAATTAATTGCTATTAATTCACATGATTATAACTAGTTATTCATATATGTGTACTATTAATTCTCATTCATGTACTATTAGGGGAGTTGGTGCAAGATTGATAATACTTGCATGACTAAGTTAAAAAAATGGAGGTATGATGGAGGTACTATACTATAATTCGTATTTTTACATGATTATAACTATTAATTCACATGATTGAAACTATTGATTCATATATTTACTATTAGGGGAGGTGGTACAAGTTTGATAATACTTGCAGGACTAAATTAAAAATGAAAGAAAAGTTGAAGGTATTGTACTGTAATATTTTGAGCCCCCAAAACGTACAATTATCGAAACTATATTTTTCTATAAATAGAAGCTCATTCTTCCTTCATTTCTCACCAATTCACTAAAGCTATAGACAAATTATTATAGAGAGAAAGAAGAAGAGAAGTCTGCTACCTCTCTACTTCTAGTATCTAGTTTCTTTCTAAGGTAAGGGGTATTATTTCCTTCGTATTCATGAAGAGAGCTTCTGTTATTCCATTCTTTATTATTATGTTGGAATAACCTGTTTATTGTGAAGTTCCACATACATAGTGAAATTCTTCTGTTATTCCATTCTTTATTATTTTGTTGGAATAACCTGTCTATGCGAAGTACTGCATATATGGTAAAATTCTTCTGTTATTCCATTCTTTATTATTCTGTTGAAATATCCTGTCTGTGCGGATTACACATGACCTGGTTTCATTCTTTATTATTCTGTTGGAATAACCTGTCTATGGGATTATCACTGCATGGCGAATGATCCTTCATATTCATTCCTTATTAAATTGTGGAAATGATCTGTCTACGGGGATTACCGCACGGCGGGTGAAAATCTATTTACCGTTTCATATATTCTATGTACTTTATTTGTTAAACGTTTTGGCTTCTATACTCCATAAAATTATGTAGAATATCCTGATATTTGCGCTTTATCTGGTATCTTTTCATGGAAATATTCTTCTGAGCATTCTTGAATTTTACTCCACAAAGCAGTATCATATTGACAATTTGGACGTAATTGATTTCAAGATAAATTAACTTATAAATCTTTAAAATTTTTCTTGAACTTGTTTTATTGAATTATTATGTCATTGTCATCATCCTCATGCTTATATTGTGATGAAAGTCATCTTTGGCTTACGTGCATAGATGGACTTGAAATGATTATGACTAGGGATTATTCGGTATAATCATGACCTATAATGTTATAAATGATGCGGTAAAAGTCCTCAGTAGCCTGTAGTGCATTGATGAACAATTTTTGGTATGATTATTATCAGGGATTATTCGGTATAATCATGACCATTGACGATTTAATGAATATTCTTGGCCCGTAGTGCAGGGATGACTCGATGATGTGGTTTATTTATTAAGCTGAGACTCAGCGATAAAAATTGATGAAAATATTTTAAATTATAGAAGATAGTAGATATCATGCTCTACTCGACTCTTAATGGATTGCTTATTCCGCTGCAGTTAAACTTGATGTCTATTGTATTTATCAGTTTAATATTGTTGAAGACTAATGATAATTTATTATGCATTATCTTAGTCATAATATTTTTTACTGGGCTAGTTGAGCTCACCCTTTCTTTCACTGTTCTTTCAGGAAATGAGAACATAGCCGGGACTAGTCGGGGAATGGAGGACGATCCAGATGATAGCATTAGTAGTCATCACTATTTAGTTAAGTAAGTGACAATAATGTAACGAGGACTTCATTGAGTGTGGATATTGTCTAGATGACATATTCTTATTAAAACTCGTAGATTATGTTTTGTCGTATTTTATATGACTGTTGTATAATTAAGTTTGTATTTGAATTTTGTACCATGTATTTCTACTCAAGATGAGTGATGTATACCTTTTTGGGGGCGTCACAGATGTGATTTCAGCATGACT